>JACCIC010000209.1:300000-652500 GCA_018907035.1 Sycobia sp. Sy_11
CGCCGCCACACTGACGCGACGCGGTTGCGCAGAGCGATACTTTATTGTTGGAATAATATATATATATATATGTGCGCGCGCGCGCGCGCGTGTGTGTGTGTGTGTGCGTGTGTGCGTGAGCGTGTGCATATGTATATATAAGCATGCTCGGTCTCGCGTTTATAAGTTGAAAGTTAAGTACGATGATTATATTAGATATGTTTGAAAAACCTGAGAGAGAAAAATCTACTGAAGACTAAATTATATAGATACAGTACGTTTTGCCCTAAGTCATATATTAAACTCATCTTTGTACAGGGACAGAGGTGACTTAATTCTAAGCGTGCGCAAAGGAAAATAATAATATTGAAAATACTTGCATAACAAGAATTTTATTTGTAAAAAAATATCAATGAAAAATTCATATATATTTTTAATATGTGTGATGATTTAATTTTTTCTTACTTTAAAGATTCGTTCCTTGAGCAGAAAAAAAACTAATTAAAATTTTATAATAATTTTTAAACAATTATAACATTGATGATTAATTTACTGCACAGATCTTGATATATTAACTCTCTCTATAATCCGAGGATCGAGTGTAATAAAATCAAAACTTTCATATAGTTTTCAATAGAATTTTGGTTCGGCCCTGGTCCATAAATTCTTACTTAAATTTATAATTTTATAATTTCAACTCTTGTTATTTCATTACATTTATTTTTTACAAACAATTTTCCATGCGGTTTGACCAGCCCGTCCAGATAACTCTATTATAATATATATATATATATATATATATATATATATATATATATATATATATATATATATAACGGTACCCGGAATAATAGCGTCGCGGGCATATTTGCGTAATGCTGATTTTTTTCTTGCCTGACCCTGCCCCGCCGATCTCGTTAAGATCGATTCATGCACGCGCGCATATAAGCGAAATCAGCTCATTTGTTCTTGGGTATCTTGTACATTATGCTCTCGCGCTGCCGCTCTCGTCTCGGTCGCGAGTGCGCTGCTCGCCGGCAACTAGCGTTTCTATAAGATATGAGATGTATAACTTTTACGTTTTCCCCGATGTCTTCGTGATTGGGCGAAGCTTTAACGACGACTACCGCTACGATTTGTTTTTATTTATTTATTTTTTCTTTTTTCGTTGACTCCGATAAATTTTCAGGCGCGTATACTCCATGCTAATGCGTTAATTCTAAAAAATTGTTTTTTTGCAAGATTGATCCGTAGCATTGGCCTTTTCGTCGGTCTCGTATTAATTTAAATCTAATTTATTATTCATGTATTATTTATTCCGTAAACTCGCTACTTAGGTCATTATAATGTACTTGTGAGGTTAGTGATATGAACGTAAAATAGCGAAATATAGTCTATTATAAATTTCAAATACAGTTTACACACACACACACACACATACACACACACACACACACACACACACACACACACATACATACACATACAAGAATATGTGTGTTTATATAATAAACTTTTTAACAGCACAAAGTCAGCCTTTGAGTATAAATTTTTTCTTTTTCTAAATTTAATGACATTTTATAGGCATACAAATGCGTTACAGCCAGTGTGATTAATTTGGACAATTTCCATACAGTCATACTCGCGCATAGCGTTTTTGAACGCTATGCGCGCGTGCGCTCGCGCGTACGTACAATGCTTATAGATCTCCATACGCGAACCGAAATAATTGCCAAGTTACACACGGACTTACCGTTACACGCGCGCGCGCGCGCGCCTAATAAAGACGAATAAAGTTATAAATTTCTCGCGCGGTAATGGCTCTTCTTTTTTTTTTTCTTTTCTTTTTTTGTTTCTTTTTGTCTTCCGCTTCGCGAAGCTCGCCCGCGCGATAGCCGGGCGCAGCACCGTATATTAAACATTTATCGCCGTCGCCTCGATCGGCGCACTCTCAAGCTTATAATGCAGTTTTACGATTATACGCCCAAGTCGAAATAGAGAGCGCGGGAGAGTTGGGAATTTTTTTCCTCTTGCTTTTTGTTTTTTTCTTTTTTGGTTGGTTGTTTTTGTTTTTTGTTTTTTTTTTTTTTTTAATTTAAACACGCATACACGTACACGCGGGTAATATTATATACAGGTGCCTAAATCATTCGCCGACTTTATCAGAAATATATTTATGGCAGCCTTGGCGAAATTTATACTTGCTTCGGGCTCTTATAATGGGTAATGATATAGACCTCTTCGTGGCAGCGTTCTTTATATATATATATATATATATATATATATATATATATATATATATATATAGTCCCGGGCATTTGTATAGAAATTTGTTCTGGTTCGATCAGAATCTCATGCTCCCCGAGACGTTTGACGACGAGTATGAATCAGGCAAATAAAGTCCATAGAGCCTTTGAAGTGTATATTCCATGATATATACTATATAAATTTTATATAGAAAAATTATTATCGCAATATTTCACTTCAATAATTGACCGGTGTTCAGTGTTGTTTTTTTTTTCTTTTTTCTTTAATTCAGCGTGCGCGCAACCACTGATTGTACGATTTATTAAATGTATTCTCCTCAAGCACGTATATTTCCGTTTTCCTTTTTTCATGTCATATTTCATCAATTGCGAATGCATTTAATGGTAGCCCGGAAGAAACGGCATCTTGCTGATTTTCCAGATATTTCCAGATCCACATTTAATAGTCCGATCGTTGTTAAGGCTACTCAATTGCAGCGCAATCCCCCGGGATTGTTGATACGTAAGAGATATTTTTCATTCGTTTATATAAAATGCAGAACGCAAATTAGATTCGTTTTAATAAAAAAAATTTTTTTTTTCCGCTATATCTTTGTATTTCCGGGTGTATGGGGTGATCGTACATATACATACTTACATTTTTAAATATACAGCGCGCTCGTTTCGTTCACTCGCGATTTGGGAACAGTTATAAGAGCTTTAGTAAATTTAGGCAGAATGCAGTAACAGTCTATGAAATAGAAATTTGTTATTATAATGCTGATCTGATTTCTTAGTCGTATTATGATATTTGTACAGACAAGAAAAGGAAAATTACAAGAGACATTTGTAACTCTCAAATTTTGTGTAATATAATGGATTTTTGTAGAACTGTGCTACGATCAATTCTGTAGGAATTGCGCTTTTAGATACAACGAACAAATTGCGTCAGTGTACTTATAACAAGTCACAAAATCATTGCAAATGTAAGAAAACGTGTGTGCTTATGTATTCTGAGCATCTATACATATTGCACATTTGAACTGATCACCAGATGCCGTCCTCCTTATAAACGATAAAATCCGAGGCTAGTTATTACTATAGAAGTTGCTCTAGTAAGTTTTGACATTAATACAAATTAAGTAATAAACGATGTTTGAAAGTATTCATTTTGAGAAAGTTCATTGGAAGCCAGGTAAAATTTATAAGCTTCGAACAGTCATTTGACGTAAACGTAACCAATATCGTAAAGTTGAGGAATGTTCTCTGTTGTACTAAATTTCTTTGCACAATTGGAAGCCTTTAAATTATTTATGAAATTCCTATCGAATGCTTACTAAAACGTTACGATTTTTACGAATTTCTCCTCAAAATTTCTCGACGCGCAGCTCTAATCCTACTCCTATATATACGAAGACGGGATACGTTCTATGGGACAAAAATTCTCAAAGGCAAATTAGCCGAAAAATACAAATTTTTTATTTCTTTTTTTTTTTTTTGAAAAAAATTTTTTTTTTCTTCTCGATTTTATCGAACTTCATGCGACTACAATTTTTTAGTAAGCTAGTCGTGGTGGGACATACCATAACCTCGTATTTTCGTCAAAATTTATATATATACATATACATATATATATATATATATATAGGCTATGTATAGCGGTGACCAAACCTATATATATGTATGTGTGTGTGTGTGTGTATGTATGCGCGAACTTGAGCAGCGAATTGCCAGGTAGATTTTTTTCTCAAACGATTGCCGAGTGCATTAATATTGGCGACACGTTTGGGGGCGATTTTTTGTTTTCCGTGGACAATCGATTATCGACATGGTGATTTTTGAAAATTTTCAGTATTCCTTGAAAATTCATTAATGCAAATGAAGATATTTCAAAATATTAAACGAATTATTAATTTTAATTAGCCAATTTAATTAGTTATATGAAACACATTATTGCTTTAAATATACACTCCATCGTTTTAAACTAATATATGTATATTTTAGAATTTATTTTATTTACTTACGGCGTTCATGTATATGCATTGAGTTTTTTCGAATAAACGAATCCTCTTCTTTACAAATAATTGTTTTATTTCATTTAAGTAAATAAACTTTTGGAGTAACTAATTACGTATTAGTTAACTAAAAAATATGTAATTTTAAATCACAATCCATCTTTCGTTTTATCTGAACAAACACTGTTTTAACAATTAGATACAACTTAAATTAAAATAAACAATATCTGATTGCTTGTATTAATTTATCAAATGAAGGTAAATAATGTACTTACATAGAAGTATACTTTATAAATTAACTTTTTATCCCTTTTGCTTCAACTTATTTAAAAGCGATTGAAGAAATCGCGATAAAATTGACGATTTACAATACTTCTCGACGGCGATATTATCTATCGAATAATAAACCCGGCAGCGCATTTTGCGCGTTGCGTGCGGCCCGGGTTTTCTCGGGAGTCTGTTTTATATATATATATATATATATATATATATATATATATATATATATATATATATATTTAGTCTGGTCAGTTATGATTTATACAATGTCATTATTACATCGATGTCTATTCCATTTAATACTGCGGGTGCTTGTGTACCTTTAGAAAATGAATATTACATGGCGAATTAAGCGTATGCAAAGTGTATGGTAATACATACGCAGCTTTATATATATATACGAACGTCAAAGGAGCCTGTATCAGATTGTCATTAATATTGTTGGGCAGGGGGGATAAGTCATTGTTTACAATTGAATATCGTCCGGTGATAAAATAACAATTAATTTGGACCAAAAAATAAAGAAAATATGAAAAAACGACGAGGCTCCAAAGATAATCGCCCGTATATAAATGAACAATTAAAAACAGATATCCAGGGGGCAATCCTTCGCGATAACGACGCAAATTGATGGAATAAGGAGTGAATTTAAAATTCTAGTAGCTCCGAGATAAGGCAAGAACGCGTATATACGAGAAAGGCGAGATGGCCGTGGGATGGGCGGGGGGGGGTGGCGAGAGCGGGAGAATCTCATATTTATTAAGTGTGCGAGGCAGCGGCTCTACCGCGAGTCCTCTGCCCGCGTATGCGAAGGAGTCGCGCACGCACGCAGAGCCAGAGACAGAGAAAAGAAAGAAAGGTATAAGAGCAGTGTGTATATATATATATATATATATATATATATATATATAATATAGAGTCGGAGCAGAATGCGTATAATACGCGCGGATCTTTGTGCGGAGACCCGTGGAAGCCGGCCTCTCGCCGCGCGCGGGGCGCTTTCGGAGGCGCGATTACGAGCTGCGGGAAAGGAAAATACAAGAGGGACGGGCGAGAGAGAGGGAGAGAGAGAGAGAGAGAGAGAGAGAGAGAGAGAGAGAGAGAGAGGAAGGTGAGATCGGATCATTGACTTTCGAGGAGGATCTTATATACATATATACATATAAGGGGAGACTCGTGCGAGAGAGAGAGAGAGAGGGAGGCAGGGACAGCGCGAGGTGAGCTCATTAATTCAAATAAATCGCTTATGCATCAGCGCGATCTCTCGCTCTCCGTCCGCGCCGGGAGACTTAACGCTTATAAGTGCGCGGACCAAGACGAATGAAATGGCCCCGGCCCGTCTCGGTATCGTCTCATGAGGATCTTCCTCGCCCCATCCGTCGCCCCTCCCCCCTCCCACCGCCCCTCCGCCGCCACCCTCGCCGTCCTCCCATCAGCCTTTATAACGCGAGTGATACCTGCTAATTTTTCAAATTGCAAGGCGCCCTCCGCCTCGCCCTCTCCCCTCGCCCTTCCTTAAACACCGCTCTCGGCTCTTGGCGTCCACGCGCGCGCGTTCAAAATAAAGCCGAGGGCCCCGCGGGCCCAAAAACAAAACGCTCATTATTCATTTGGGCTGAATATTTATCGCATTATGCACCCACATGTATATACGTACCTGCGTGCCAACATATATATATATATATATATATATATATATATATATATATATATATATATATATATAAGTAAAAGATTACTGCGCGGGCGCGAGCGAGCGATTACGGCGCCGAGGGAGAGGGGGGGGGGGAGGGAGCCGAGGTGCGAAGAAAATTTCGAATCGCTGATCTTTTCGTCGTTAAATTATTATTGATCGTCGTTTGCGGCAAGGTTGTTGCCCGAGCTGTGCTTCTTCGAGTGCGAGGAACTGGGGGGAAGGGGGAAGAGGGGGGGGAGTACTTCGGATGATGTATACTTTTGTGCAGGGGGAAAATGGCGCTTTAATGGATCGAAATTGCTAGGGGAGACTAATTCAAATATATAAAATGTATTATACGATTTAAAGCTTTACGAGTAATTTTTTTTTTTTTTGTGAAAAAAATAATTTTATTTTACAAGAATAAGCTCACTATTTTTAAAAAGGAAAAAGTTTTTTTATATTTATTGACGTAAAAATTGGAACTGGAAAAACATTTTTTTCTTACATACCAGCGCACAATTCCAAATCTGAAGTTACACGCTGATTTTACGAAAATTTATATACATATTTACAAGTAATTTAGCATTTAATTTTTATAATATGCTCGCTACTAATACAAGTGAAATTTATAGAAATGTAATCAAATGAAATAATGCTCAACATATATGTGTTAGATTTTTGAGCCATATTTAATCGATACTTTGAGAGATTTTCTTTTTAGACGAAGAGAATTATCGCACTGTATTTTGTATTTTCGCACTGTCATTCGATATTAACAGAGTATTATATATTCTTAGAAAAAGATGAATACGTGAATTACACTCGTCCATGTGCAGCGATTCATGAAAAATCATACATATTATTGGCCCATTTTATATTCTATTTTTCTAGTTTTAACTAATTTGTTGACATTATTATAGTTAGTTGTCTAAAAAATAGTTTGATTTTGATCACGAATTTATGAATTGCTTTAGTTAGACAGGATTCTTTCTTCGGAAAAAAGTTAAAAATTTAGAGCTAAAATCAGCACTCACTGTGTTAATTTTTTGTTTTCTCTTAAGAACATATAAATTTGAATTATTAATGTCTCTCTCTCTCTCTCTCTCTCTCTCTCTCTCTCTCTTACTATCTATCCGCCCTTAATTAATAAAAATATATTTGTACGTATTTTTCGCCTACATCTTTTGATTTGCTCAAAAACATGCGTGTTTTCATAATCATTTCGCATCTTCCTGCACTGTCCGTGTAGCAGCATTCGAGAATAATGACTCGCATCGATTTGTAAAGTTTCAGTGTCTTCGGAACGTGATTTTGATAAATACTTTCCTCCTCTACTCAAAAATAATGCACCTATTTTATTAATTTATCCGCCATAATTCGACGATAAACAGGTATGCGTCGCAGCGTACGAGCGGAATATTCAAATTCATACCACAATTAACGCATTGACCACCCGCACGCCGTCGCACCAATTACGTAAATGTATACTTTTGATTCTATACTATATATATACAACTTAGAGCCGCGATAACGAACCCCTCGTACATATAAGTGAGTACGGCACACGAAATATCGCATATATATAATGCCTATGCCTACAAACAACTGCGTATATTATTATATCAATTAAGCAACCGCCGGCCCTGGAATAAAATGACCGCGCTTTCCCATTCATGCGTTACGTTTTAGCCAGCCCTCGCCGTGGAGTCTCCCGCTCTCTCTCTCTCTCTCTCTCTCTCTCTCTCTCTCTCTCTCTTCCTTTCTCCCTGTATATTGATTTTATAAATTATGTTCGTTGATGTTGAAAGTAGCGCCGTTAATCAGCTCGTTTGTGCATGCGTGTATATATATATATATATATATATATATATATATATATATATACACGCAATAAACGAAGGAACGTCGCGAAAATCGGCAGTATTGATGAAAAAGCTGTTAACCAGGAAACGATAGAGGGAGACGTTGGCGAGGATGGATAGGGGGCAAAGGAGGAGGAGGTGGACGAGGAGGAGCCGCATAGCGGTTCAATCGAGATGTTATACCTTCTCGGGCTCCGCTCGTCGGTAGCGCGACGCGTACACCGGGCGGCTTGCCCGGCGTGCGTGCCGGGTATCGGAAATCGCGCGGGGGCGTCTCTCCGTTCCTCCTGAGCATTGTACTATATATATATATATATATATATATATATATATATATACATATTTATACACACACATATACATATACTCGCTCGAGTTGAGGCAGGCTTTTATCGGACGCGCGGAGCTTCTCCGGTTATCTTGGGGAGCCCGGGGCTTTATTTATACGCGCAATTTTTCCCCGGCGCAAAAATTAATCGCGGCCCATTGTCTATAACGGCGGCCCGCGCGCGGAATGGCTTTCTGATACGAGGCGGCGGCGGCGGCGGGGCCAGGGGAGAAAGATTGAGATACAGCCTGTCTCCTAAATCCTGGCCGACGGTTTATTTCGCCGTCTCTCTCTCTCTCTTACTCTCTTCTCTCTCTCTCTCTCTCTCGCTTCCTCTTTCTCTCTCTTTATCACTATCCCTCTTACACTTTCTCAGCCGTTTCAGTCGTCTCGCTGGGTTTTTCGTTTCTCGGTATATAACGTAAAGTGGTCGTACTGTGTCCTCCACATAGATATACGCGTCTGCTCGCGTGCATTTTTTCCGCAGAACTGATGAAAAATCAACGGAAAGCCGATTGCTCGTCTAATTTATATATATATATATATATATATATATATATATATATATATATACATATATTTATATACCATTTATTGAGATTTCAACAATTACACATTATGATAATACGCTCCATAACCGCGATAGTGCGATACTTTCATTTTCTCATACAGATAATGCAGAGCGTTCAACGAATCGACCTTTCGCATACAATCTTGCGGAGCGTCAAAGGGACATTAATTTCGTTGCTTTCTTCAAGACTTTTTTCACAAAGTCTAAGCTCATATACGAAATGATATTTCGTTATATACGAAAAACGATTTTCAACGAAAGCCACATTAATATTTAAAAATCCTCCTCCAGTTTATAGAACGCTCGCAATGTCAACGAGGTCGGGGGGGCGGGGAGGAGGAGGGGGAGGCAGCAACGAGTTCGGCCGCGCAAACACGGACAGTGTCGTAAATTTCGCCCCGGCGGTTATGAATTTTCCTCGATACGAATCGAGTGCAACGATTATGTTATATATTATTAATGCATCGGGAGCGCGGCTAAATTATTTAAGAAGTCCTGTTTCGATAAAGCGCGGCCGGGGCGGCGCAGTCATTTTTTCGGCGCCCCCGAACGTTGCGCGAACGCGCCCCGATAATCCCCATGTATATACATATATATATATATATATATATATATATATATATATATATATATATACGTTGTAATGGCGCCCTCTACGGCGATAAATTAATTATCCGAAGAAAGTCAGCGGCCGGTCCGCTGTATTTGGTCGTGCAAATGCGCGAGCGAGCGCGCGCGGCTTATGTATTGTTAATTCGAGAACAATGCATAATATCGAAAGCGATATGCATAACGAGTCGCACCGAACCACCCACCCCCTCCCCCTTTTTTCCTGTCCGTTATTCCGTATAACGCGCGATTGCGCGCGCCCGCGCTCGTTCGGAAGCACGCGAGACTTTCCTCGCCGTGTACGCGGTCGTAAATTCCGCATATCGATTTATCATTCGGTCACCGTATGCGCGCCGCTCGGGCGGGATTAGGCCGGATAAACAACGTTAAATCTGGATCTGCCATTTTTTTTTCTCTCTCGATAAAATAACGTTTGCACGGTCAAAGAAGGATTTCGGTCGAATGTTCGTTTTGTCGAGTATTCTTTCGTTCGATTATCTCTCGGGCGGGCCGTTTTCGTCAAGTCTGATGTACAACTATTTAGCAAAACAGTTCTCAAGAAAAATTTTTCTCTAGAAATATCGACTATTTTAAGTCATCCGCCAAAACTACGTACGGATAAGACATTCCGATTGTTTGATGTTTATTTTTGCCATTTTTAGCAGTGTTAGCTACTTCTAAAATCACAGTTACTAAGAATTTTTGAGAAATCAAAAGGATATGATCTTGTTTAAGCGTTAATTGGTCATATTAACCGATTTAAATCCAAAATTTAAAATGTTAAATTTAAAATGTTTAATACTAATAAAAACCGTTATTGTACTTGCAACACAGGATAAAATGTCTATTAAAATTATTCCTTATTTAAAAAAAAATTTTTGTTGAAATTATTCAACATGATAATGGTATGTTAAAATTCGAATAAAAAATATAATTCTGAGAGCGTCTTTCCAAGTAGTTAAGGCAATGCTCAATACGGCAAAATTCAAACTCAGACGATAATAACTTTTTTAATATGGATTTTTGCTGAGTGAACCTAATTTCGGAATTAAAAGTTTCATTTAATATTTATGGTACATAAAATTTAACTTTTTTATTATAAGTAGAATACGTTGTAAGAATCTATTAGAGACATTGATTTTTTTTTGAAATTAGAAAAAATGAAAATAATAGTTTTTGTTAACGCTTTCGAGACACGATAATAAAAAATAATTTTTGAAATGATATTCGGAAATCCTAAGTCTTAAAGTTTTATTGCATTGTCCATGAAAATACAAAGTTTACCTATGTTTTTTAAGGATATGTAGAGATAATTTTCTATAATATGTTTTTAAATCTTCACTATTAACTTTTGTAAGAAGTACTTAATGCAGTGACCATAATTTTTCAATGTTGTTCATAGACTATAAATAAGCTCCAATTGCAGTATATTAGTGTTAAACACATATTTTACCGTGCGAATGGCGAAAATTTAATTACAATTGATAGAAAAACACAACATTAACAAGTATACCTATAAATATACTATCTATTCCGTTACAGTTTCATGGGTTGTGGATTTCAACAGGTTGTGGCAATTACTCGCTAGGTGGCTGCAATTGTAAATCGTATCACGCGAATGGCAAACATTTCGAACTTTCTTAATATTCTTATGTATGTATGTATATATATATATATATATATATATATATATATATATATATATCGAGTAAGTTGCATATCAGCGTCTAAGACAGAGGTTACCTGTACAGACTTACCGACGAGTTCGAATAAACATATAGACCTCCCGACCTAATCACAGAAGCTCGGGCACGATTATCCAATTACAAGGTGGCTCGCCTCAACATCGAGTTTCATTATGCAACGTGCATATTATCATATTTTAACTGTCTACTTTCATTCTGTAATTCAATGGTAGCTGTTCGGCGTTATGCCAGTCAGTGTAAAATCAAAGAAACTTATAAATACGAACGTGGAGAAGATACAGCTGCGGCGTATGCAGATTCGCAACGCCGCGCGCGCCTCGAGCCCTCGCGAACATCGTACGTCGCCGTGTGTTTAGGTGCTCCTTACCCCCCCTCCCCCCTCTCCCCAATCCCCCCGACCGTTTCAGCGATCCCTTTCGCGCGGAACCGCGCGCCACGTTACGGCCCGACGGATTTAACACGACGACAATGTAACGTGCAAGCGCGGGATCTCGCGCTCGTACCTGCGAGATCTTGGGAGAGGGGGGGGGCAGATCGGCCAATAATCCGAATAATATCGGCGCGCCGCCGCTATCAAAGCGCGCATAACGGGCGCGCGCGCGGCAACGGCGGCAATATGGGCGAGCAACGCTCGCAATCCGGCCTCCCGAACGATGTCTTACACGGGCCCGCGGCTTGCCTTCCTGCGTCGGTGCAGCGCGCGCAGGTCATATGGGTGTACCTGCTTGTAATCGTGTGTGATATATATATATATATATATATATATATATATATATATATATATATTTATACGTGGACGAGCGGTCATACCGTTCGCAGAAGCAGACACGCGGAAGCTGTGTGTAAACGCGTCTCTCTCTCTCTCTCTCTCTCTCTCCACACTTTTTACCGTCCTTTTTTGCCGCTCTCGTTGCCTTAATTATATTTTCTTCGCCCCCTACCCCCCCCCGCCACCAGTGGCACTCCGCGCCGCGGCATCATGATCGCGCGGCGTCTCTCGAATTATCATCGCGCCGGAATGAATAACTTAAGTCCGCGGTTAAGCGATCGCACCGGCTTACGCAAGACGGGGAAGAAGCGCATTTGTACACGTAAGTATTTCCAGTCGCTATGTACATATATGTATATATATATATATATATATATATGTGTGTGTGTGTGTGTGTGTGTGTGTGTATATGTAACGGAGCGAATGAAAGTCGGTGCGTATTTGCGGCGGGGGTAGGGGCTGTCATAATTATTTACCCGGTAACGCGCGTTATTGCTTCATTTGGCGCAGGGGGCGCCGCGGCAGTTGCTAATTCACCGGGCTCGATATAACGCGCTTGCCGGGGTCTCTATATCCACCCCCCTCCCCCTCCCGACTCCCCGCCCCACCATTAATGCCCCTATTTACGATGCGCGCGCAGAGCAAGAAGCGCGGCATATAAACGACGGCACGATATTTATGTAACTTGAATTACGGACAAAAAGGCGCCTCTGTATGTACAGTCGGTATCAAATCCGAGTGGATTTGACCGTCGGCCTACTTCGCCGCGATATTATGCGGCGCGCGCCGCGCGTTCCCACCGTGTGCGAGGTCCGCGTCCGCGTTTAATAAGGGAGGACATATACTGAAAAATCGCCGTAATTGGAATAATTCCGGGATTATTCCGTGCCCCCCCCCGTCTCCACCCCACCACCGATACGAATTACAAACAAAAAGGTAAATCCGAAAACTGATCTAATTAAACGTATTTGTAATATGTTTATGTGCATTATAATGCAGATATGTATGTATATACGGCTCTACCGTGTGCACTTGCGCAATTGATTTCCTCGGGGCGGGCGCGCGGTGCGAAACGGCGAAAAATATAAGCTATATATACGTGTATAGCTGTGTGGGTGTGGATTATTATTTATACCAGGCGGCGTACATTAGAAGCAGGGAAGGGGAAAAAATTCGTTTGGTATTAAACACGATGTATATCTATATACATATATGTATAGAACAATAAAAGTCAATCACAAAGTGGTATATGGAGCAAAGAATGGGATACGGGCCCAGTTTTCTCCTCCCTCTCTCTCTCTCTCCCTGATTGTTATATATTCCCTCTTGTAATTAACTTGTATAAGCAAAAGCTTTAAATGTTTCGTGCGGGAGCAGCGACGGGGGGCGGGAGGGAGGGAGCAGCCACTACACAGAGCGAGAGGAAAATGCGGGCGGTCGTGGTGGCGGGGGGGGGGGTAGGACGCGAGTAGCGCCGGACGCACAATGAGGCACCTGGACGTCGTAAATCGCGCGGCGTCCCCCCCCCCCCAAGCCGGAACAATTAGTTGCCGCGAAATTATGGGATAAATAAACAATACGCGCATCCATCGAGGCCCAGTGGCAGCGCCGGCGCTACTTTACGTACTTTACGCGTGTATATATATATATATATATAGATAACCAAGAAGCTGGCGCCACCGCGGTGTACGAGCCAGCGATACAACGACTAGAAGCAGACTGTACGGGCTTTTTAAGGTACTGATAATGTGGGACCCTTTGTTGCCGCTATAAATATCGACGTCTCGGGCACTGCGCGTGGTCCCGCGGTAAATAAGTTTGGACAATCTTATGTATACGCTAGTGGATAGATTTAGGCCGGAGCGTATCGATGAAAGCAGCGAGTAGCCCGTGATTCGGATTCATCGACGGCAATGCGTAAGGTCCGATAACAGCTTTACAGTACTGCGGGGAAATAAAACGTTGGTGCGGATGAAATTCAGTCTTAAATCGGCTATTACATTCGCCTAGATGTATTTAGCGATAATGAGTAAAAGATCGTGGTTGTAATTTTGTTCACGTTTGTTTTTTTTCTCCTTCTTCATATATTACATTTCAACGATCGAAGCTCGATTCGATCGGTATGTGCGCGAGAGCCGTGAGTGAGTACATTGTCTTTTTTTCTTTTTCGATCGCGTACGATTAATCTTTATAGAAATGGTTCGTATCGGGCCACCGTCGAATTACGAAGATAATTGGGAAAAAAAAGGAAACGACTCCTTTTCAGGCTTTTTTTTTTTTTTTAATCGTATAACCGTTTTTATAGCACTTCGTAAGTTTTGCGACTAATCAGCGTCCTATTACGAGCAGTCGGTGCAGGGCCAATTTCAGGTCATGCGCATATGCCATAACCGAGTACACGTTGTAATGTACCTATACGTATGAGAAAAATATGACTAGCAAACGTGTAATTAGTAAATTATAGAGCTAACCACTTTCACAAATCATAAAACCATTTATATTTTAAATAATCTATTTTTAATATGAAAGAAAAATTTTTCATCTTATTGATTTTATTTTCAATCAATATTTCATTGATTGGCCTTATATCTATATATAAATAGAAAATTTTTACATGATTTACTTATTAGTACTTTATTAATGTTATCGATTATTTTCGTTTCATTATGTATTAGAAAATTTTATTCTACAAGATTCTTATCATATGCTATTTTCTTTTAGTAATAATTGGAAGGTAAGTCATTTTATTCTTATGATTTACAAAACACTGATAATATAGCCACAATAATTAAATTAAATATTTAAATAATTAAATTAAATTATGCGATTCATATTTATTTTAATATTAAAAATTGAGTTTAATTAAGTTTTATAGTTTTCTAAAGTTCCAATATTAAAAAGAAACTTAAATATTATTAATTTATTATCATTTAAAGATTACTCTTCTTTATATTATTATAACAAAACTTTCATTGTAAAAATAATGATTATTAAAAAATTTCAATTACAAAAAATTAATTATGAAAATATCTTTAATAAAATCCAATAAACTATTACATATTATTTTCCTTTCGTAACATTACATACAAAGCATTATTACTTTAAGCATCTTACGTTAGAAAATCTTGTATTATATTACTAGGAGTTTTTTTTATTAAATCAATAAATTACTGTAATATATCTATGTTATTTTACGTCGCATTTTCACGCGCTTGTAAATAAAGCAGCCTTTATTCTTTATTTGAAATAAACGGAGTAATTAACGATTTTTCGATTGGCTACGGCTAGCAAGGCCGTTTAAATTCATTGAAATTGAACTTAACGCACAGCCACCTTCAGTGCATTGCTAATTTCTCACCCACGATTTACACAGACGTATTAATTATATTTACTCCGATTACATAAGCAGCGAATTCAGTTAGCCGCTTATTAATCGCGAGAGCCGAGCTATACAAAACAATCATTCCGTCTTATCTCCGAGAAGCTGACTTATTCGCTTCCTGCACGCGGGTGAGCGCTCTACTACACATATATATATATATATAGATACGCAAACACCCCGTGTATATATGTAATATGTGTATATACACTCGTTGGCAATAAAGTCCCTCCCCCGCTCCGTAACCCGTGGGCAAGTGCCGCGACCTCTCGAGTCCGATCCCGCTGCTTTCCCTCGCGTGCGCTCCTAATTATTTCCTTGGACGCAGCTGTGTGCACCCCCCCCCCTGCACCTAACCCTCTCGTCGTCTCGGTGGTTTTTCTTTCTCCCCAGACAGCACGCGTCTATACGTGTATATATATATATATATACAGATATGCGTGAAATCGCGTGCGCTCCGCACTGCAGGTGGGTACGTGGGGAGGGGGGGGGCGACGAAAAACGGATTAAGCGTGCGTCCGAGCTACATATATATATATATATATATATATATATATATATATATATATATATACATTTACGTACGTGTAATTGCCCCGACGATTACTGGAAGGGTAATAAGGCCGGCTTGTATAAGCCGCGTGAAATCTCAATAGAGCTTTTACCGGTAGGTTACTCCGTGCTGCAAGTCGGGGGGGGGGAGTAGCTGGTAAATTGTTTTAGAAATTGCGGTAGTTATGCACCGAGCGATGCGCTTCAGTTTTTGTTACATATATATATATATATATATATATATATATATATAGATATACATATAATATCCCTGGCAAGAAAATACTGCATAAATATACATAATAAAAACATCTGAATTCTAGTCGGTTTCCAGGGGTAATGGAATTTGCGTAGCAAGACGAAACAATTAACCCTCTCTTTCGCGGTTTTTGACAGTGTATACTATAAACATAATATGCACGCGTGTGACTCGTGCGGTTAACGTAATGTGAGCAGGAGATGCGCGGTCGTGGTCGTCAAGCAGTGCAGGGAGATTTCGGTGCACATTGAAAGGCTATATATATATATATATATACATGGCAATTACACGTATTTCTGCAAATTTTGCTCTACTTTATCTCGGCTTCTTAAATGACGCTGAATTTTTTCAAATTTTTGATAAGTCGACTGTGTACACATGAACCGATTTCATGTTGGTCCAAAAGACAATTTTTTAAAAAAAAATTTCTATTTCAACTTTCAACGATCTACCTCGTTTCTAGAATTTTTTGTTGTTGACAAATTACCCAGTTATTTCCAGTAAGAAACTTTTTTATTGTTTTGAGACTAAATAGTACATTTTCTAGCGGGTACGAAAAAGCTTTATTTATTTCTTATAACGAAGGTTCCTAAAACAAACTTTTCGTACTAGCTAAGGACTATATTTTTCCTCATAAGAGCCGGAACGAAGCGGCGAAGGTGTGATTGATAGGTTAGAATGAGGAAAAATGTCTTTTTTTGGCCTCTAACCATACAAAACCTGTTCCAATAATATAATGTCTAAGACATTTTTAAGTTGAGCCATTAAAAATTTTATTGCGTTATACGTCCAAACGATTTCTCAAAATCGCAGAAACTACAAATTTTTAATTTTAATTGCCTTTCATAGATTCGACGCAATTCGTTACCTTAACGTTTTTTGTTTCAGCCGAGCTTATTTTTCTTTTTCAGTGGTTCTTATTGACTTCTTGCTGAAAAGACACTTGTATCGTTTGTTTTCGAATAATAATAATATTCTTTCGGTGCCTATTCTGTTTTTTTTCTTCTTCTAAAGCAACCAACTTAAGCGAATTTTGAAAATAAAAAAAAATGAACCCCCTGAATTACGTATGAATTTCGAAAGAAGGAAGGAATTAAAAAAAGGTACGAGTTGCCATTTAATAAAAATTTTATTGAAAATAACGCCGTAAAGTTCAGAATACTTTATTCAAAAATCCCTCATTTAGTGCCTATACTTACATCAATACTTAGTCTCCCATGAAAATTTCATATTCGTCGAATGTACCGATGATGAATTTCTGATTCTTACAAGATTTTCTGTAAGATTCTATGTAATTTTCTCCGAAAGATGGCAAAAAGGGGATTAAAAATAACGATAGAAAAATTATTAAAAAGACAAAAAGGGAAAAAGAACAAATAAAAAAACTCTTAAAGATCACAACGAGGAGTTCTTTTCGAACAGTCTATGAAATTTACTAAAACTGATGTATTGCTAGTTTTTTTTTTACCTTTTTGTGTCGTAAAAAGATTTTCAATACTTTCACGTATGGAAATAGGACTTAAAAAAATTTAGAAAAAATTTAAGTTTTCTAAAGGTATTGAGACTTTTCATTGTCTCTTCCGGTTAAGCTAGACTATATAGTATACAATGGAAGAAACAACCACCGACAGATAGACGTACAAAAGTGCGTTACGTCAGTTGGTCACAGACGTCCCGGTGCAGTACTCCATGAACGCATTCAATGCCGCAAAGCTCCAGGACGGTCGCGGGCCGCTACTTTCTTCGCTCCTATATATATATATATATATATATATATATATATATACGTGCGCGCGGTAAATATACAAGCGCGACGCGCGCGCGCTGTGTATACATATGCCGCGTTTCCTATAATATATAGAAAATCGCGAACGTGCGAGCGCGCGCGCGCGCACGCCCCAGAAATTTATGGTCGATTCGTGAATCAATGTACGAAAACCCCAGATAAATTATTCCGTATAATACGCAAAGTTCCGCTATATATACATATATATATATATATATATATCGCTTATCTGTGCGCGTCGATAACAGATTCAGCAAACTTTCGTTGAGCGCAAAATGTTTAATATATCTATATATACATACACACACTCGCGCGCGCGCGCACACACACACACACACACACACACACACACAGTCCCGCAGATAGCGGGACGTTTTTAATCCCGTGCCTTATGGTTATTTTATGAGGAGAAGACTGTAATTTAAGGCACACGTGTTGCACGTGCCGCGGAATGATCGCGTCGGCGCGACTATCGAGAATATATATATATATATATATATATATATATATATATATATATATAGCAGGCGCGTACGATAATTTGCGCCGATTCGCAAAACCTGATGTGGCATTTACGGCGGTATTAAACTATATATATTTGCACATAGTTTTACACGCATTATAACTTTATATGCTGAAGCACACAGTGCGCTCATTTCAATAATCCTCACATAATGATGCTTAATCGTTTAATTTTATCGATTGGATTATGTATTAATATTCGATTAAATGTAAGATTTTATACCGGGTGTGCTTCGTGTTTTAACTTTTTTAAATGCATCGTGATTTTCCCGTTTGAGATTTAGGCCCTGATTTTGGCGAAGCCAAAAAAAAAAGCCGTGCCGACGAAGTGACGAAAATGTGATCCATTTGAAATATTAAAACATGCACATTGTAAGTTACTGAAAATATATAATTATTAAATAAAAGGTTTGAAGAATTTGTTACTTTAAAATAAAGTGTTGAAACTTTTATAACCATGAATTATAAATTAAAATTTCATAAATTTTCTCTTTCGAATTCATGCAAAGTAGACGTGAATAAAGAGCATGGTTTAGTAAAATTTTTAATAATTTAATACCTAAATGTAATGTTATTTAAAACAGAGGATGATATTTGCTCGATCGGTAAAAATTCAGTTCAGCACCCCCTTACATTCTTCATTCTAACGCAGCTCAAGTAAATTTGAGAAGTTTCTATCTGTTTTGAAATTCCTAAAAAATTCATGAAAATGGACACATTGTCGGATATAAATATATAAGATAATCCATTATCAGTAAGGTATTAATTGTTGCTTCAAGTCGCTCTATCAGACATAGGAAATTTTATGGCAAACGGACAGACTGTATTGATTTATGTGGTCTCTTACCGTAAAAAACAATAGGCTATGAAAAGTTCGACGAAAGTACGAAAATTTTTTATCGCAAATCGAAGCTTTTAAGAATATTTCAAGATTTCGCTCAATATTAATCATTAAATGTACGGGTAGAGGGAAAATACGAATAAACAAAATAAATTTCTGGTGTACTGACAACGTTTGGCAGCATTATCCTACAAAAACTGCGGCGCATTATCAACTACGCGTAGGCGTCGTGCATATTATTATATATATATGAGAAGCCGAGGAAGCCGTACGTATTGTTCTCCCGTATCAACTGATAACAAAAAAAGGACTTTGGGGCCAATTGTTGTCTGTTGGCACACTCGGTATATATATATATATATATATACAGACCCACTCCGATAGCACCTCCTTCATCAAAAAACTCACACACACACACACACCTCGCGCGGCGATCGCGCCCCGATCAACAGCGGCGCCGGCGCCATAAATTCACGCGACAATATGTATATATTTATATACGTTATACGGGAGCACCCGGGACTGCGCCGTCACCGAGGGCGCCGCGCCATATATTGCGAAAGTTCCTCCCGCGCATCGACGTGTCCCTCGAGCCCCCCCCCCCCATACCCGAGCCCACGTTCGCGCGCTCCCCGGGAAATTCCCGAGGGCCCCGTCGAAATTTTGCGAGCCGGCCCGCCGCGTACCGTCGGCCACGGTACCGAGCATCCAACGGGCGTTCCTCGGTAACTCGTAAACCAGGCGCGGACGCGGCAAGCTCCGAGCGAGGGTGTCCTCGTAGCTGGACCGCGGCTAGAACGCGCGCGCGTTTACGCGTGTGCGTGAGTGCGCGCGCGTCTATGTGTTTCGTAGAGATGGGCGCGACGCGGATCCGAAAAAGCGAGCGCCCGCGCGCGAGGAGGGGCCCACTCGTCTCAATGGGCCATTGTTGAAGGCGCGCCGTATGTACATAGAGCCTATTGATTTATCGTCGAGCGCCGAGACAGAGAGAGAGAGAGAGAGAGAGAGGTTTGTTTCCTCAGGTTTCCGATTTTTTCCTTTTGGATCGCGTATACGGTATATATATAGTAGTCGGGGAGGTCGACGACCCGAGGCGCAGCGCGCAGATGCCATCGAGATCGCGTGCTGATTTTTCGAAGGGATTTGAATTTCTTGGATTGGTTTGAATTCGTGCGCGAGAGTGCGTCGCCACGAGACGAGGGATAAAAAACGACAAAGGACAATTAAGCCAAGTTCTTGACCAGGTTCTCTTAAAATAATAGTAGTTAATACAATGTATATGTTTGTTATGGGCAAGTTCCGTATCTACACAAATAAATTTAGTTTCAGAATATGTTATACAATTGTATGTGATTCTATATGTAGTCATTTATATATGGATCAACCGCTTACGTATAACATTAATGAAGTTCTGTTCTTTGTTCATCTCGCTGTTAAGAATGTACTCAAGGACTCATATTATACATTACTGCTTATTATCATTAATTGAATAAAGGTATAATAATGGAATAGGTATTTATTTAACTGGTACTTGTAATTAGATAGTGATACTTAATTATTTAATTATATAAGGAATCACAAAATCATTGAAATAGGAAAAGAATCAATAAGACGATTCATCGCGCGATATTATTTTTTCCAATAGAATATAACACAGGTCGACAAAATCTTAACAAAGCTCAGATCCAGAGACCGGACAATGCTCGCAACTGAAAAATACCGATGCGCTATAATTGGAAATCGAGCTCGGAATATCTATTACGGCGTCAGGGTTTTTAAAAATATCTGAAACTAAATATCTGAAAAGCACATTATTTTTCTTACCGGTCATATCGCGAGTGCATTTTGTTTTTTTGCAATACCGATCCGAGCGTCTCCGTTAAATGGACGACTAATTCTATATTGCGAGTCGGTCGGATACCGTAACGAAATAAAAGATAATCGACTAATAAACCGAAGTGTAACTAAACACGCAAACTCGAAACTATAAATCCTGTCCTATTATCGTAATACGGATCAATTTCGTCTCACTTATTATGGTACCAGAACGTACTCCGTATTTTACTATTCCTCTAATTCTGGCATTCCACTGGATGCATACCGTACAATGTGTGCGAAGAGCAACTATTGCATTTTAAACAATACATGCAGATGTTTTACATACGATGACCAAGTTCTTTCACGACAGCACTTGAGTGAAACAGTAGGAGAAAACCATGCCTTAGGTTGGATATTTTGAAAATCCGTATGCATATAAATGCAATTCTGAGCTGGGGGTTTCACGTTTATCATATGTGCTTTTCAAATTGATCGACCTGCGCAAGTCGAAGGCCCAAGCCAGTCAATAATTTTTCTCGCAATTTATCCAGTAAGAAGCTGGTCCATCAGTAAATAAAGCCCGGTAAATAATTTGATAAAGCGTCGTGGTCCAGATCGTTTTTTTTAAAACGATTTTACGTTTTCCGGAAAAGTTCTACTACTCCCCATAAAACTTTCATAATATACGTTCGAATGCGCGAAAAACATCGTTTTCAATAAAATTTAACGACAGTTCGTTCAAAAATCGATCTTTTATGTCCCAGGCCACGAACAATCTCAACTTTCGAAAGTTTTGCAACGATTATCTTTGTAAATTTATTTAACTGTATTCAAATCAACTTTCTACAGATCTATAATGATAGCAGCCTCCATAAAAACGATTAGGCACTATATTGTGTACAGCATTCAGAAATCTTGGTCAACCTGCCGAGAACAGGTCTGGTCAATCGAGCCGCGCGGATCGACGAATCACGCGTCTCTCTCTCTCTCTCCCTCTATATACATATACATAGTTAAACAAGGAGCGAAACAAAGTGGGCGCATCATAATGGATTGCACTTGTAGGTGAATATATGCATCTACTGGGGCTCCCTTTGCGTTGCCAATTATAGCGAGCAAGCTCGTTCTACTGGAGCACATATATATATATATATATATATATATAGATATAGTGGGCTTTATTGGCCGCCCGGCTCGCCGAGTTTAATGGGGGCTACCCCTGCGGGCAGCCCGTGGCTGATTCATGCGACGCGCGCGACGAAAGAGAGAGAGAGAGAGAGAGAGAGACAGAGGGGGAAGGGAGGTAGGGTATAAAGAAGGAGAGCCGCGCGCGATCGCACTTGGAATATCGGAATTCCCGATGCTTATCGCTATCGTACGCCCGAGCAGCCCAGTCCGCGGGCGTGTTTTTGCGCGTATTTATGCGCTCTTACAAGGGAAACTCGTCGTTTTTGATGGTCCTGAGCGATCTGAAAGAAGTGGGGATGGCGGGCGGGGGGGGGGAGTTTAGTTGACAAAAAAAGAATCGCCGTATTACTTATACATTTATATATCAACCCCCCCACCCGCCCCATTCGGATGGCTAAATACACGATACTGTACCTGTCAGGCGGAGAGAATTTAGCCTCGTCCGCCAAGCTCGCCTGAATGTAGTCGTTAATGAAGCCCTGTGAGAGAGCAAAAACGACTGACCCCGTTCATCGGCTCGCTGCGGCGCGGATCGCGCGAAATACTCGACGCTCGTGAGTTTCAGTAACGATCCGATGCGCGCGATCAGTCGACCCCCCGCGCGAGGATGGATCGGTTTTATTGTCGTGTACACGCTTATGGCGGTTTTAAGGCGATTCCGTCGAGCAGTACAGACACAGTCGGTATCAGTCCGGAAAATCTGGACGGGTTCAAGTAAAAATTGCAACAGTGCCGGGTGATTTGATAACAGTCTTAACAAAAAAAAAAAAAAAAAAAAAAAAAAAAAAAAAAACGAGTACGATTGCTTAAGCAAATGTTCGAAGCTTAATGGCAAAATTTCAAATATTTACTCGTGACATTTTCTGGGAGTATGATAATTGTTTTGATCTCCTGATCTGCGATCAATTGGTCACTCGCAACGAATAAGTGAAAGTCTTAGATATTTAGTAAGTCGGCTCTATTTCAACACTCAATAAATGCATAAACAATCATTTATTTGCTTCACTCCTACGCGCTTATTAAATAAGTCAATGTTCCTTAGTACTTTTACCATTATAATTTTTAGCTATAAGCATTGGTATATTTTCAACAATCCACCAATGTAAACTATCAGATAAAGAAATATAGTGTCTTATCGTCCCTGAAGGAATTTTAGCCTTCTCAAAGTAGCGTAAGCTAACATTGAACAGATGCTTCTTTGATTATCTCGACTTTAGAGAGGCGCATTAACTAGAAAGCCCTTTCCCTTGCAGTATGGCGATCGATTCATCCATGTATCTTCGACTAAGTTAAAGTCGCCCCGCAGTCAGGATTTCGGCCGTGTATGCCAACCGTTTTATCGGTACGTACGACGACGGAAACGTTATAGCAACGCACCGTCGATAAATCCAGCCCTCTCTGCAATAACGAAACAGCGAGCGATCGAGCAGTCGCGCGTTCGCAAATCGATTGTCAATCCGACGAATTAATCCAGCGAGGACTAAATTATTTCTGAATCGCTCGTTTCGCACCGCCCGGTCTCGCGTATTATAAATACAGGGGACGCGGGGTCGGCCCGCGCGGCACTCTGCTCCCAATCTCAGCCGTGGACCGATAATACTAATATATATATATATATGTATACATGTGAACAAGCACGACGATTAGCAAATCAAGCAAAAGGAGAGGTAGAGAGAGAGAGAGAGAGAGAGAGAGAGAGACAGGGAGAGAGATAAGCGCTCGGCGCAAAATTGCTCACTCGCTGCCGCCCGTGATCTATATATTAACAATTTAGCTCGGGTCGAGAAGAGGGCGGCGGCGCGCCAGGAGGGGGAGTGGGGTGCGTGCGCGCGCGCGCAGCTCTCTCGCGATTTTTCCCGGGGCTTCCGATCGCGCGCGGATAGATCGCCGCGGCGGATAACGGGCGCGCGCTTGCCGCTGAATGGCCCATTGTGCAAATCGGCGGGCTTTTTTCGTTAATCAATCGCCGCTCCGCCCCGCCCGACGAATAAATTAAGCCGAGCTCCTGCGCGCGCGCTCTCTCTCTCTCTCTCTCTCTCTCTCTCTCTCTATCTATCTTTCTCTCTCGCCCTCCCCTCTCCCCGCCTCTTTCTCTCTTCTCAATCGCAGCGCGGCGCTTATAATCACGTGTCGT
Organism: Sycobia sp. Sy_11; assembly: GCA_018907035.1. Taxonomy (NCBI): domain Eukaryota; kingdom Metazoa; phylum Arthropoda; class Insecta; order Hymenoptera; family Epichrysomallidae; genus Sycobia; species Sycobia sp. Sy_11. Next base: position 324,522 of record JACCIC010000209.1, read on the forward strand.
AATTTCCATTGTGCGTGCGCGCGGGGGGGGGAGGGGGGCAGGGAGCATGTTTACGTAAGCCCGGCTCGCACTCGCGCGCGTTCTCGATCGTCGCCAGTGTACGTGGCATTGGCCCGACGACTAGGGCGACGACAACGAGGACGTGATCCGGGCGGCGGGGAGAAGTCACCGTCTGCACCCCTCCCGTGCGCGCGCGCGAGAACGGAGGGTGGGAAAGTCTGCCGAGGCGCCTGTACGCGAGGCGCGCGGGGTCACGGCTTCGATATGCATATATTATGTATAGGTGCGCGCTTCGATAGGTCGCCCCGTTTATCTCTGATGGTTGTTGCACGCGTGCACTTTTTTTTTTTTTTTTTATCGACGACGTCGTATGCATCGGTTTGGTAATGGTGCAGGGAGTATTCCAGGCGAAGCGTGGCGCTAAAATGTTTACAATTGTAAAATAATCACAAGTATCAACAAGAATTACAGCAAAAGTTCTGTCTTATAATCATCGTATGTAAATATTACATTATTACAAAATTTCGATTTCTGTTCCTCGAAATGTTCGTCAACGTTTCAAACACAGAAGTTTTAAATTAAAATGTAAAAACGTTGTCATTTCTACACCTATATTACTATCAATATTTATCATTTTATTTAATTTTTTTTATGGAATCAAGATGCATTGCGTGTCAGTAATGTGTCCTAAGAAACTTAAATACATTATGGGACTGAAAATTTTGTTCATGTTCATGAAACTTTTTTCGATATCTTTAGGCCACGCTCAGTCAGAAATTATTAATAACTTTCATTCAGAATAAAGAATCAAAAGAGTCATTTTAGCGATTATAATTACTCAAACATACTTTATACATATATACGTTTCTAATCACCCTTTCCTTCAACCATATTATTAACAACGAGTTCAGATTAAAATTCTGTCGCATGAAAAATTCACAATGACAAACTATAGGACGATATAATTTATCGTTTATCAATTGGCCCTTCATCTCAAATTAACTATAACCCATCAAAACGAAGCTGCTTCGAAGCTTTTTTTCACTTACCCATTGAATTGTGAAATTTGCATTGCGCCCGCGTGCGCGCGAGATCTGGAAATTGTCAGGAGCCGCTTCGCGCTTTAATCGGGCGAGCACCGAAGCGCGTCAGCTTTACGACCTCTCGATTACTATAAAGTTCACCGATTTGATTTAAATTCATACGTAATGCTCCCTACACGTATATAACGTATATATATACATATAGTACCAAGCGAGATAAAGCCGCCGGAGGAGGGAATAATATTTGGGCCGGGGCGCGAGTCCGCGATCGATCGGGTCGATCGATAAAATCCCCCCCACCCCCACCCTCATCACCTCGCCGCGCCCGCGCGAGAAGCTAAGTTCACTGTGCGCGCGCACGGTCGCGTGTTCGCGCGCGTCGCTTGCATATGCTTTGCATGATAAATAGAAGTAATTGGTTTCGCTAATGACAAGGTGGCGGTGCCGCTTGCGCAACCGCGGCCCCCGGCAGCTTTTTCCTTTTAATTCGCCGTCGCGTCGCGCAGCCGTTTTCGCGGGAGGGATGATATAGAGACTCGGCGGCGTCGCTTGGGACGACGAGTCTCGTGTCTCGGTAGCTATGAGGAAAAAAAAAAAATAAAAATAAAAATAATACCTCGTTTACGTACGGGAAAAATATTCGCGACGTCGTCGAGCGATCGCGAGCGATTATTTCGAATGATTTCCAAACGGTTCGACAACGAGGTTCGAATAATTCCGCGGAGCGGGGCGAACTACCAACGAAGTTTATAAAGACGTTTAAAGGACTTTATTTGATATATATATATATACGTGCGCATTTCAGGTGAATTTCATTATAAACTCGTAGGTTTTATCTCTTCGAGCCGTTAAACGTACGCCTAATTCACATGGAAATTCTCTCGAAGTGAGATGCATTGATCGTCCTGAAAATCATCCCGTGAAGTAGATTCCTTCGCTATAAAGTGTAAAAATTATAGGTTTTTCTTTTGACCTCGATACAGGGATAATTTATAAAAGACTTCGATTATCGAGTTATCCGGCATTTTAAGCCTCCACTCGAGGGGGGGGGTGATACGCAAAAGCCACGTCCCTCCGGTAGTCCTTTCAGACGAGCACGAGGCGTGGGGGGGGGGTGAGGAGGTGCGACACTCTATTTACATCGGAGCACTGGGCTTACAGAACTTAGATTACGAACGCTCGTTTCGGGCATCTCCCTAGCGCACGGCTTAAAGAACCACCTAGTTTTCATCGTTCATACGAACGTATACACGTACAGATTGTGCATTTATACAACTAGATACTCTCGCCCTCGCCGCCCTGTCGTAACAGCCGGGCCGTGCGCGAGGAAGTGATTGTTCGTACGTGGCGGGGCGAGCGATGACTGGCGAGGGGGGAGGGGACGAAACGAAAACAGCCGCGCGCGCGCGCGCGCGCGAATGGTTACATATACACGAGTGCGCGCTCTTTTGACTGATATTACAGCCGCGGGGCAGAATTGATTTTTCCGAAACGCGTGGGCGGCGAACGGGGGGAGGTAGGCTGGGCGAGGGGAGGGTTTCGCGCTCTCGCGTGGCCCAGATAAGTTCAGTCGGTCGGCGGGTGCAACCAGATAGGATATATATATATATATATATATATATATATATATATATATATAAAAGCCGGGCGCCCCAGCGCCGTCGCTATCGCCGCGGAATTTCGCGCTCCCTGCGCGCGAGAAATCGCGTGCGTATCCGTATCTCCTTCTCGCTCCCTGTCGAACCCCCTTCTCTTCTCTCTCTCTCTCTCTCTCTCTCTCTCTATCCTCTCTCTCACTCTCGCTCTGTCTCACTCGCTCTTTATCTTTCGCCCGACTTTATCGAACAATGTGTTTGTCGGCCGCTACAGGGGCTACTCCGGGACTCGAAACCGCGTATAGTGTTTTGTCAGACGCGTGGCGAGGAAAAACAGAAAGAGAGAGAGAGAGAGAGAGAGGAGAGAGAGAGAGAGAGAGAGAGAGAACGAGTTAAATTACACGCATTTGCATTATATATATTGGCGTATTGCACTGTTCCGAGTTTTCCATAATTGGCTACTACGACATGACATACGTAAGCATTATTTACAGAAACGCCCATTTTTAATTTTTTCGTTAGGAGTTCGCTTGGAATATAGTTTATGTTATCCTTTTTTTTTAAGTTTTTGAAAAGAGACTGACTCACTTCCCTGCGAGTATTACGCTTTTATTATATGCTTCTATTCTCATAATAATACAAACAGAATTATGTACGAAGCATGATATATATATATATATATATATATATATATATATATATATATATAATGAGATTATATTTGAATTATCAAGTCGATAAATGGAACCGAAAACAATAAGAAGGATATGTGAAAATGTGTTTCTTGGCAATTTATTTATTGCGGAACATTCGGATGACCTTATTGGGTGTGCGTATTTGAGGTTGGAAAACAGCAAAAGTATGTATTGTTTTATATAATTTTCTCATGATCAGCATTGCTTTATTTACCCTCCATGTTCTAATCGTTTTTCATTAAAACTCGTACCACAAATAGTTCACTCCTATATCACATGATACGAAACGTTTTCAAGTTATCTTATTGATTGCATCTATATTTTGCATCATTTTCACGATTTGCATCCCTTACTGCCTTTGAGGGTCGATTAACAATTCGACAAATCCCTTTAGTCATATAAAATGTTTCATACCTTATTAGTCTCTAATTTGCTGGCAAAATGATTGAGTTTAAATTTCTTACTTTTGATGACATGTCAAAAATTCCACGATGTAGTTGATGTTTTCAATTGTTTAACAAACGGCAAAATCAACGGTCCGTTAAAAACCTCACGGATTTCCTTCTGCTCTCGAAACAGCGAACAATTTTGACAAAAACAGTCTATCTTCGCGGTCACTCCTCAACCGGGTCGAGTTATTCATCGACTGCGCTATATGTTGAAATAACTTTTCCTATCGCTCGCCAATCTCCATCCCGTGAGCTCGATCGCGCAAGCATCGCGAAGTGCAATTAATCATGTGCGAATGGCAATAAAGATCAGAACGCGATCGTAAGAAAATCGAATTTCTTTAGCCCTCGCCCCGGGCGAACGTCCTCGAGGAGCAGCTAAGGAGGCAGAGTGTGCGTATATATGGTACGTATATCTATATCTATATATCTACGCGCGCCACCTGTCACGGACTCGCTTCATCCGCGCGACGGAGAGAGTAGCCGATACCCCCCGCCCCGCCCCCCCGCCGCCCGCCATCCTCCACCCACGGCGCGCGCCTTGTGTTCCTAATGCGCATATTTCGTCGATCGAACTGTATATATAATAATATGTATTGTATGTGGCATAAGCAATGCGAATGGAAAGGCGACGGGGCACGCGCGCGAAAGGAACGGCTAAAATAATAATCCGCGCGAGAGCGATGATTGAGATTTATCGTTTTGCTCTCCCGAGCGCGATTGCGTGCGCGTACACACACACACACACACACATATATATATATACAGTCAGGGATCAGCGCCTCGGGCGCGGGCATGTATATAATATATATATACTTGTGCACCGACACTTCTCACGCGCGGCCCTTCCGCCTCTATATATGTGTATAATATACTCCATACCTCTGACGGGAGGCACGCGCGAACGGTTATCTATCGCGGGTTAGCGCGCGATTCTCCATATCCGAGGCGCGCCTTTCTTTCTTTCTTTTTTTTTTTTTTTTTTTTTTTTTTTTTTGTTCTCCGTCGTTTTGGACACGCCGAGTTTCCGAGGCGTGCAAGGCTACGAGAGAGAGAAGATGCGCTGAAGTAGATGAGCAATGGAGATCGTGAGGAAAGTGGTGCGGAGATAGCGATAATACAAGGAAAATCGACGTGATTTAAAGATGGTTTTTTTTTTGTAGATATCGGAATGGGACGCGGCCCAATTTTTCTGAAAACTTGTCACCACTGGATTACGATTATCGTAGTGTCTTTTGGCGGAAATTGAGTAGCCGTGGCAGAAATCGCAAAAATCATTATTTTTCGAATATATCTTAAAAAAAAAAACAAACAAAATTTGCAGATATATTATCGAAATGTATATTTTTTGTCCTCTGTAGATTTTTTGGTAGCACACCTATTTTAGCAAATAAATTAAACCGTTCAGTCGTAGTCATCATCATGCGCATCGACGGTGCTGTGACCGAAATCCCTTTATACTTGTTTATGCAATTTGTTCCAGAACAACTGTTTGCGGGGAAACAGGTATGCAAAGGAACATATTTTAGTTATATATTCGCTTCGCACTTGTTTTTGATATTTTTTGTTGTTGTATTTTTCCAGATAAATTCGAATCATTTTTATGGTTTTCGACATGAAAATGTCAATTCAAGCAACATCCCAAAAAAAAAACGTAAGTATTTGCCAATTGTCGTGAAAATGAGGATTAACTTTTCTGGAGTACAGCCACATTGTTCAATTGCTTGGAAGATATATCGCTTTTGTACAGAAACAATATGTAGAACAGACAGCGTGTATTTTAAGCAGCTGTTAAATTAAATATTTTTCTTGACGATCGATTCTCTGAGGGAATAGGAATTTACGCCAATAGCCACTACGATATTCCAAGCTCGCTTTCAATCAAATCGGTACTGACGCGAGCTTTTCGCAAGTCAATCCTTTTATATTATAAAAGGATATTTATTATAATCAAAGGATGTAGATAATATTTATCGAAAATATTTTCGTATGCGCATGCGTGCGCGTCTCATAAGTAAATAGACAAACGATAGGAGTATTTTTCGAAATTATGCAATTATCATTGTGCGACCGAAGTTTATTACAATAGATAAATAATTTATCTGCATTATTTTGATTTTAACCGTAGCACACTTTCAATTTCATTACATTCAATAGCGCAACTCAATGTGTGTTAATGTTTTTCGTAAACCCATTGGAAAATTAAAATCTTCAGCCAAACGAACTGTAAAATAACGTCCCGCAGTAAATTTTCTGTTAATATCCCTCGCGCCGGCGAACGCCTTAGAATTGCGCAAACACTGTTACACGTATAATTGTGCTACAACCCCCCCCCTCCCCCCATACATATATACAAACGCGTGCGCGCGCGCGCGCGCGCTCAAATCCACTCACGGCGGTTTACCGAGCCGTTTTCACGCCTCGAGGCCCCGGACCTCCTCCCGCGCGGAGGCAATTGGAAATTCGATAACGAGGCTCGGCAACGAGAGCTCCGCCGCACAAACAATAATCAACGACGACGCTCCGCGGCGCGGCGCCGGTGCGCGCCGTCGAAAGTCCCGCGGTCGTTCCGGCCGTCGGCCGTACACGTCGCCGGCGGTTGCGCAATGACGTTAAGAGCGTAACCGAGGCTGCGCGGCGTTCAAATGGGTGGGGGGGGGGAGGGGGCGATATGCGCGTTCGATAATTCGACGAATGGACGGGCGAACGCGTGGATCGTCTCCCTGGGGTAAGGTAACTGGCTCGCCGGGATCGCTTGGTGTCCATCACCCCCCCCCCTCACGCCCTATCACAGCCCTCGCGCGCACCTACAATACACGCGGCCTAATACACGTATAATGTCTTGATTCGAACACACGTGACGCGTCGTTACAATGTCTATGCATATATATATCCCTACAAGCATGAATATACGCTTGGATAATATCCACGACGAACCGTCGACTTGCAAGTATATTCAAGGAGCTTCGTTGGATTCACCGGGCGTATCGCGACGGAATATACTCTGCAGATATTCACGATCTATCGTTGGTGGATAATTAAATAGAGAATTGAAGAAAAAGAAAGACTTGCACGAACGAGCATATTATATGTACTTTGATAAATTATCGAATTACTCCTTCCGACAAGTCAAGATCAGCGTTACGTTTTCTTTTCTTTTTTAAAAATACCTATTTTTAAGGATGGTAATGTCATCGAAAACAAGGGCTTCTTCAATTTTTTCAGTGTAATAAGAATGATTTTAATCATGATATTATTATTATTATTATTATTTCTTTTTAAAATCGTATCTATATAAGTTTGGAGATGATTTTTATACCTATTTGCACTTTGTCCAATTTCTTACTTTTGGTGTCGCGTCACATCCCAAACTCGGGTGATTTCTTGAATTTTGTTAATAACGAAAGCAATGATAATCCATGTTTTCGTGCAACGTATGAGTATATCATATATCAAATAGCTTCTCTTATTTCCCATAAACAGCCAACAAACGGACACGAACGGTCTCTTCTCGCGGTCGCTTCTCATTCGGATAATTATTCATCAATATATGTATAATAGTATTTTTTCTAAACTTTTCAATTTTTACCCTGTGCGTTCGATAATACAAGCGCCGCGAATGAGCCTTTGATGAACGTCGAAATAACGATCGTAAGACCGTTAAGGATATTTATATTAGCTTAACTCACGTACGAATTATATTTAGGATAATAATATTTATTTTACATATAGAATTTTTCAAAAATTCACCAGTTAGTCCGAATCTGCTTATCCGTTTAGTGGGATTAAATCCCAAAAGTCCCAGGCAAGATTTTTTTCAACCTCAATTATTATATGGGTTGCGCGTTCTGTATGAAATTAAATCGTTAGATAATACGAATATTAGTGCTATATATATGTTATGAATAACAATTAAGCGAATGTTTACTTTAACTCAATATTACCGCACATGTTCTTTAAACAGAATAGCCGACAATATAATCTTGTAATATTTTCTAATATTATTTATGTACTTATGTAACGAAATTTATATATCGAAATTTCTTGATAAATCACGAATATTATATATATATATATATATATATATATATATATATATATATATATATATATATACATAAAACTACACACAATGAATTATACACATTGAATTATCTAATTATCCTGAGACTGCTGAAAAAAGAAATGGCTTTTCCATAATGCCAACGTCGGCGAGGGATAACATCGCAATGCGCAATGCTCGTCGTCCACGCGTCTGCCTATACGGACTTTTCTCGATTCGACCATATCACTGGAATGCAATTTCGCGAAGCGATAGGGAGCATCAATTGTGCAGGATAGGCGCGATTTTTAACAACTCCCATAAATCACGGGCCGACGAGACGGTGGCCGCGTCTCCAGCTTCTATTATGCCCGCGACGTTGGCGTCGTCGCGATGGGTGGGTGGGGAGCATAGACCGCCCACGCTCGCCGCGCCGATTCTACCGCGTCCCCGTCTGCTTGGGCGCTGGCGCAGGCACGTCGACCGCCCAATTCGGGACTAACGACCCGAGAGCGCGGCGGCTGACGAGAGATTACGCCGCGATATCCGACGATCTCGCGAGCGCTCGCGGACCGGTATAGCGCGGTTGGAGGGGGGAGGGTTTATGCGCGAAAGCCCCGCGAGCCGGAGCGCTCGGGTATTAGGAGGATTGAAATATATATATATGTACATGGGAGCGGAAATGCGTTGGCTCGATTAACGGCCTTAATAAATTCGAAAGATGCGCGGTCGAGATAACAATGAAGCTAGGTGTATTTATATATGTACTATATACGCCGCGGCGTTCACGGGATGGAAATGTGCCGAGATAGGAGAGAAGGTGCACGTGCGTTTGCGCGTATCGGAGGCGCGGAGCGCAGAGGGAGGAGGGGGGGGGGTTAAGATGCAGGTGCGAATTTCAGCGCTTTTACTCCAGGGCCGATTGTTCGAATGGGGAAAAAATTCGTCACTAATTGTGGATCGGGAGGCGTAACGAATGGGGTAACGAGGCTAGATCGAAAAGTTATTGAAAATTGCACTTGTATAGGATGATTTTCAATAACGAGTAATGTAGGCCGTATTAAATTATCTTATATAATTTAAAAAGCAATTTTTCATTTTAACTACTAAACAGTAGTTTTAAATGATCAAGAAAAATTAGCTTATCTTAAGATTACAATTGTTATTGATAGCTGAACAAAGACCGGATGATTCTTCGAATTGACCGATCCCACACTCGCGGTCAAATATTTATCTATCTATCTATATATATATATATATATATATATATATATATATATATATATATATATTATATATATATACATAAGTATCACATATATAATTTAATATATATTATACCAAATAGGCTGTATTTTCTTTGGCAGGAGAGAAGAATCCAATTGACTCCCGAATTTTGTATATGATTTCATACGAATTTCAATGATTTTAATTCATTTTAAATATTTTTCAATATACGATTATTTTTAGAGTTTTTCTAAAAAGATTTCAAATGATTTTAAAAGTATACGTCTAAAGAATTTTAGAATTTCAAAGAGCGATTGCTTTGTTATATGATTTCCTCTTATCTTTATCTATTCGTAATTTGATGTTATGCATTTTTATATTCGCATCATGCGTATGACTTCAAATGACTGATAATTATACATATTTCAAAATTTAAATAATTTGTATTAATTTCAAAATGACTTCAAATAATAAAAAAATTATTTTTAAAAGTACAAATAATTACAAATGATTTATAGATATTTTCAAATGTTTTCAGATGACTTTGAAATATTTTAATAATCCCTCATTAATACAGAATGTGTGAACAGATATACTCGTGTATATTGTGTAGGATTTATTTATTAATTATTTCGTGTCATAACTATTCAGGTCGTATCAAATTTTGACAAAATTATGCCAAAATTGACAAAATCGCATCGATGACGTGAATAGAGTATAATTATCGAGCCAATAAAGAAAGAAATTTCTTCTATATTTTTTGTACTATGTACCAATTTCTATCAGTGACGACATCATAGAGATTAAAATAGATATGGATAAACATCCTTCGAACATACGCAACACATCTAATCTAATATCAATTTCAATCATCTCAGCATCGCTCCCCTCTCGATTACGCAGATGGCAATTCCGCGCCTCGCCAAAAAATCATAATTCCCTGCCCTGAGCCGGGGCGGGGGAGGGTGGTGCCGCTGCTTTCTCCCTCCTCTCTCTTTCTAATAAGACCGTGCACGGCCGGTCGACCGGTTTCCGGGAAAGTCGGCATCGGCGTGGTGCACGGTCGCCGTTATAACTTTGTCCCGATGCGCGTGCGCGTCTGTAATGACGTGGCTCGCTATATATATATATATATATATATATATAATATAGGGTGCATGCACGCAATAAACCCTCGGACGCGCGGTGGACCCCCGTGGAGCTCCCACCAAGTACCGTCGCTCCGTCCCGCGTCGGGCGAGCGCGTGATCGCGAAGCGGTGCACGTTCGCAGATGTCACCTCTATATGTACACACTAAGTACGTGCGCGTAGATATATATATATATATATAATATATATATATATATATATATATATATGTTGTATATGTATATGTATAAAAACGTCGGAGTGGTCCCGCTCGGCGTCGCGGTCCCGTATTTTTCGCGCACTCCCGCGAAAGCCTGGAAAAACGTCGGCGGTGGGATGGATATCATAGATTCTGCTCTCTACCTCTCTCTCTCTCTCTCTCTCGCTCTCTCTCTTATTATATAGGTTCATTCTGCTTGTTAGTGTATGAAGGTAAAGTTTGAATACGGCACTTAATTTTTTTGACTGATAAACGTAAGACTGACTCTTTCTATGTTTGTATTTATATCATGTTTTGTACGGATGATATCTTCAAATCTGCTAGTGCTTCTATCTTTATTGTATTGATCGAAGAGCGTATTTGGTGCTATATATTATAGTAGATTTATTTTAATACTACTCATTGTACTGTCGTTACTTTTGCTATATTGCCTCTGGCAGTGTAGTTGATTTTATTTTATTTTTATTGCGTTACAAAATCTACATTTTGATACAGTCATATTGGCCGGATATAATAATAATCAGAGCGAAATTTCTGTAGAATGGCGAAGAGTCGATGGATTTTCTTCACCCGATTCCACTGCTGACGTTAGACGTATATAGGTGTGATTATAAACATTAGCCGACGCGCACGCGATGCATCTATATATATATATATATATATATATATATATATATATATATATATATATATATAGTTTGTAAATGTTCTTGCGTAACCGGAATTCTGACAATGTTTATATATTATCACATTCGCATTAGACGCGTGCGTGCGTAGGGTAATTTTACGGTACACCGAAACGTGAAATCTCGTATAAGCGTCGCTACACACACACAGACACACACACACGTATATATCACGAAAGTTTATCCGTTCTTCTCCGTAAATTCAGAAAGACAGTAACGGCGTTTATACGTACACGCCCTCGTTTTTTGCCTCGAATTTACGTTTATGCAATGCTGACCGTATACAGTTTAAATTTCAAAATCTATAAAGCACAGTCGGACGCTATATATACGCATACTTTATTGAAAAGTAGATACAGTCTTGCGGCATATATTATGTCAGAATCTATCGCAGTGCAGTATTAAACATTTGCCATGATTTTACTGTAATTTACTTAACGATGAATTATCGACGGTAGCACGGCGTACGCGACCATATTACGTTCAATTGGATATGTGATAATTGCAAGTCCGGACTGAGTGAAGCAGAATTCTTCGTATATATATATATAGATAGATAAACACTGTCTGAAGTCGTTGAAAAAAAAATCTATCCGCATTATTCGCCCGACGTAAGGGAGCTCCCCCCCGCCATTCGTCTTTCGCACGCCTCGACGCACGCGCTGCCAACAACAAGCCCTCGTTTACAACTAGACACGTGACATTTTTTATTCCGCGTTCCAGTTAGCAACGGCGACCGATCCGGGGGGGGGGACGATTTACGTCACTACGCCGGAGTCGATAGGTCTTGCATTTGTCGAATATGTGTTATTACTTACCGTATCTGTTTCCTTTTTTTTGACGTTGGTCAAATCGACGACCGTCAAAATATTTCCTTACTTTTTTCAAATCCATTTGTGAGAGAAAAGAGGATTTTTTTCAATGCGGTTGTATTTTCTCATTGGCCGTTAAGCCATCAGTTCGACACAGGAACACAGCCAGGCAAATGAAGCTCGCGACTACCCCAATAGCGCCACTTGTACTCGCCGTATCGAAAATCCCGCTTTCCCCCCGCCCCCGAAAAGAAGCCACGTCAATTCCGTCAGATCCCCGCCTGTGCGGCCGATCGACGAGTGCGCCCCCGGTCCAGCTACGACGAGGACACCGAGCTCGGCGGCCCACGACAAGCACGCGCCCAGTCGGTCGAGCGGTTGGCTGACTGGCTGGCTGGCTGGCCGGCTTGTTCGCATCCTGGGGCTCTCGATGCCCCGGTGGCCCCGCGATCGCTCGATGAATCTTGCTCGACTGATCGGACCGAAGCAGGGGGGGGGGGTGGGCGAGGCGTCGCTTCGCGTTAGTCCCGTTTACAGCGCCGTTGATTAACGACAGCGGGACGAGGCCAGGGGGGCGGCGTCGCTGTCGCCGGGCACTCGGTCGCCGGATGTTCACGGAAGCGCTGGGTAATCGGCGAGCGGGCTGGTCAGCGGTACGTTCGAGTTGACACTGTGGTCCGCGTATTTCATCGAGGCGTCGCGTAAAGTCACGGCGTCGATCCTTCCACGAGCCAATCCTGAATCTATATGCGTATCGTAAGATTATTTTTTTTTTTATCATTTTACTTCCCAACCGTGGGGGCTGCGAAACCGGTGCGAAAGAATCCTCGATACGGTTACATCAGTACGGGATTGTACCTTCGCACTTTTCCGAGTCCCGCTCTTACGTTTTATACGATTTTAGCAAATTAATCGTCTTTGTGACAGACGTCTTGGGATCAGACGATGGTTTCACACTCGGCAAAGCCGCAATTATCCTTGGCCCTCGCGCACAGGATCCCCGATTACCGATGGAGGCTTCGATCGTGCGTCTAATTCAAATGGAGCTGCAGGCCATGTGTGCGTATATATATATATATATATATATATATATATATATATATATATATAGATATATATCCTAGGTCTGTGCCCAACCGCTTTCGCGCAATTTTCCACGCATAGCTGCACGATCGGCCGGCTAGTTAGCCGGCGTCTGGCGGTGTGGCAGCCGCGCGGCGATCGCCTCCGCCCCCCCCCCACCCGCGACCGGCCCGCGACTGAATTATGGCGTCGACAGGTACACGGGTGGTGTCGGACCCCCCATCGCGCGCCGCGCTTGTGCAAATCGCGCTCGATCACGCGGACGGCAGCTCCGCCTATACCAAAACGAAAAGAAAAACGTAAAAAAGGAATAAAAAAAAAAATTAAAAGAAAAAGCACCACGGCCGCGTGCGTGCCGTTTCTATGTGTGTCTGCTGCACGGGGAGAGAGGGGCTAAAAAATGCCATCGGCCCCCCCACGGGGCAGCGCCGATTAATTTCGCGGGCGAAATTTCGCCGGGGCTCTCGGTGAATGATCGATCCTCGCCCGCGGCCCCTCCTCGGACGCCCGACTGAAATATGTCCCATTGTCGAGCGCGACGTAGGGTTAAATTAACTGCTCGGTCCCGTTAACCGTAATCGGCGCGGGCCGCACGGGCGAAAAAATTGCAAACTGTTGGACGGCCGCGATAAGACTCGCGGCAAGAGGTGCGCGGGGTGGCCGGTGGGGGCGAGATTTTTTCCCGATTCGCGGAAAACCCTTTCAATTTCAGCGGTTAACGCAGCTATAACGCGCGCTACTCGCGGCGATTTACGGCTTTTCGTGTTTTTTTTTTTTTTTTTTTTTTTTTTTTTATTTATCGTATGGTTGAGAGAAAGAGAGAGAGGGAAAGCCGCAATCGAGGAAATCGATTAAGACGTTATAAATTGCAAAATCCCCTCCCCCCTCCCAATCCCCCTTTCGTTCGAATCGAACTTTTTCAATTTCGCCCGTAAAATCAACACGCTCGCGCGCGCTCGTTATCTCTTAAGTCTATATTACGTATGTATTGGAGAAAAAACCGCCTGGAGCATAATAAATTAATTAAACCTTCAACCCTCGTTTCACACCTTTCGTGCCATAAATAATATATATGTATATATACATATATATATATATATATATATATATATATATATATCTATATATATGTATATTTATATATACCTTGCACTCCCCCGCTAAAAAACAATCAGCCTCACCGTCTATCCAGCTGCCCCTCGGCAACAATCGACGCGTCTTGCATCATATATACGTATATGGACACACAGATACATTGGGCGTACCAATAATGACTCGCGCACCGGCTGCGACTTCTTTTCCCGCCCCTCGGGGGGCGAGCAACCTCCATCCTTCTCTCCCTCGTCCCCATCATCCTGCCGGCGCTCGTTCGACGAATCCCGGATGACGGGGTGAGTGGCAAAAGACGTGGCGAAGTGAGGGGGGAAGGAGGAGCAAGGGCTCCCGCTCGCCTTATCATCCGGGAGACACGCGCGAGGGGCGCATGCAAAAGAAGGTATCGCTGGCTGCATTCTCGCGCGTTCCGCGAGCGAAAGAGGGAGGGAGGACTTGGGCGCAAGATCGCGCAGGAAAAGAATAACCTGCGCAACTCTCGGGGCTCGGCTGCATACACACACACACACACACACACACACACACACACACACGCACACACACATATTTATATATGTGTGTATATATATATATGTGTGTGTGTGTGTATATATATATATATACACCGTTGCGCAGTGAGTCAGAAACTGGAAGCTGCACTTTACGAGGACAGAGAGTTCGAGCGCTCGCGCGCAGGCGCCCATATGCAGCCGTCACGTTTCGCGAATAGCGGACCGCAATAAATAAGCCGATATATCGGCGATTGACGCGCGCCCCGCGTACAAACACAGAGAGCGATACAGAGAGAGAGAGAGAGAGAGAGAGAGATTTTATGCACACACACACACTGAAGAACTTGCTTCTCCTTTGTACAATTCCTATATACGTATACGCTCCCTCGCGCTCAATCTGTCGTTGCAGCTATATATATATAGTCCTCGTGTACGTGCACTCGTACTCGTTAGGCGGACACGTGCATATATATATATATATAATATGTATAGTTTATACACAGAGTTTAATTCCAAATCGTCAAAATCAGTTCTTCCGCCTCTCGATCCTCTTGCGCTTTTCATTTGTCTTACGCGGGATCCCTCTTATTGTTCCTCCATTCTCTTCGTATTCCGTTACACCTTGAATTTTATTTTTATTGCTATTTTCCGCTCGCCCACTTTTATCCATGCATATAAATATATATATATATATATATATATATATATATATATATATATATAAACACGGTAACTCTGTGGTTTGTAGGAGATGTCAACGCTCTCTCGCCCTGAGCGTTCGAGATATACATAATATAAATATACAAAGAGGAGTCTGCTGGACCCCGCTTTCATGATGTCACTCCGCGACGCTATCAATTATCGCTATAAAGTCGCTCTCTATTCGATGAAACTTTCTAAGCTCACACACACACACATATTTATATATAGATATAAAAATCATCTAAGCTTTTTCCGAATGAATTACCGCGTGGAGAAGGACAGGGAACGCTTGCTTGATCCAAACTTTTTTTGTAGGAGGTGGATAAACATTTACCGCGTACGCTATATAATACCAATATAGCGAACGATTAACAAGTTAGTGAACTTTATGGTGGCGATTCTAAAACATCCATATAACCTATTTGTAAAGCCATTCGTTATGGACAAACAAGTGTGGCTCGTATATATATAGCCGATCTTATAAATTTTGAATCGTGTGGATACATATATATATATCGAATTACATTCGGCTTTCGCGCGCGGCGACTTTTTTTTACATTTTAATTGGGGCTCGCTACTCTAACAGAAACCGCCTCACTGCTTTTATATTCTTGTTTTTAGGCATTTATTATGTATATATATCTAAGGTGAAAATTAACACGGGCGAGAATGCGCCGATCGGGGCATTAAAGTCGAATGCTTACGCAAGGCTTTTCTCCCATTTTCACTTCGGACACCGCAGCTTTAATGCATTTCACATAATGCACCCATAATAAATGCTGAAAATATCGGTTACTCCTACCATTTATCTTATCAATCAATAAAAAAGGCCAATAATCGCCGAGAAATTATTTTCAAGCGGCGAACACCGTGCGCGATCGGCGTCCCCACTTTCATTCGCGCGCGCGCGCGCGCCCGCATATAATTTATTCCGCCGGGACAAACACCAGATATATATATATATATATATATATATAGTCCACGGGACATAGCGTCACAAAAGAGAGTAAAACCAAGAGCATATATATATATATATATACAATAGTTAAAGAGTCAATTAATTACCTTGGCGAGGACGTACTCTCGCCAACCGGGACATACCTTTCGACAATATTTATAGACGAATGTGTAATAATAATCGATCCTGCGGGGAGAGGAGGGGGGGTGTTGCGAGCGCCACCGCGGGATTGTACGCGCGATCGTCTAACGGAAATAAAGAGACCGCCCGTCCTAATGAAGCGAAAAGCCCCGAGCGTACCGGGCGATATTGAGAAAGAGATCCCTGTCCGCGCCGCGCACTTTTCATCCGTACACAGATATAGTCCTATGAGCTATCGGGAGCACGCGACTGCAGCGACGCGACGCGGTCGTATACCCATATATATATATACCTCTGTGCGTGCGTGCGTGCGTGCGTGCGTGGCGGCACAATGGCTGACCGGCTGTATATTACACAGCGACCGGCAGCGTTATATCGCCGATTTCGGAGAGACCTACACGCTATATATATATATATTTGCGTTCAGCCGCGACGTATATACATGGCGATATAAACAATGCGCGCGTATGGGATACGCGCAGCGCGGGCGGCAGTGCATAAAGTGGTCCTCTCGCGCGACCGCGCCACGAGACGTCACGGGCGGTCGTAATTCACGCGGCACGGGCGCGGCTTTGTTTCGGGGATGTCTGTGGCGCTTTCTCATTGCCCCGGCGGCGCGCGGGGGCAGGGAAACGCGAGAAAGTTCGGACTCGGTCTCGCGGTCCGGCCGGGGGTTTGTTAGTTAAATAGCGGCGTATTTTCCCCGCGAGGCTTTACTTTAATGAAGCTATCGATTATTAGGACTGTAATGAGAGGGACGCGTTGACAGCTTTTAAAACGCGCCCGTTGATTAATTGGGTAGGCTGTGTAGTTTTAACATCTGTACACATCTACCGTCCGATGGTCATTGGGCCCGGTACTTATGGTGCTTTCATAAATTGTTATAATTTATATAATAAAATTACAATATAAAATTATAACATTATTATCGTGAATATTATAAATACCCTTTTTAGATTCACCCTGGGGTTTGCGTGAGACAAGAGTTTAGCCAAATCAGTATAGGCCAGACCATCCAGCCTTCTCGCGGTTGCACCGTAGAATCCGTGCCTAAACTCGATCGAATACCCTGCGTGCACACGTTTGTATTACATAATAATGACGCCACGCGTGATCGGAAATTGTCTCGCGCTGCAGCGTGGATGCATCTTCTGACCGGCGGTATATTGGCGATGATGTCGACGATGCATTAGCGACGTTTGGCCGTTGACGTCGGACACGTGGCAAGGGATCGTATTTTCTCAAACATTGGCCGTACGCGCTGACATTGAGAGGCTGAATGCGCTGAGGCACGTTGGCCAAGAATTAAGAACGATGGTTCGTGACGAATGTTTTACAAGCGGTATGCTTCCAAGTGACGTCGTGAAGAAAAAAAAAATTGCTCGCCCACAGAGCTGGTATAGCTTTACATTCGCCGGACGTGTTATTATTCGAAGGGGAGGTTTACTGGAACTGCCGAATGAGATCCTCGTCGGTAACCGTACTCCCTGCAATTTTCCTACGTTAAGACGCAACGATCTCCTACAGTGAATGTGCTATGATTCAATGGAATCCATAAAACGAAATAAAGAAACAAAAGTCCACCACGGCACGGAACTATAATAACTGTGTAAGTATATAGATTAGGCGTGGCAATCTTGTATTGAGTTAAAAGGAACCTATTTGAAAAGTGCTTAGTAAGTTTTCCATTTAATTACGTATAAAATCTATTTTAGTAATATGATTAATTTAAATATATTTTTTCAACAGCTAGAATAGAATATAGAGAAAAATATAATAATAAATGTACAATAAAAAAATAAAAATAAAGTATAAAATAAAATAAAATAATAAAAAATAAAATAAAATAAATTAATGCGAAGTAATTGGGTTTGAACACTGCCTCAAGATCCTATCAGAAAATCTTTCTTCTTTGGTCAAAAGTAGAAAATCAGGATATCAACTAGAGAATATAAAATCAATAAAAAATATTTCAAATATAGATCTACCTAGAATTAAGACTACAACGAGGTTTTGTTTCTATGGACTACGATGTGGTAAGGACTCTTATTTAGAGGATTATATAGAAATAGCTACCATAGGTAAAACACGTAAAAAAATTTTTTTATTTTTATTCTGGATAACCAAGGAATATACATTAATATATGTGACAATGATATTGCTATCATTATCTTAATTTAATGAGCACTACAATACTGATATCTTAATTTAAGAACTACGCTACTAACTACACTGCGCTACCGATATCTTAATTTAATGAGCACTACATTACAATCAGTCATTGAATCAAAAACTGCTCTGCATCATTTGGCCGAGAATAGGTCAAAATCGCAAAGTATACAATGGTCTGGTAGCGGTGCCGAAAACACAGTTCAATTAGTCGACAACAATAAGGCGCAAATTCATGCTTTGATTTGAAAAAATTGGCTGGTGGCATAGCTTATCAGGACTCTGGAAAGTACTCCTACTTTTAGATACGACTGGGCCAGGACTATCGGTAATTCGAAGAAACTTAAGAAAAAAACCGACACGGCAAATTTGCCACAGAGCGATCGGAAGTAGCCTGCGTTGCTGTTAAGATCAAAGGATACGCCGAACTTTGCGGTCGTTCGGCCGGCACTTATACCGATCCCGGGGCACAGGTGTTCGAAATTTCTCGAATCCATAGGAGCTTCACCTCTCGACCTGTGAAAGCGGCAACTGTTCGTGCTTTCTTCATGTCCAAACATCGTCTATATATCGCGGTATAAAATATATATATATATATATATATATATATATATATATATATATATTATCCACAAAATGGCTCTCTGTATTAACTGTCGAATCTGTGAAATAATTAGCCGCTTAATTATTTTCGAAACGAATTTCGTGACGTAACAGCGATAGTTTGTTGCTCTAAATCGAGCGAAAGCATCTGATAATAAAAGCGCAAATCCATTTTGCGAACTAGTGTACCGTCGAGTAAGACAAGTCTCTACGTAAAGTCACGGGTGCACGCGGCAACTTTGGACCTGTGATCCTCGATGCTGACGAAGCTACCAAAGGTCCTTCCCGAGCCGTGATTGGTCCCCCCTCACACTCTCCCTCTCTCTCTCTCTCTCTCTCTCTCTCTCTCTCGTTGTCTGTCCCCCCTGGAACAGATAGCCACGGTATATAAAACGGCACTGCCAAGCCGACGATAATTGATAGCCAAGCGACGGATTTCGTCACGTGCGCGGACTCGCGGCAGACGTCGAGAGAGACCAGGGAAACAGAGAGATATGCATATATAGATAGAGAGGAGGGGGGGGGGAGAAAACGCAAGACAAGGGACAGAGAACGCGAGCGCGAGCTCGCGAGAGAGGTGACAGAGGCCGGGAGGAAAAGGAAGGTAGCGCCCGCGCGCGCCCGCGCGCGCCAGATCCAGACACAAAGAGAAAGCTCGCCGCTTGGAGTTATGCGGTATAAATGTACGTGCTCGCGCTGCCGCGCGAGCCGCGCGATGGGATCCTTCATTATAATTGACCGCTCGCGCGTTTATGAGCGAGGGAGGGCGCGCGCGCGTATATATATATATATATATATATATATATATATATGTATATAGTGTAATGTGTAACGAGCAGCGCCAGGCGACCGCGGTCGGTTCGACGGGAGGGCTTGAGTAGCGTCGCGAGCACCGAGCTCTCCCCGCCCGGCACAGGAAGCCGAAACGTCGGGACAATCATTGCATTATATAGTTTATACAGTATTGTATTCCCGCGGCGAGGGAGAGCGGGGGTGGAGCGGCGGTGTGCTGGAAATACACGCCGCGGCGTGCACGTGTACTTATATATGCTTATATTTAAGTGCTGAACTTGCGCCGATTGCAATGTGAAATTTATGCCCCTTCTTTTTATTCCCGTATAGCTGCTCGTTTTGCGTATACGTACGTTCTTTCGAGATCATTAGTTTATTGCCTTATAATTCTACAGAGAAAGAGAGAGAGAGAGAGAGAGAGAGAGAGAGGGTTGGTTTGTTGTAAAGGAAGAAAAAAGTTAAATATAGTTCATTAACTATATGCTATAAAATGCCTTATGTTGTGTACAGATTTAAATATTCGCTTTTGATTGCATATGCATATATATATATATATATATATATATATATATATATATATATATATATATGTATGTATATATAGTTCTTTAGTTAACACGACTCGGGAGGTAATATATTTGTTATTTATAAAAGTCTCATCGACGCCGAACACTCCTCAGGATGATTGCGTAAAGCTATAGATTAAAAGTTCTAATCCTATAACTAGCATATCTAAAAATCATGTTACTAATTCTCTTTCTCTCTCTCTGTTCAGAGAGTATGAAAGCTGCCAGTGGTAGCGCAGTTATTATACTTTAACGATGGACCGTTCAAAGATTACTTCTTGTCTATATAGCGCAACTGCCGCAAGCATCCATAAGTATACGCATGGTACAATTCTGTATTATATATACATTCGGCGCGCATAGAGCCAATCCATTGCCCGCGAATTCGTTCGTTTTTATATAGAAATATTCATTATTACGGGCACGATTTCCTGGACGTTCTTGGTATTTTGTTCACCAATTCGGTAAAAGTCGATGTTTTTTTTTTTTACTTTTTTTTCTTTTAAATCAACCGATTTTGATATCTAACGAATACGACGGTTACCTCGAACCGTTCCCCGCATGTCTACGAAAGTGAAATTAAAATTTGAAAATAAAGATTTTAAATGGCATATATATACACAGCTGTTATCGATCTTCCATAAATATAATATAATCCCTCGGGTACCGTCGCCGGCGTGTGCGTCCAAAGAAAGAGTGGAGTTATATATATATTTGAGAAGTAAATTAATCAGCCCGCAGTTCGCCGGAAACTCAGCGGTCTCGCGCCTCAAACGCAGCTTTTTGTTTTGATCCCGGGGTCGAGAGCCGCCACCGCCGCCGCCACCGCGGCTTTATTAATTTCAAGCACCCGCAGGATTAATCGACCTGGACGCGGAGCGCAGAGGGGGAGGGGAGGGACTTGGACGAGCTGCCGCGCCGCCGTTCTCATAATGAACCGTTGCTTCGGGAAGTATCGCGGCTTCCCCGAAGAGGCGCGGGCGGATCTCCGCGCCGCGCTCCAGAGAGAGAGAGAGAGAGAGAGAGAGAGAGAGAGAGACAGAGATTTATAGGATAACGCGTGCATGTGCCCCCTCGTTTTCTTCTTCCTCCTCCTCTACTTCTCCTCGTCCTCCGTCGTCCATCGTACGTGGCATCGTCGCACGCGCGTCCCTCTCGCCGCGCGTTCGAGGACACGCTGAAACCTCCGCGGCTCCCGGGACGCGGGGGGAGAGGATCCCCCGGCCGCGCGCGGAACGATCCCATTCCGAGGGGTAATTACCAATTCGCGAGTTAATATTATAGTCGGCCGTTCGCCCCCGCGGACGCATCGGGAGGTCGGGATGACGAGCGGCGCGCGGAACTGCCTCGTGTGTGTGTGTGTGTGTGTGTTGTATAGATATATATATATATATATATATATATATATATATATATATCCACATGGACGCGAAATTGCCGTAGTCGGCTCGAAATACGGAAATAATCGCGCCCGGCGGTAATCTGGAGGAAGCCCGAATTGCTGGATTCGCATGTCTCGGGCACATTATGTATTAGATCACCGCACCGTTCATCGGTGTATATATAATACGTGCGTGAAGATGTCTCTAGCTTAGTCTGGATTCATCAGGATATATATATATATATATATATATATATATATATATATATATATATATATATATATGAGGAAATTTAATGTTCAAGCATATATACTTTTTATAGGTAACTATTTTCACTTCCTAAACTTATTCTTATGTACAACAAGAATTACCTTATAATATAAATACCATGGACCATAGTTTGAAATTTGAAATATAAAGAAAAATTTCTTGTACAACAATTGATTCTCCCATAATTTTCATTATGTAAGTAAAAGCTAGGATTTTCCGATTAAGATTTTTAAATTTCAACTCCAGGAATGTACAGCGATTATTGCTATTTTGAATCTAATTAAATGTCGTAAAGTTTTCCTTATATACGGAAAAAGAAAGATTAAATTACCTCACTGGGATCTTACAAAACGTTTAATGCCTCGCACTTTTTGAATGTACTCCAGCCGGTCTTTCATAAAATGACTTCGCGACATTGAAATTCTTCGGTCACTGTGAATAACGTATTCGTCGGTTCTAGTCCGGATCGAATCGATGTATCTTTTAGTGTAAAAATGCATGTATAATATTAAATAGGCTGTGATATGGATATATTTGTACGTTTGCGATTGATCCTGTATTTGTATATTTTATTTTCAAACTATACGACAAGAAAAATAGAATAAAATTATACATTTGAGATAAGGAAGAATTAACGATTTTGAATTTCTTGTTACAACTTACATGATATTATTGAACATAGTATATAAAATTTCTTCGAGTTCCATTAAAAAAAAAAAAAAAAAAAAACATAAAAATAAACTTATCAAGTTCTAGATAGAATAATCTAGAAATTAAACGAGTCTTACAGGCCAGAATCCAGCTATAAACCATTCTTACGAGAATCTTGAAGAAAGGAAAAATGCAATCCGTACAGATTAGAATTAGCCGATAAAATGTATCCTTGCCATATAGTTCCCGGACGAGAAATCGGGAACTCTAACCAGATCCCGGCAGGATCCCATATACTAAATTTTTGCCCGGCTTATTCTATATACACGATATATATATAAAGTCCTATATATATATATGCCACAACGAGGGGCATCTATCGCGCTGAAAGCCTCTTAACCGGCCACATTCAGGGAGCGTGAGTTTTAAATCTTCGGCGATCTCGAGTAACTCAAAGCCGCGATCCGCGATGAGGTGAGGTGAGGGGGGGGGGAGGTGGAGCTGGAGGCGCATCCTCATTTTATTTTCCGCGAGCCCCTACCTCGCCCCTTCGGCCATACGAGCCCCCTGCCCGCCGAGTCGGCCGATTAGGCGCGGTCGGGGAATACTGCCCTCTCTCTCTCTCTCTCTCTCTCTCTCTCTCTCTCTCTCTCTCTCTGCCGTTCTCGCGTGTCCGTCGACTGTTAAAGACTCGCCAGTTATTAATGGTTATTATGGGACGCCGCCGCCGCCGCCGCCGCCGTGTACCTGCCGATCCGACGAGCTCCTTTCTTTGCGCTGGGTGGACGACTGTGCGCGCGCGTTCACGTGTATGCGTGTGTGTTTTTGTGTATGTATGTGCGCGCGCGCACCTCCCTCCCTCCTCCTCTACCAACGGCTGATTTACCGGCTAAAGATCGAATTAACTCGGCGCTTAATGGCGCCCGGTGATCGGCGGATATTACCCGTTGAGCAAACGGCGCGCACGAGAGCTCGCGCGACAGCGATCTCGCGAAGGAGCTTCTATATATATATATATATATATATATATATATATATATATATATATATATACTATATCGGCCATTGTCACGGAGACTCCGATGCCGTTCGTTTCTCAACGAGCCGCTGCCGGCGGATTGTGACAGTTACGTGCTTTTCATGCATTTATTATATATATATTAACGATCTTTTGATAGAACTCGTTTCTCGTCCGTATTAAAATTTTAACGGTTCATATTGAACAAATGGAGGAGGTGTAAGTAGTATCTGCACTTCAATGTTTTCTTTTCTTTTTTGTTTATATATATATATATATAACATGTAAAAATTTGTTCAGATTTACAACTAAGCTGTATTCCTATTTTTTTATTGCTATAATATATAGT
Source organism: Sycobia sp. Sy_11 (assembly GCA_018907035.1). Lineage (NCBI taxonomy): Eukaryota > Metazoa > Arthropoda > Insecta > Hymenoptera > Epichrysomallidae > Sycobia > Sycobia sp. Sy_11. The sequence continues at coordinate 348,708 of JACCIC010000209.1, forward strand.
AATCCAATTTTTCATTATTATTGATATATAGGGCCATTATAGAATCTTTAAAATTCCATTTCAATGTGTCCGCGCGGTAAACTATCGTAGTCGTGAATTCAGAGTGTAGGGCATAAAATAGTCGAAATTATGTAAAAGAAAAAAGAGTATCCAATCGGGAACAGTAAATATTATTTTGTAAAAACCGTGTAAATGTAGATTGAAAAAAAGTTATTAAAGTTATATATATATATATATATATATATATATATATATATATATATATATATATATATTCAGACCATGCCAAACTTCTAATAAAACACAATTAAAGGATTAAAGCAATGGTTTCTTGAAGAAGGAGTAAATAGATAATTACTGTTATTAAAATATCAAATACGAAAAGAAAATTCAAAGAGTAAAATCGATTTCAAGCAGCAGTTCTAACAGAAAATCTATCTCATAGTCATAAAGCAATTTGCTCCCCAATAAAAAAAATAACTGCAACTTAAATTTTAATCAAATTTGACCTCAAGGTGAAACATATCCTATAAATGTAGCTATTATTGTTCTTAAACAGAGTATAATTCCAATTATCCATTCATAACTAAGACAATTTAACTAATTGAACTACTAAAACTTAACTAAGAAAACAATAATTGATAAATATACCGTTCGAAATCAAGAAAAATATACATTAATTGAATGAATCAACGATAATTTGCATCTTCAATTCTATGAATAACTCTATTAAATGCATGATTAATATTATGAATAATTCCAAGTAATTACTTAATATCAGAGACAAACTCCTTCGTAAGGATTCAAAATTCCATTAAACCGAAATGTTTAAAAAAGCAGACCATCGTACGACAGAATATTAAATAATATTTAATACTTTATGATTTTTTATGAGAGCTATTTTCATTAATTTGTCGCAATGAGAATTTTTTTTTGTTGACTACTGAACTGCATAAAACTCCATTCTCAGAATAAATTGAAATAACCTAGTTATTAAAATTTTCATGGAGGAATTAATTAAAAAATTAAATTTATATTTATTGAAACTATATATATATATATATATATATATATATATATATATATATATGTATATATATATATATATACATATAATATCTATGTCGTATTATGTATAAGAATAAAATAATGAAAGCTAGAATGATTATTAAAAAAAAATATACGTTATAATTCTTGTAAAATAAAATATTATAATATATAATTAAGCTAAGATATAAATAATATGAATAAAGTTCTTAAAGTTGGCGGATGTTTTTCATATTAAAAATAATTCCTTTAAAATATCGGCATTTCTTTGAAATATTGGTATTTCCTTCCTAAGTAAAATACTCCTATACCTTGCACGAACAATCATAGATACAACACGAACTCGCGTCGTCAATTCTTTTCATTGCCTAAGCCATATCTCCATTTAATTAAGTACATGAAAATTGTCGATGCCAACTGGACCGTGAAAATGTCTATACGTCAAAATAGCGAAAATAGGTTTAAAATATAAATTATTTAAAATATATTTTAAAAGAAATTAAAATATATTTAAAAAAAATTGTAATTTTTTACCAAAATAAAAAATTATAATTTAAAGACCGATTCTTCTTCAAAGCAGCTTACTGGGTCAATTTAATTGACAATATATATACGTATGTGCCGGGAGATTTCCCCTTGAGAGAATGCTGTCCAGGTTGAGGATGAAGTGCGCGGAGCAGTAGGTTAAGAATATTCAAAAGAAAGAACACTTTCGAGCCAAAATGAAAATTCTTTGGCTCGTATAATGGCGGGGGCCATAAAACTCCCAACTAAAGACATTCAATTCACTTGTACCGCGAGAAATTCAATTCACTTGTACCGCCGAAAGCGTATCTCGGCAGTCGGGAAACGCCCGCGCGTCGTTCGTGTCTCTCCCACGTGTTGGCGGATAGATAAAAAAGCGTTCCAGTCGTATACGTATATAAATATATACATGCACATGCTCACGTATATATATATATATATATACATACATCTATATGTGTGTACGGGAGAGGGAGAGTTAATTGGGAGGATGAATTTTTCGAACCGGCCGTCATCGTCGGTGCGCGCATAGGCGAGCGCTGTTAATCTCCTACCTATTACACACTTAATAATCCGTTCCTTACGAAGGCCCCGAGTGCGCGCATAAGGAAACTTAACCTTCACCCCCCCCCCGCCCGTCCCAAGCCGCCGCCAACCGCAGAGCACGCGGGAGACGAGCTCATTTTCTTCGACGTCCCCTCCCTCGCTCTGGCCGGTCGCTCGCAATTCAACCTAGACAAATAGGCAAGAAGGCACTTACGTACTCCCCCCGGGGTCGCGCGGGAGGCGGTGGTGAACGAGCGAGGGGGGGAGGGGGCTTTTTCCCTCTCTCCTCCCCGACGCTCGTCGCAAATAAGCGGCAATCGCTTCGTGCCAATTTGGCGCGCGTGCGCATACTCTCTCGCGTGGCTCCGCTAGACTGCCCGCGGTGGAGAGAATGGGAGAGCGAGAGAGAGGGAGAGAGAGAGAGAGAGAGAGAGAGAGAGAGAGAGAGAGAGAGAGAGAGAGAGAAGGGGCGAAAACATAGGAGAGGCGCAGAATTCTGGAGGGAGAAGAGGATACCGGAAAAACGGTACTCCGGCAGCAAAAACAAATTGCGGGGCTAAGTGGACAGTAAGGTGGACCAGAAGTGGAGGCCGCGCCGGGCGGCAAGCGCATAGGAGATACAGTCAACGGCGTCCGCACACCGACGGCAGACAAATAAAGCCGGAACGGACGCGCGCACGAATAAGCCGTATGCGCGCTTACTTTTTTTTTTTTTTTTTTTTTTTTTTTTGTTGTTTTCGCCCGACAAAGGCGCGAACGTCTCGGAGGTGTGGGCGCGCGCGCTTTTTAAGGCGTAAAATTGCTCGTCTTGCTTTGGCAGAGCAATTAATGGACAGTGCGCTGTCGGTGTCGCGCGGGTAACCGGCGTAATTTTTTGAATCGCCATGGCCTCGGATAGGAAACTTTGTGCGCGATGGTTAACGCGATGCTTAAGGATAAAATGAAATATTTAGATAGGATTCGTCGTGGACGTAGGTGACATTCGCGATTGCTGAAAAAATTACTTTAAGAATTCTTGCATGCTTATAAAACATATCGCAGTTAAAAAAATATCGTCAAATACGTTTAACTATCCTGTACGGATATGAGAATTGGAAATATCAAGTATTGATGTTCTGTATCTGTTGAAGAATTTTCGATTTGGATCCATTGAAAAGTACTGCGGATGTATTCTTCATCCATAAGACTCAATGTCAATTGTATCTCTTTGATAAAGTATACACGAGCCTTAGGTCACTCTTCTAGTACTTTAACAAAAGAGAATCAAAATTTGCAATTTTTAAACATATAAGAAATATATTCCATAGAATGAAAGAAAAATTTTTCCAATGAAAATTTTAAATGATTTTGTAACGAAAATCGGTAATTGATTGGAAAAGGTGCAACTTTTGTTTTTCGATGCAATTCTAGGATAAATTGATAAATAAGTTTATAAGTCTCACGAGTTCATTTTATCTTAAACATTTTGTGTCTCGAGCGTTTGTGCGATACATTTTACCAGAGATATGCCGTAAAAAGAATTATTTTCCTAACTTTTTCTATATTTCATATGCCAATGAGAAGAATAAAAGTTTTTAATCAAATATAATAAAAATAAAATTGATAAAACAATTAAATGAAAAAGGATCTCATCGTGACAATCGTGTATAATTAAACTAGCCGCCTTACTAATTTTGTCTAATTGATGTTTTTTTTTTTTATTTAAAAACGCGCGAGTCTCTACATTGAAAATTTTGTTTTTCTATATCGTGCAGTGTTCGACATTCTGATGAAGTTAAAGTAACATATGCGATACAAACAGGCCTAGGATGGCTCGATCGCTAGAGCGAAGCACTAGTAACTCGGTGATCCGAGTTCAAATCTCGCTCTCGGCCGATTGGCACAGCCACCGCTGTAATAATTTACATGTGCTTTGTTCACAAACACATCGTAGACCTCCGTCGCTGATTAGCGCCGATATTTGGAAGCATAATTAGAGCGACGTTAAATAACATAATAAAAAAAAATACAAAAGTATGCGATACAAAGAGCACAACAAACATTTTCGAGCAAACACTACGAATCCCTGTAGCTAAACTAGCCGCCAATTTCCATTCTATTCCATGGCACTGTATAGAGTCGTAATTTTCCAGTGGACATTTCAATCGGGCATCAGCTCCCCATCACTCCCCCCCCCCGCCCCCTTCCCACGCAAAATTCCAGCCACATAGCTTCTCACACAGCTCTCGGATGCGTGCCAACGTCGAAACGGCCGTTGCGTCGCTCGACCTCGGCCCGTATTATCTCGTTATGTTCAGGCGTATATATATATATATATATATATATATATATATATATATATATATACACAAGCAAAACAGATTACTCGGCGACTCTTCGGGGGGCGGCCGGTGCGACAGAGATCTGGGGAGTCGTGCTCTCAACCCCCCCCCCTTAGCGCCGGCCACCCCGTCCAACAAAGCGACGAGGGGGTGGGAGACACTCGATTTTATTGCTGAAAAAGGGGGAGCGAAGGTGGGAGTATATACATACAGGCTGCACCGACCCCACAAGGGGCGGCGGGGTGCATAAGAGGGTGTGTGGTGGGAGTGGATCTCGCGCACGCAGCCTCCTATATATAGGGCATATGTTTCGTTCGAGCGGGTGCGCGCGCAGGACCGCGGAATATATAGGGGTGAGCTCGGGCGTCACCTGTGGGAAAAAAGCGCGGAGGCTGCTCCGTGGTCTCATCGCGCATTATATATATATATATATATATATATATATATATATATATATATATATGTGTATACGCACACAAATGTACAGTAAAACACATCCGTCACGTACGTACGCGCGCGGGAGCGACGCGAGGCAGATGCGAGAGGCGCGATACCGAATTTCGCAACGGATGGCGCTTTGTGGGACCGCGGCGAGGTGCGCGCGGGCGGCTCCCACGGGCGCGCGGAGTCCGTCCCGGCCACGCCGCTGCCACGGCTAGATGCGCGCCCGATGACGGGATATGGCGCGGATCCGCTAGTAGTGGCACACGCTCGACGATCGAGCCGCGACGCGGGCCTCTGCTCCGGCGCTGGAGTACAGTAATTCATGCGGAGCGGCCGACGCGTCGGGTTGCGGACACCGGGGTGTTTGCAATTGTCACGACGAATTCGGGCGGTTTCGTTCGATGGGCCGGTGGTCAATTGACGGGGCTCGAATTTGATAAAGACCATAATGGATCGTAATGGGAACGATTCTGTATGAAAAAACATATTAACCTGCCTAGATGCGAGAAACTGGAATTTTATTTAAAAATTTTCGATAATTTTCCTTCGTATGCACGAAAATAAATGTGATTAAAGTCGTAAAACCGAAGGAAGAAGTAAATTTCTTCGTTTTGTATTTTATATCATTTTCATACTAATCAATATGAAAGTAACGAAAATATTCATGGATCACCGATGCACGTGCAAAATACGAGGTATAAATTTTCTTTTATGTTTTGTTCACTTTTATCGGATTCTCGGTGTCTTCATTCGTCCCGGCGCGGTAAATGAAGGATGATTCATTTTCACTTCATCGACTTTATCTGAAACGTGCCTTATATTAAAAAAAAAAAAAAAAAAAGAAGAAGAAGAAGAAAGTGCTGAATGTTGTTTTATTTGTGGCGCATCGTGTGCGTTTTAAATGTAATAATTGATTTTTCTTTTGTTTGGTCATTTATATCCGTGCTCGTTTATATTTTGCTGAATTTACGCTATAAGTATAAGAATCCGGAAAGCGTAGAACAAATATGAATTACTCGCGAAAGTACAATGAACCCGAAATGCAGTCCGAAGGCTCGGTATTAAAATAAAATAATTTGCCATATTTATTAAGCGTAGCATGGAAATAGTAAAATTAAATATAGTATTTGAAAAATCAAAGAAGTATCGACTGTCAAGAAAGAAATACAAAAACATCATACCAGTACTGCGTTACTTTTGATATGGAGAACGAGAAATTTGGAATTCGACAACAATTCACGTCGTGCGCTTGGTCGTTGTAAAATACGAGCTACAAGGTTCTGCAGCTCTTCTATATACTGCATTGAACGACCCCGTTTGACTTGCTCATAAACGTAAACAAGCGCAATTGCTGGCCATTCGAATGTCATATAAAGTCCTTTGGATTAGAATGCAGCCGATATTATTACTTAATCTGCTCTCTATGATTTCATGTGAATCGCGTCAATGTCTAAATTACACAAAATGTCTACATTCTAACGAGACCAGGCAAATTATTGCCCCCGTCGCATGCATGCGGTCGGAGCTACGAATCCTCGTAAGTCATTGTTCCGCAACGACGCGGCAAACAAAGGTTCTGGTTTTCCCTCTCACAAATGAAATAAAGTCACCCTCGCTTCATAAATAATCGGTATATTCGCAGGTGCAGAATGACGAAACCGAAGTCATGACAGTTCTTTCTTTGCTTTATATCCTCAGAATTCTTTTACTCGCGCAGTTTTTACAAAGTCAAATAAGTTCGAATTCTAGCAGATATACGTTGACAATTCAAGTTTCGAAATCAATATATCACAATAATGCGTTACCTCAAGCGTACTTATTATTTCCCTGTGACAAGCAGGGCAGAGATAAACATTGTTTTTATGCTCATTAAAGAGTTGCACAATCTTGCTACACTTTCTTTTTTTTTTTTTGACGAGAGGACAAGTCTAAGATATTTAGGCATTACGAAAAGTATATATATATATATATATATATATATATATATATATATATATATATATATACATAGTTTAAAAACTTTAAAGTTCCGAGTCTCCTGTCGTAGGTCACGATCTCGAGCACATACATCGGCGGGCCGGAGTCACTCTCGACTTTCTTACTAGGTACGCAGTTAAACCAAGACTGCATACAACTGGGATGTGAGAAAGAAGTCGAAAGGCGCTGCTATGCATTTATATCGGGACGTGTATCTCGCCATGCCCGTTGTCAAAACAAAGACCTGCAGATTAATGTAAATTTCGTAAATGTATAAGTGTCCCTGTACGTTCTATATTAATTTAATAAGGTTTTGTGGATGAAATAAAAAAAAAAAAATTAACAAAATGAAAAACGAACAACTTCCCGTTCTCTTTTATTTTGTTTACAAAGGTTTTGCGGGATCGTTGAATAAGAATATTTGATTCGAATTTTGACATTTTTCGAGTTACATATTTTATCAACTAAAATTGTGGTTTTCATTTTCATTCTTATGATCGCCAATTACGATTATTATACCAAAATTCAAATAGACAGAACCAATTGGCCGGAATTTTACAAATAGGTCGTTTTGTATAGTGGACTGTCTTATACTCCACTTATAATTAATTAAATTTAAAGCAAACATTTCTGTTCATCTAAATCTTTATTGATTAAACATTCAAATTAACATTAACCCGTGCAGAAATATACTCGGTATATCCCTAGTTCGGGCTAGATCCTAGTCAGTATTACTGATGATTTCCTCATGTAGGTAAATCTCGCCAGATCCGAGTTAGATTTCCCTTCGATCATCTAATAATCGTCTTTAAGCTTCAGTTTTGGAAAATCTTCCCGTCCTCGTGTATTGTAACTTTTAACTTTCAAGTAATCCCCAAGATTAAAATCCAGTTGAAAGCAAGTCATCATTTTGTTCTCCATAGAAATCAATATTTTAAGAAATTTATAGTTCAGATCCGACCTTGACAATATTAAGCAATGAAAAGTTTACACCCGATTTATTGCAATCAATTTCGTTTGCACCCGAGACATTGAAAAGCAGACTGTAAAACACCGAAACCCCCATGAGATTTTCAAAATACTTCCTTGACAATAATTTTCACGTCAGTTATCGTCGTAGGTTCAAAATAATTTACACTCCCAATTCCCAATATTGACCTACCGTGTAAGAAAATATTTAATTATCCGAGTTTTATAGAGGGCGCTTAGATGACTCACTACACCTGAAAGCATCAGTCCTAAGTGCTTCCTTAAGAGCAGACATCGTTCTTTCGAATCATTAAGAGAAAATGAAACAACAATTGCTTCGTACACTTCCGAGCACTAATGGAAGAGGAAAGAAAAGAAGATTAAGCCGCGCAGCACGCGCGGCACCGAAGCGTGTTACACGATATTATACCTATATATATATATAACACATCAAAACATCCCCACTACACGCGTCGATTTCTCGTTGCGCAGCCAATTCGCCGAACAAGTCTCTCCCGATTAACACGAAGGCCGTATCCTCTGCTCTCGGCCCCCGAAGTCCACGGCAATGGACCGGGGTTTGCAAATCTCTCTCTCTCTCTCTCTCTCTCTCTCTATATATATATATATATATATATATATATATATATATATATATATATATATATTATAAAGAGTGCCTTCTCGCGCTGTGTGCGCGCGCGCCGAATGAAAGAGCGGCCTCGTTAGTTCCCTTAACGAGTCACAATTATTGAAACGACGAGCGATTGAATCCTCTAAATCACGACCATTATCGGTAATGGCCTCTCTCTCTCTCTCTCTCTCTCGCGCGCGCGCGCACTGGTTTTATATGCAACGCCTCGATCCGCCGGGGATTCTATCTGTACCATATATATATATATATATATATATATATATATATATATATATATATAGGTACACGTGTACTTGTGCCCGTGTATGTATGCATGTACGGCGGTCACGTGCCACGAAGGCCTCGAGGGAGTAGGTTTATATATACAAAAAGAGCGAAAGTCGCGTGTGCATTGTCGACGAAGGACGGCGAAGGGCCGGGGGTTTGGGGGCGGAGGAGGGTCGGTCGAGGAGTACAGCTTTAGGGACTCGCTCGGCTAATCGAGCATGCCACGGAAGATACGCTCGCGCGTGGACGGCGATTCCTTTTTTTTTTACGCTTCGAGTGGCGATATCTGCCGTAATTTAATTGCCCCGTGGCCGAGGCTCCTCGATAACCCCCCCCCCCGCCCTCCCCTCGCCCACTTCCTCCAAACGAGTGAGCCAACCGGTGTTCACGATCCACACATATATATATATATATATATATATATATATATATATATATATATATAGATAGATATACATATACAATCATATGTCTATAGTCTTTCTGTTGAGAAGAGGAATGGCTTTGTGCGGTGAGACTCCGGTTTTCCAAGCGCCTTTTCCTGTTCGCGAATTTATACGTACTCGAGACTTTAGTATTGAGCGACTTGTAAGTGCAATGCTCGGAAACTGACTGATTAATAGAGAATGGTTTATGTCGGTGTATATGTGTGTGTATGTGTGTGTGTGTGTTTGTGTGTGTGTGTGTGTGTGTGTGATAGGCGATAGGCCATTATTCGAATCTATATATTTTGTTTCTCAACTAAAGGATAAATTATTATTTTATAGGATATCTAGCTCTTTTTCAATTCTTCGAGCTCCGTTATATTATTTTCAGTTGTTGAAGTAGCACCTATAGTTGTGAAAAATATTTGAGAAGCTGAGGAGGTCATTCATTAAAAACCTCACCAATGTTGAAAAACAGCGAAATGTTCACTGGTAAATCAGTGTATCTGTCACTGTTTACCCTACGTGATCTTAATTTGTTGCAAGATAGTGTGAATCGATTTTCACTAATTCAAATTCAGAGCATTAGCTGGCCGATCTAATTCGGATTTGACCGGGTATAACTGACTGGGTATAAAATTTATTCATGTAAACGCAAAATTTTTCCTTTATATCGGTATTGATGGTAGTAAGTGACTTGTAGCGCTTGCAAATACTATAAAATATTATTATTTCATAGTAATTAAATTTTTTCTATACACCCACTCCATATTCATATCGTCAATCCATAGAGTCACAAAATCGATAATTTCCATTTCGTAATTCCAAGCGCATTAACCCCCACTGCATGATATATAAGCTCATAATTGCCAAGCACGTAAAGTCCGAGTCCATAAAGGCCATAAGGTTTCCAGCCCATCCGTCAAGAAAAGTAACTCGCAGATACACCTGAAGAGAACGACTCGGACTTTAAGATATATAGCCCTATGAGTTTGTGAAAAAATAGAAATTGATATCTATATTCCCAAATAACTTCAAAAAAGTGTTTTTACACGTTTAGGCTGGAAAAGTTCGAAAATCATGACGCAATTCAGAGGTCAGATTCGGATTCAGGGGATTGAAATCTTTAGGAAAAGTTTACTCTACATTCCATCTATAAAAATTAATGAAATGTTGTTAGTTTATATTTAATTTCATCGTAAATGAGCAAGTGTTTGTATTTAGAATCTAAATTCATTTTGGAAAATGTTTTCGTACTTAAAGTTGTGTATTATTATTTGATTACGAGGCAAGTAGTAACAGACAGGTTTCTGATAAATTCGAATGAAACCCGTTAAAGCAACTCTGGATACTGGGAGAATAATACAATTTTTCATAAATATAGTATAAATTCAAACATTAACTAATAGAACTACAGTTGATATAATCAAAAACTAAAAAATTGGTAACTAAAAAAATTTTTGTAAAATACAATTTTGCTGTTGACAGCCTGTCGTTGTTTTTGTTTTTTTTTTGTCGTGCTAAAACACTCCATTATTTTCCTTAATACTGTCACAATCGTGTATTTGTACCGAATCAACATAAAAATGTCCCAACAGTATAATTATACAAATAAAAATAAGTTCGCAGTCGTAGCTAATTGTACATTATAGCCACTAAACTTATACGACAAGGGTGGCATAATAAAATCCACGCGGACGGAAAACAACGCGCGGACCGGTGAGAATCGGAAACTTTCTTCGGTCCAATTTAGCTCTGCAGCGATGGGGAAAGTGTTTAAAAACGCCCAAATATAACAGAGCCCGGCCGTCTATACGGAGATCATAACAATGCAATGGCGGGCTTTCTCTCGTTGCCGCGCTCGCGTATTGTCGATCCCCATTAGATATATATATATATATATATATATATTCCGCTCGATTCATACGTATACGGGAATCCATTAAATCAGAAGCTTTTTGAAGAATTCTTAATTCTTTCGAAAATATTGCATGCCTCGATGAATATTCAGTTACCGATTATGCGTATTATATCCCAATATCGAAGACAAAATGAAATATCGGCATTGCTCGGTTTCCAATCGAATTTTCTAATACGTTTTACCATCTTGCATGTATTTACATGTCTGTATGTACACATGTGTGTGTGTGTGTATGTGTGCTATAGAGCTCGAGAATCCGGCGACCCCTTCCGCAAACGTGACAGATTACAAGTTACGCCTAGCTCATCCCTCGTCATCGCAATAATCGCCAGCAGACCATAATAAAATATGCCCCGCGGCGGAATTCGCGCGTCGCGGGCTCGCCATTGAAAAACGAGCGGAATTCGCAAATAAAAAGTCCGCCTCCTCGGCAAGTATCGCGTTTTTGCCCCCCCCCCCGCCCCTTCCGAGGAACTATAGAATACGCGCACACACACACTCCACACAACACACACACACACATAAATAATATGTAAAGTGTCGCCAGGCGGTATCGCGCTATATAGACATACTGTCCCCCCTGTTAATTTTTTAACTAGTCTGCCTCATTAGCGGCGGATAAATCCAAATATATATATATATATATATATATATATATATATATATATGTATATATATGGCTTATCTGATCATTACACCTATATATATTTAATACACCGCAGACGTCGGGGGCTTTTTCGCCTGGCTTCCTCACTGTGTATGTATACCTATAGACATATTCGGTTATATCTATATATATATATATATATATATATATGCACATAGAAGCCGGGCTAATTAATCCGATAATATGACTGTGCATGGCAAGGGGGAGGTGATCGGTAATCTAGCCGAGCGCGCGCGTATATTTTATATTATGCACGCGTCCTGCGTGTTCGAATATGTGTAGAACGCCTGTTTTCTGCGACTGTACTGCTATATATATATATATATATATATATATAGTTAAGGTATAATATGGTAACGCGAGTGGTGTGTAAAAAGAGAAATACATGTGCATGTATATAAAATACAGGCAAGACTCGAACCTGCACACCGCTCTCCGCGGGCGTTTAATTTAATTAGACGATTGAGAGAAGTCGTAGAAGTGATTCGTACACTATCTATCTATGTATATATATATATATATATATATATATATATATATATATATATATATACACGAGTTTACTCGTGTGATTGGCGCCGTCCTTTTTCTGCATTTTATATTTTGTTTTTCGTCACACCGCGGCAATAATAATGAGGGAAAATACGAGAATAGCCTGGTATATCTAAGAGCCCATTATGGGCGCGCGCACAAAAGCGCTTTAGAAAGAAAGCGAATGAAATTTATACTTTATATAAATCCATCAATTTGCCAACGAGACCAATTTTCCGATTCTAGGAATCTCACTGCGAAAAATAAGCTTTATCGATTCTCGATTAACGTCGCTATTGACCTGTCCATTGTCAGTCTAATTGCTTTAGATTTCCACATTATAAAAAAAAGTACGTTAAATTTAATGCGCATGTGCTGGAATCTACCATCATAAACGTAAATAGATTGAATGTAATTCGTTAAACTCTAAAAGTCGATGCACCTTACGTTAACTGTAGTGCAAAGTGTATCGAAAATTTTTTTCATATACATGTACACGAATTCGGTCTTCAACAAATTTTCACTTCCTTTATGTTTATAAAAGTAGCACTCAGTACATGTACATTAAATCTAATGTAAGCAGTGGATATCTCATTGTGTCGATTGATAAAGACTTTAATCGTGAAACCATGGAAATTATAAATATATATATATATTATACGAATGATTATCTTTAAATCTAATAATTTATATATTTTCAATTACACAATTCTTTCACACACACACACACACACACACACTTGCATAGACGTGATTTTTAGACCACCATGAAACAGGTATCCGCCGGTGGAAAAACAGGTATGCCTCTATTGGGGTACAACAAAACCGTTGAATTGAACAATACATTAAATATATTATAAATCTATACTTAATTTTTTTAATAGACATAATATTAAATTTTACGGAATTTTTATTAAATTTAAGATTTATTGTACACTAATTTGAGATTTGTATAAAATCTAGATTTTTATCGACAATTTTCAAAGGCAAATTCATTAAATTTAATATTTTTTCTAACACGACAGGATTTAGGTAGATTTTTCACGTCATTACCTCTTTTAGAAACTCTACCCTTAACTTAACTAAAATTCATAGTTGCAAAGAGCAGGAAAAATGTGAAGTATAACAAGTGCTATCACGTCATTTAACGAGGTATCACAGAATTAAAAAACCGATAAAGTATAAATAAAATCACAGATATGGCAAAACTATACAAATCACGATGGTAGATTAAAAAAAAGAAATAACATGTTGAGATATAACTAAAACTAATAGAATAAAAATATACATCCATTGCCCTAGCAATCAAACCTATATAAAATATATATGCTCTTCTGATTTTTGTTATGGTAAGAAGATTTTCGCGATAATTAAGCGCCTAATGCATAATATTGTATGTTTAAATCACCTTTATAGTGTATTCGAACTTTCGTTCTATATTATTCGTCCGTTTCTTATTATAAGATTATTTTTATAATTCTTCATTGAACTCACAGAATTACAGAAAAAAGGCCGTATTGAATAATATGAAAAATACAAAATGACAAGATAAACGTTAGCTATATAAACACCGGGATTTATGATAATGTTTTGACGACCGAAATATTCATGATGAAATGATCGATAATCGTGATAAATTTCGATTAACGCATTACACGTCTTTATCCGGTAATTTACAAACTTTTCTATGCAGTCAACTTTTCTTTTTAGTCGTAAATTTGTTAAATTTGTTTCTTAGATTTGTTGCATATTATTCCATACACAGGTTCCAATTCTATTCAATTTAGGTGGAAGTTTTTATGGTTTTTTTTTTAATGGCTTGCTATTTAACTCAACCTATATTATTATTTTTATATTTTTAAAGCATGTTTCCTAATTGAGAAATTCAATCACGCAATTTAATTGACTTTAATGCATTAAAGTCAAGAAATACGTCGGCGTTTTGCAACTGAATTTTTTTTTTTATAACGACGTATTGCAAAGCATATAAGTAATGCAGGACTTCTATCATACAGCACGAAGATACGTGCAATTGCCATTCAAATCCATATTAATTTGTACACGCACAGCGACAAAAAATTCACGTCCGGACTTACATTTACATATATATATATATATATATATATATATATATATATATATATATATTTTATTATATGTACACATTAACTGAAATTTTCGAAGGTGAGCGCGCGCAGCGGACTAACGAAATATTACGACGTCGCGCTAGCGCATGAAACTTTCACTTTCAATGTGGCCGAGAGAGCACCTGAAAAGAAAGTGTAATATAAGGAACTGCCCTGAATCTCGCCGGTACTTACAATCCGGTGGGCGACAAAAGTGCGGAGAATTATTAAGCGCGGGTCTCCCGACAATATCCGTCTCCGTGTTGTGTGTCTTTCTGCCTGTCTCTCTCTCTCTCTCTCTCTCTCTCTATTTCTTTGAGCCCGCTAACGAGCAGAATTAATTTATACTCATTGAATTATGAAGGGAAATAGACAGACAGAGAGAGAGAGAGAGAGAGAGAGAGAGAGAGAGAGAGAGAAACGGAGAGAGAGGATTGAAAAGATACAGCAGGAGAGGAGTCGTAACAGTCACGACGGGCACTCGGATTATTTAGCTTCAGTGTGCGTCCGTCAGCGAAAGAATATATTATATACATACATTCACATATACATATATATCTATATGCAGACATACTGCGCGTACACATACACAAACACACACTTAGAACGCGGTCCGACGCGGCGTTCGCTCGAGATTTCCATTCTGTATATCAGCGGAGAGCTTTGATTTTCGCGCGCACATCATTACGCGCGCTCTGCTACAAATCGCCTTTCGCCTATATACATATGCGGGAGTCCAGTATATATCATGTACCTATATATGTGAATATATATATATATATATATATATATATATATATATATATATATATATAGTATGCAGTGTACAACGCTCCGCTCAGCGGGCGATGCGACTTGCGCAACTCGTTTCTGAAACTGTCCTGCGGTTTTGCTCTCCGCGCGGCTTGGCCGCCGGTACTTCGCGACTCGCTTTAGGTTCTTCAATTATACGTATTAAAGGCTATTATTGCGCTCGCGCGGATAGGTAGAAATGAGCCCCCCCCCGTCCCTTTTAAATATTCATCTATATATATATATATATATATATATATATATATATGTGTGTGTGTGTGTGTGTGTGTGTGTGTGTGTGTGTGTACGGCTCACCGCGCATGTAAAATTATAGATTTTTTTTTCTTACCCTAGCTACTGTCACGTACAAGATTTGTGTTCACTGAACTACACAGCTCTTCCGTTATATTTGCCAATAGTAAGTATAATGCAATTTAATAAAATAAGATATATATTACCCACAAGTCCGACAATATGAGAAAAAAAATGCAACAATACAAATTGCGTGTATTTGTCTTTATAGATTTTTTGCATTACACTTTAGTATTCGTAAATTAAAATTTTCCGTTTTGATCGGAATTTGATTCTCTAACAACATTGATTATTTCCCTGACAAAACTACGCTGAAGTTGTTCAACTATATTATATCTTATTTTAGGTAGATTTAGAGGTAGTGTATGAAAATCTGTAATAATATTATGAAGATTCATTGAATGTTTTTCTTTTTCTTCATATATTTTAAGTATGTAAAATATAAAATAAAATATTTAACAGCGATGCAGCAAATAGTTTCTTGGACAAGCAGATTAAATAAATAAATAAATCTATATATATATAACATTATTAATAACTTTTCATTGCGCAATGCTTATACGATATAATTTTAACGATCAAAATGAAACACCGCTTGCAAAAACCATTTATTAATATTATTGATTGCGTCATTAAATTGGAAATATAATACAACTGCTTGGATGTATAATCATTGTGGAAAATAGATCAGCTTTGGAATAGCAGAACTACACAACGACGATAATTAATATTTTTTGAGAATGATATTTTGAATTATTAACTAAATACTATTCTGAAATTATCAGATGGATGAGAATATGTTCACTTAATTAAAAAAAGGAATTGTTTGCTAATTAAAAGAAATATATATTTACGATTGCAAAGTAAATACTTACAGGGTTATCTAGAAGAAAATATTTACTTTACAATGGGAATAATTTTTCTCTATGAAGACACTGTTAAAGGTTTATATACATATTTATACTAATTTCATTTTTTTTCGGGGGCAACAGGTTACTGGGTCGCTATGCACAGAAAGAGAGAGAGAGAGAGAGAGAGAGAGAGAGAGAGAGAGGCCATTTATACGATCGTAACACACCACCGCTGCATGCAAACGTTTCTCTTCATTCCCGAACAGAAAATCAGAAAATTCGTTAGAGCCGCCGATCGTACCGAAAATCATGACTTGGTCGACCGCATCGGATTTTTTCTTCATTCGTCGCCGGCATACGCGTATCCCCGCGTACCCAAACATATAAAACACACACGACAGTGGTCCTCGAACGTGGTCGGTTCGGGGGGAGGGGGGGGGGCGAGGGACGCGTGCATCGCGACCACTCGAAAACTCTCTCACCCTGCTCGCTCGCGCGCGCGCGCAGCATCCGCTCCGCGAAACTCTCCGGCGCGCGCGCGCGCGCACCCGTCCGAGCGACGTTATAGAAAAATGGCAGTTCCCACAGGTCCATGCCGCGACGATCGCTAGCATATTGCCGCTTGTTGACAATGGCCACGGGGGTTCTGCTTTTGCCTCCTCCACCCCCCTCCCCCCAACGCCCCGTACGCTCTCACGGAACGAGCGAGATGGGGGACAGGGGTGAGCAGGAGAACGGCGGGGGGTGGGGGGAGGGGGGACGCGCACCCCGCCCGCATGCGTGCATCTCGCATCGCGTCCTTTTTCCGCCGCACCGACCGCTGCCGGTGTAGGGGCAGAAGTCTCTCCCGGGCCGCCCCTCGATTGATGTATCTATAGATATATGTGATATGTATGTATGTATGTATAACGAGGCTGCGTGTTTCTGGCACGCTGCTTCCTCTGTGTCTCTCTCTCTCTCTCTCTCTCTCTTTCTCTCGCACTTGCGCGGCTTAGGTTGACGCGAGATTGGGTAGCCCGTGACCGCCGTCTCATTACCGGGTTCCCATGGGTGCGAACGCGAGCGCCGCCGCTGTCGAAACCTCCGCCTGGAACGTATATATAAGTCGATAATATCGTATCATCAACTCGGTATATATATATATATATATATATATTGTGGGCGACGGAGCACCGGGTCACCGAGAGCCGCAGCGGCGCTCCCCGTTCCGCGTCATGGTGGGAGGATTTTTTTTCCTCGATTGCCCCGGAGGGGTGCCTTCGCGCTTGTTACGCGCGCGGCGAATTTCGCTCCCCGATGGCCTTGTTTATATATATATATATATATATATATATATATATATATATATATATATATATATATATAAGGTGAGGCACTCTATCTCGGGATTTTAATTATGTTCCATCTCGTGTGATGTATATACACGCTACGGTTTTCCCTATATATATATATATATATATATATATATATATATATATATATATATATATGTATATATACACGTAAAATTAATACGGAACATCTGTTCAATTCTGTCAAATATCGGTCGTTATTTCGGGAATATGTATGGCAAATTTTTCATAGAGCTCGCCATTATCCGAATCGTAGGAAAAGGATATAAATTTTTTGCCTTTCCTCTAATTTATTTTTATCGATGTGATACGTAGTGCCCTGTGCCGTGCAGAGCACTAACTCTGTCCTATTCTGAAGATATGGGAACTGTAATTTTGTAGAATATTTATCTAAAAACGTCCTCGATCCAAAATAATGGTGAATGCGAATAAATAACTGTAATGTTAAAATATACAGCTCCCCTGGTGGAATTAAAATAGATATATAATTATCATTTATTTTGTGAATTCTTTATGATTTTCAGGCGATTCTTAACTTTAAGACGAATTAATGGGGGATGCTTAAAACAATAATATTTTATTATTATAAGCACGAGTAAAAATCGTGCATGACCTAACAACATTCGATAAAGAAATTAATCCAGAAAAAAATTAATTATATTAGAATTAATAAATATTTTCATGGGTCTTACAATTTTTATACAATACCTTACTAATATAATGGTAGATAATGAATGTAACTGTCAATGTTATGTCAATTTGAAACAATCAATGTAAAAACTCAGTTTTACGTATAATGAGATATTTGGTCACAGAAGACCAATTGAGTGGTAGATTACAGATATCTATGGGTAAGAATTCAAAGTTTGCAGGGATGCTTCATTGAAAAAAAAAGTAATCCACCTATATATGCGAAAACTGTAATAATTGAATTACTCGCAAACATCTGACAATAGAATGTAGCAAATACAGTAGAACCATAGAAATAGACAAAGAAGACTATAGACTTAACTTAATTAATTTTATAAATAAACATGACATTATAAATAAGCTAGGATAAATATTTTAAAAAAAATTTTTTAAGGACACAAATATAACATCGATATAATATTCAACGAAGTTATAATTGTAAAATTCTTGTCTAAATGATTATTAAATTACCTAGTATGTAGGTACGAAAGCGTTGCAATAATTGGTGGAAATCGATTTTTTTCGAGCATAATATTCATGAAATAATTATTTCGTGCGCTTTGACGTCAAAGTCGCGACTTTCAACGTAATTTCCAAGCTACCGTAGTGCGTGCTGTTTAGTAACGCACAGAATATAGCGATTCGGCTAAGTCTATTGACCATGTACGAATCGACTCGAATCGTCGCATTTCGATGGAAAATTAAAAATTATCACTTTGCCCCGTCGTACAGTGCTTGTCGGGGGGGGGGCGCCGATCTCCAAACTGCCAAGAGCAATCCCGGGACAAAGAAAGACGCCGAACGAATCGACGAAACAATATATTTTACAGATCGCTCGGGCCGGCGATGAGGCCATAAATAGTTCCCTGGCGCGTTGCATTGTTCGCTCGCCTCCCCCCCTCCCCTCCCTCCTCACCCCGCTCCCACCACCCGGATAATCCTTTATATCCTTTTCGATACAATCGAACACGGCGCCCGACGGTCTCGCGCATTATGAGCGGGCGCGCGTGCGCGCACGCGCGACCGTCGGGAGGGGGGTGGGGGGGTACCGCGCGCGCGTCTCGCTACTAACGGTGCCGGCCGCTACCGCCTCCGTCTGCCGCAGGTCCTCGATTCTCGCGAGCACGCGCGCTCCTGTACCTATTATAAGGGTGCATCGCATTACGTAATTGCTATAACGGGGGAGGGATGGTGGGGGGCAGGCGGGGGGGTTAACAATACCGGCGTGATTTCGCGTGTGAACCGGCGCGTTTCTAACTCACCCGTCCCCCCCTTCGGCTCCTCCCTCTACGTCCTTTGACGCTCGAGTGTGTCGATCTCGGCGGCTACGCCTCGTCATTATGTTCGGCCGTATGCGCGCGCGCGCGGCCGAGCTGCCGATCGAGGAGTTCTTCCATTGTTGGGCGCGCGCGCGCAATCGACGCGGTGAGCAACCGTGCGCGAGAACTTGACCCCGAACTCGGCAGGTCGGCCGCGTCAAATCGCTCGTTCGTTCCTGATTATGATCGACGAGAGAGGCGGAGGGCAGAGAGAGAGAGAGAGAGAGAGAGAGAGAGAGAGAGAGTGAGAGAGTCAAAGTTTATCTCGAAAGGGAAGCAGCCGCGGTTCGAATTCAGCTGTTAAACCGGTAGTTTTAGTTTTTTTTTTTCTTTTTGTTCGATGCAAGAAGAATAGTCCCGAAGCCAATTCCCTTTAAACATTAGTTACAGGGTTTTGGTACGTCATATGCCGCGATGCGGCACCGTTGAATGTAAAAAATATATCTACGGCGAATTATTGCCCACTACGCGAATAAATCGCAAAAGGCGATTTATCTATATGTATGAACAATTTGCCGGATTATTTTATACTCAGCATTTTAAAAAATCTTAAATTTCCATCGTCTTGCATATATATACACTGATAATTTTATATATATACTTATAATTTCAGGTTAAGAGCGAAAAGTGCTAAATAGGCGTGAGTCATAACATTATTGTACGTTGAATAAATAAAGGTATGAATTTCATGGTCGGCGAGACAGCGACTGTTGTATAGACGTGTATATATATATTTATCAGTTGCAAATTCCTCGCATTCTCCGCGTCGCTGATGCACGTTTTATATAGGCGGCACTCCGACAGCCGCGTTGTCGAGGGTACGTTGCACCGCTTCGGGAAAAAGGAGTGAGCGACGATGAGTTAACTCTACCCCCCCCTTCCCCCCCCTCTCTCTCTCTCTCTCTCTCTCTCAATCTCCAGCTGGACTGACGTACGTGGTGGCCGTCTTTTTGTCCGGTTTATATCGAAACAATAGGGTAAACTAGGAACCGAGGTTGAGGAACAGGTAAAACTCGAAGCGTCGCAGTGCGCCGCGCCGCGAGCCCGAACGCCCATCATCCCGATTCGTTCCAAAATGCGCTGCGATTCGCGGCTGGATTCTCAACGCTTCCTCGACGGGCTTAACCTCTGGCCGGCCGGTAACGAGTCCCGCGTCGGGTCAGCCGGGCATTTTATACAGTCATCCCGTCCGATCGTGGGAAGCCCTTATGGAAGTTGTTTTTTGTTTCTCTTGTTTTTTTTTTTTTTTTTTTGGTTTTGTTTTGCCTCGGCACGGGTAAAAATTCGATAAGCTTCCTCGTGGATTGTTATGGGGGAAGGGGGAAGCTTTGATTTACCTACGGAGACCGTACTCGACGATACTGGCGATGCGGACGTTTTAATCGACCGTGAGACTGATCGGGCAAATCGGGCAAAGTTTAGAGTCAGTGTATGTAGGTGAGTGTATCTGCGGACGACAATTCTAATTATAGATAGAATCTCCCATTGTGAAAGGTTCTGTAAGCGAAAATGAAATTGTGACGCTTTGAAAACTCTCAAGGAGACCTGCCCTATATGTATGCCTTTCTTTTGAACATGAATCAAGATATATATATAGCCATCAGCGATACTGTGCGTGGCACTATATACGAGGAGTGGAAATAGTATTTTAATCAATTTGCGTACGAAGCTTGCTGATGGAGAACGGTCGAATGCCGATCGATTTTCGCGAGATGTCCGATACATAGTAACGATTGCCATTTGTGTACGACTAAACGCCAATTATAATCCACTGCATTTTGTGTATATTTCCAAACAATCGACTATAAGTATTAATCCTGCAAAGCATTTCGAAATTGCTTCTTTTGTCGCTTCAGCTTTTGAAGTTGCGCGTAAAAGTTTTTCTTTAGCTGCCGCTACGTTAATATTTACTCGAAGTTTTGGTAGTTTCATATAGATCTACCCGTAGTTCGTAATTGTAAATTCAATACCTTTCGTCTATTAAGAAATACGTATCTAAATAAAGTATATAATCTTGAGAAAAATGCACAATTTCTCATACCCTCGAATCGTGCGCAGGGTATAAGATTTAATTTGTAAGAAGATGTTAGAACATTTTTTCTTTGAAGAACAAGATAAGTTAAATTATAAATACCGTTCAATAAACTGAATGAATTGCTATTTTTTGCATTTCTTTATATAAATATCTGTCATTCGTGGAGACGCAGTTTGCCAGATGATACGATTGAAATTTTGATTATTACGATAACGCGCCTATACTCAATTTATTGTTTCAGGAGGTCTGCAAGGGTTGACGTGACTTCTTTAAATCTTTGAATTCTAACAATATCACTGCGTTTTAATTTTTTGTATTGGTCGATGTTCCTTCAGCCACGCTATTGATCTTTTCGTTACTATTGTAGACCAAGGTTTGATCGTATGGGAACTTACAGATATACTATTTTTTTAAATGATATTTTTATTGTCGATGTCTAGATTGATACGAACTTTGAATGTTTTTGACCTCAGACTGTTTCTAGTTGAAGCAATTATGAGACAATAGCAAATCAATCGATTGCGTACACTGCTACGTTATTTCTTATTGATTTTCCCGTTGCTAACTGTAAGCGAGGACGCACCTTCAAATTTTTGTTTCGATCTCGAATGTGCTTGGCATACGTTAGTACACGGCGGCAACATGTTCTCAATGTAAAAAGTCCGTTCAATATCGATTCTATTGATCGCGCTCCCCTCACATCGTTTCCTAAAGTTTTATTTACTACGGTACACGCAAACCTTGGACAATCGTGAAAACTTCGCTCTTTCTCATTTGCCCCACCGGCACAATTGTCAACGATATCAGATACCGCGCGCGTCCGCGTATCATAAACTGTCGCGGTTCGCGCGATCCCAGATCGGTATTCCGCGAGGCGCCAAGCAAAAACCGCGCCCGAATTAATCTCTCGCCTCCCCTTGTGCGAACCGCGCGATCGACCCCCACCCCCCCGCCCGTTCACTTGTCAGCTCCACGCACCGCGCGCACACGGCCTCCTTTCACGATATACCGCATAAAACGCGAACCCCCCGAATTTCTCCCCCAACCCCCCGCCCCCCGCCCCGTTCGTTCGTTCGTTCGTCCCGATTGCCGTGCGCGGGACGGCGCGGCGGGGCCGAGACGAGGAGCCGCGCGCGCTCGTCGGGAAGAAAGCGGCGAGGCTCTCGGCTGTCAGTGTCACGGCCGGCACGTGGCCGCGGGCCGGTGCGCGCGATCGGCCGCGCGATCCCTACGGTCACCCCGGTGCAGCCCGCGTGAACGTAACGACGACTCCGCCGGCATTGTTTGGAGTTTATCCGCGCGGCGCGTGCCGTCGCGCAACAAGAGCTGGCCCACCCCCGCGCGCCGCCGAGAAAACGGATACATTGTATATTTGCGGGGCGACGGCGGGAGAGGAGTCGATGGGCGGCGCATGTGCGCGATGGCAAAGAAACCAATGACGGGGCGGGGGACGGGGGAGGGACAGTGCGAGAGAGAGAGAGAGAGAGAGAGAATGAGAAAAAGAGAGCCTGGTCCTTCGCCGTGTCGAATTTCAATTTGCCGTTGGCGGCTGTTGGCGCTACCGATGGCCCGAGGGTCGAGTTGTCGCCGCGCGGTTGCCGGTGTATTTTTTTGGGGTTTGCGGTTTCGTCATTCACCATGGCGAGACGGGTTGGATTTATTCAATTATCAAAAGCTCCATTCGAAGCCCGAACGAATCTGATGGTTAATATCGCTGGCCAAAAATCAGATTTTTCAAGAATCCCTGTTTCGGTGTTAAACAATTTCAAAATAAAATAAAAAAAAAAAACTATTATGAAACATTGGTTTTCGGTTCGAGCTCTCGGTCTTGCATGCTTTTCAGGCCTAGTACCCCGGACTCATCGAGAGACGTACGCGACAACGGATTCAAATAACAGAACTGTACAAGTTTTACCTTTACTAATAATTTAATTATAATACGATGTAAATGGATGATAAGATAACAAAGCTTTTCATTCCCTGAAAAGAATATTTATTTATTCGTAAATGTGCCTGCTATCTTCTACAAAGCCGCCCCTCTCCCGAACTTCTCTCAACACTTTTTCATATCTGAAAAGCAATTTTGACATCTGTATGCCAATATGATATTCAGTTGTCGCAGCGACTCTGTTTTTATCTCATTGGATTTTGTCAAAACCTCGCCACTTTATGTGTTTCTTTAATCGTTCAGAAAAGGAAGAAGTCGCAAGACGCCATATTCGATGAACAAAGATCAAAACTGACGAACATGAGCTGATAAGGATTCGGGGCAAGAACAGTTGTATTTTAGCGTGGCGGTTGTTCCTTTTCTTGAGAGTTTATCGAACGTTGAACCTATTGGTAAGAACTGATAATGCACTAAAATCTTTAAAACCGACGCTCACCACTGCGGCCAATTTTCACGTATGGTGAAGTTGAATGTTTCCAGATGGAAGGTTCAGCTTTAGTGTCCACGTCGCATCCGTAAACTAGCGATTTATCGCCTGATTATGAGTCGCTCAACCGATGCATTATATATAGCTACTCACCGCAGTTAGTAAATCTTGCACGACGACGTGGCATTAATTGCTTTCGGCTGCAATCCATCAGTTTTGGAAGAAATTTTTCTGCCACATCGTTCATGTGCGATGCAGCCTTGAAAATTACTTGGCATGGAGCCATACGATATGCTGGGATCCACAGAAAATCCTCTCTAGTAGTGCAATTTGAGGATCGCTCACTATCATTTTCTCGACGGTATCTTCGATATCTTCCATTGCGGACGCGCCGTTCCACGTAGGCCATACTTATACAACTCGCAATCTCTTGCTCGGCTTATTAGCCAAAGCGTCCAAAAAGAACTGTGAGCATTTCGAACTATTATTGTACTTTATCTCAGTTTTATAACAGAACTTGATGGACATGCTGTGATCCACACTTTTTGTAAAGTCACTACGTATCACTGGAACGTATCTAATATATCATTGAGAATTGATCGAGAGGTAAATATGCAATGTAGCTACCGATGTTTATAGAATGTGAAAAATAACAAGTTGAAATGTAACTGCTGTAGGTAGAGAAATAGTGAGTGTAAGTATGCATATGTCCTAAGCCAATCGTTAATACCCTCGTCTATACGTTTCGCGTATACATTATTCGTAACTCATGCGTGGCGCCCTAAACCCCTATCCCGTTATCGATAACAACCGCGAAAATTCAATTCGTTAAAAAGATTTTTCGAGTTCATATTATTACTTTTTATTCGTCGTTTGAAAATTAATCGCAGCTTTGCGAGACCAAGCCCGAAAGCAAGAAAACAAACCGAATCGCGAATGGAAACCCGTTTTCCGTCTCGCTGACTCCGCGTCTATAATTCCCGATCCGCTTTATCCCGTACACGTATGCAATAAAGCAACGCGCACGTATACGGAGAAGCGGCTCCCGGCGAATTTTATCATATATACATATATATATATATACGCGGCGATTAAAGCGAGAGCGAAAATCCGAGCGAATAATCGGCACATTATATCTGGCTATCTTCGCCCAGATACCTACCGTTCGACAATGCGGACGGTATTGCGCGCATGCGCACTGGCCCGCTATGACAATGGCCTCGTATACATATATATATATATATATATAGACGTTGCGCATCGCGCGCGGGCGCTCGCGCCACGCGTCTATATTTTTCCCACACTGTAATCCCCCGCGCTCGCTCATTATTGTCCTTAAACTCCACTTACAAAGGGCACGCGCGGGGTGGCCGGTCTCGAACCCCACCGAAAATCAAACCCTAAGCAGGTCCTTCGGGACTTTGGGAGCGGGGCATGCGTCTATGTATATATATATATATATATATATATATATATAAAGAGCGTCCGACGCAACGTGCACGCGCGCTCTTTAATTTGCACGCCTCGACTTATTGGCTGCGTGTTTTTACGATGCTGATGCTTCGTTAAATCCGAGGCGAGGACAAGGAGCCATCTGCAGCCGCGAGCGGGGCCAGATTCTTTATTTCATGGCTGTACTGCTTTATTGGCTCTCTCAGGATTCGGCAGTATTTGTATACGCATATAATTATTTCTATTATGTGACTCTGTACGATTTTTTTTTTTGATTGCGAGGTATCGGTGAATTAGTAAAAAAGTTGGAGGAATTACGATTTTCTTTGTATTGATGTAAAAAAAGGGGGGATGAAGTAGATGAATGCAATACTATTCTATATAATAAATATAAAATGTATTGATATATTATTACTTTTAGTACAATTAGTTCATCTAATTCACATTTAAATTATTTATACAATTAAAATTTATATACTTTTTTCTTCAAAACTAGATACATATAAGCATCATTTTCAGGAGAATTCCTGTAATATTTATGGAAACTAAAGATAGATGTATGTAAGTTTATAATAACATAACAAAATTAAATGATATTTCGAATGTTCTTCTCTTCATCAAGTATGGGCAATACGAAATTTGAAATATTCTACTTTTGGCAAAACAAATAATTAGATTGTTTTACATTAAACGCATTTTTCGCAATCTAACAATATACTTTTTTCCTAATTTTTTCACGATTAGATTATATCATTGACAAAACCCCCCTTTTCTACTTCACTTCTCGGTCTAACGCCAGTGTATAATTTAATATATTTAAAAAAAAAATCTCGATAGCCGAAGATAAAACGTTTACATTGCGCTTGATTTATCGCCAAAGCGTAGCATCAGTATAACATAATACAGGTTATCAGGGCGCACTTTAGAAAATTGGCCCAACAATCGAGGTATACGCGACAAAGTTTCCAGCTCGAGAAATCTAATAAAAGCTCGGGCGAGGCAACAATGGAACGCTTACAAAGAAGCGATAATCGTGCGTAAAGAGAGAAAATCTATTCCTCCGGACATAGAGAAAAAGGGTGGGAGGGGGGGCGCGTCGCGTCATCGCGCGCACGCGCGCGCGCGTGCTTTATCGCACGATAAATTAGAGAAGAAGCTCCGGCGTATTATAAATCGAGCACGCATTACGCTCAGGGCTCCTATATATATATACTGCAGCTACGCCGTGACGGCCACTCGGATCAATCGTCCAGAAGTCCTCTCCTAGAAATGACGCATATCCTGTGCTGAATCATTCCTGGATAAAGCCCGCTCTGTATATTACTTATACACTCGCCGAGGATCCCCGGGTAAACGTGCACGCATACATGCATGCATGCATATCTATGTGCGTGCGGGGGAGCCGGGGACAGTGAGAGAAAAAAAAAGAGAGCGAGAGGAGGAGATGGAGATTCACCGAGCAGTAGAAAAGGGAGATTCACGATGGCACTCGTGCCAATCGGAAGCCGGCAGTTCCGCAAGTATATATATATATATATATATATATATCTATATGGTTCGAAGCCCTTTCTCCCCTTCGTAGTGGGAGGTGCTGGCCACTCTCTCGTTCGATCGTATACATATACAATCTTTATGTGCACATATACTTGTGTACGTGTATATATATATATATATATATATATATATATATATATATATATATTATATATAGCACGGTAGGCGTTTAATGACGAATTGACTTCAATTCCCGGGGGCCGCTGCCGCGTCAGGTCGGCCGCACGGGCTCATATGCCGGAAGCTGAAATTGCGCGTCACTATAGGGCCGACGATCTTGGCGCGCTGCCTCCTCCTGATCGAACTGTCATTACTTATAAACACCGTGGGGTGAGCCACGGACTCCTAGAGAAAGTGAGGGAGGCTAGCGGAGAGAATGACAGAGAAAGAGAGAGAGAGAGAGAGAGAGAGAGAGAGAGAGAGCTGGGCTTTTGTTCGGCCTTACAATAATATATTCCTTTCGTCGCGAACGCCCCGGGCGTCCATCAATTTTATCGACTCCAAGGATTTTCACGTAAAAACAAACGACGCCGCGCTTGCTCCTCTGAGAAAGCAAATTTATAAATGTTATAGAGGCGCAATGGTGTCTTCAATATATATATATATATATATATATATATATATATATATATATATATCGTACGTTTCACGCTTTATTTGATGCATGGGCAACAAATGTATATAGGATTTCGCGCAGATTTACGCAATCTGCAAATGTAATAAATACATTTAGCGATTCGATCACGCATCGATGAAATTCTCTATCGAAAATATCTTGAAACATTAAATAATTTGGTGATCGGTAATTTGTTACAATTAAAAATGAGGAAGGGGTTTTGTGATGGAATATTTTATCTTTGATTGGAAAATTCAATTGCGTAGCCGCGAATTGACACGAAATTCTTTTGATTTTTTAGTCAAGGGTCTTCTTACATTACTTTTCTGAATCATTTACTTTGTTGCTTAACAGCCCGATATAATGCTCTCAATAGAAGAAATGATTGTAATTTGATACTGATATAATAATTATTCTAAAACCATAAAGATATTGCAATAATATATATTAATAATCTTTTTTCATGTTTGTTCACTGGTGCATTAATTCGTGTAATAAATAATAAAAACTCATACAATAAAATTTTGTTATAATTAAATATGGTAATTCAAATTACACATGATTACTATATTTCTATTATATCGACTTAGTTATATTATTCTACGCAATAAAAAACATAGTTCGTAACATTTTTATAATTGTTAATACATCAATAAAAAAATCTTACCCGGACAATTGAAACTGTTCGCCTTAAATTATTTTCTAAAGTATTTATATTTAAACTTGTTCAAATAGTTATGTATCATTTATTTTATTTTATTTTTTTAATTTTATAAAAAATTATATATACTTATAATGTTCAGAATCTATTTATTACTTAATTATTGTATTTAAATTATCATAATTTTTGTTTGTTAATTTCTAATTACAAGCAATTAACAAGAATACATAAACTGTAATGATAATAAACACTTGACAATATAAAATGAAAACTATTAATTGAAAAAATGATTAAGTGTAAAATACCAAGCAGTGTCAAACATATTTGATTAGTTTGCTCAGTATACCCTAAGGAAAGAGGAAAGTTGAGATTAGACAACGAAAATATAAGAGAAATACTAAACACTCAAGAAAATTGTGATGTTATTAAACTTATTGAATCTATTAGGATGAAAAATTTAATATAAATCACTTGTATTAATTGTAATATTTATGTAAATTAGAAAAAATAAATAATGTATATATGTAGATGAAATTTTAGTCGCTAATATCCGTGATGAGGGGGGAAGGCGGTGCGACTTATAATCAATAAATTAAAAAAAGAAAAAAAAAGAAAAGATTTTGAAAGTTAAATGAAATAAAAATATAACAACAATTATATAAAATTGATATGATATTTTATCCAATTGGCTCCCTATTATCAAGTCCAAATGTTGCAGCCAGCAGAAAAAAAAACAATAAAATAACACTCGTCTTGTTTGAGCTATGCGGAATAAACATCCGTAGCACGCTGCGTTAACTCAATATATACAAAGCCGGGCTGGTCCGACCTCGGGTTCGCTCGATCCGCTATTAATGATCGGCTTTGAAGTCCGCGCGCCAATTACCTTCCCTGTAATCTATACTGCGTATATTTTCCTCGCAACAAAACCTTTGGCAGTCCCCTAGGAAGAATCCGATAATATATATATATATATATATATATAGACGCGCACTTTTGGCGTCTCGCAACGCAATCGTTCCCACTTCATTAACGCTGACGCCTATACTATATATATATATATATATCACTCGGATCGCTCTTTCCTCTCTCTCTCTCTCTCTCTCTCTCCCTCTCTCTCGAATATCCTGCGACGGCGCTGTGACGCGGCGGCGGGGCCAATCGTCGCACGCTCCCTCGCTTTATCGCGCGAGCGCAGGACGGCGGCGCGTGGTTCTTCGAAACGAGAAAAATAAAAGAAAGAAAGAAAGAAAGAAAGAAAGAAAATCAAGCTCACCGGCGTACGCGCAGTGCTCGGGACAGGTTCCGGATCGGGCACGTGACCCGAGCACGGAGCGTGGGACTATTATCTGGTGGGCCGCCGTCCGCGTTCGTTGATCGTGCATAGGCCAACGGGCGGGGCGGAGGGTTGCAGGGGTGGGAGGGTGAGAGCGCAGAGCATATTGTGCGCATCTTCCCGTGCTCGTAGATAAATTATATATATATATATATATATATATATATATATATATATATATATAAAAGACTGTTTCCGACTGCCACTTGGAGGGCCGCGTAGAGCTCGTTTCCCGAGGGGGGATGGCGGCGAATTGTACGGAAGCGACGGTGGGGATTGAGGGGTGGATGCGCATCAGTTATACGCAGACGCGCGCGACCCCCACCCGACTCCACTGCAAATTATTATCGGGTCCGCATACGTTTCTCGTACTTGTACACAAACACACACACACACGCGCGTGCGCGCGCATATATATATATATATATATATATATATATATATATATATATATATTATAGATTTGGGAATGATGTGAGAAAAGTCCGAGCGGGTATGGACACCCTCGCCGAGAGAGTTATGGGTATATATGAGGCTTGTCGTCCTGCCGAGGGGGCGGGGGCCGCCTGTCATGGTGGCGAAACGGTCGTGATTTGCGAAGCGCGGTTCGGCATTATATTAAACGACTCCCCGAGCTTCAATTACGCATGAGATTCAGCTGGAGGGTTTTTTTTTTTTTGTTTGTTTGTTTGTTGATCGATGCTGTTCGCGTACAGTGTCGCCGAGTTGTGCGTTGTAATGGAATAAAGGACTTATTTGTTTCGTTGAAGCATCGCGTTTTAACTGTTGAAATGTGCTGGATTTCGTGGCCGTTCGATGGCTGATTAAAGAGTAGGCGCGAAACTGGTCCGTGATATATAAGGATAACGTGCGTCTGAAACTGTAATTATATTGATATATAAATGTTTTTTACGTACTGGATTTTGTATGTTGAAAATAGTCTTATTTTTAGGTTAAAAAACATGTAGACACAAGTTAACTTCACTAATCTTATTTTATAATCCTTACAGTGGCTATTGCATGTTTACAGGATATGTCGAAATAAAATCTGACGATCTCAATCCAATACGATGGGAAATTATACTTCGATTTTTTCACAATATAAAAAATTTTTGTACAGTTTGATCATGAGGCACGCCGTTATTTAGTAAGCTTTCTCTCAAAGATAAGCAATATCATACAATATATGTATTTTTCGGTGGGAAAATAATGAGAGCTACGACTAAACGCTGTTAAATAGAGCTCGAGGCGTTGAACCTTTGAGGGGGGCAAACAATACCCGATCTATGACGGAGGACAACATTAACCGATCGAATTGTACAAAGTTATTGCTGTACAGTGTAGTAAAAAAAAAATCGTATGCAGTGCGATATTCCGCCATCTTTCCGCGGATTATTACGATCGTATTTATTACCACAGTCCTTGGAAGAATATAATTTTTAAAGGATCACTATATCGCGGGTGTCGTGAAAATAACGCGAACGTAAGTGCCTTCGCATAAGTAACTTCGCTGCCACCGCGCGTCAAATCATCCGGAGAAGAATAATCGCGCTCTTCGAGATTTCGGGGCTCATGCGAGAGAACGACCCTGACGTGACAAATACGTCTCTCGGTCAATTTACCCAAAACTAGCCGCTTCTATTGAGCATACACGCAGTTAAAATGGTCTCAGGGGTATTCGATTCGACTGTACGGACGTACAGTTTCCGACGTATGTATGACGCGATGATGTATGTATATTATTCATGTTCTCCTTGTTATTATTATTATAATTAATAATACTACTACTACTACTACTACTACTACTACTACTACTACTACTACTAATAATAATAATAATAATAATAATAATAATACACATTACTCTCTTACAAAATCCACGATATACATTGAGCATTATTTTTTATATCAGGTATAATTGTTCATATAGTTTTTCAAAAACGTGGTTGAGCGCAGCAATTGCCAAGCGCATTTCAATAAAAAGATCGTTATGCAGTTTAGCTGAACAGAACTGCCATTTCGATCGGGCTACTTATTTTCCACGCAATGCGTTTAGCGCTAATCAGAGATGGAATCTGAAGATTGGGACTCGGTGGAGTATGCGATCATTATACGTAGGTCTTTTATTACTCTATAAGCAATGAATTACAACTACCTGCGGGTAGAGGAAAGGGCTTAAACTTAAGGAATATGTGTATAGACCGGCTACCGCGGGCGCACGAGTGCCGAGCAACCAAAGCATACAAGTGTGTGTGTGTGTGTGCGCGCGTGTGTGCATAACCCGCATGGAGCCAGCTGTGGTCCTGGCAGGAGAGCGGACGATATCTATCGATGTATATAGCGTAGACTCTACTTGACTCCGCGCATTAGCGAGTTCAATTATGATTGGTGCGCCGATTCAATGGATACACTTGTAAAGTCTCTAGTGCCCGTATGTATATACATTACATATATATATATATATATATATATATATATATATATATATATATATATATCTTTTTTCCTTTTTCTTTAATCCGAATCGAGCTGAGATGGACGCGCATCTTTTGAGAGCGTAATAGAGGGAGAGAGTGGAAGAAAGAGAGAGCCAGAGAGAGGTAGTGCACCTGGATGGGTAATCCATCATACAATGAATAAGAGGGATTATATCCATTTGGTCGCTCATATTGATATACGGATGTGGAAAATATGATTTGCTTCGTTTTATCTTCATATTTAGCGATATATATATATATATATATATATATATATATATATATATATATATTCTTAACTTTAGGAGCAAGTGCATAACAAGAACGCGCCGTCGATGGAAACCCTTCTACAATACTGATTTACAGGAACAACTAAAAATATCCGATGCTAAGTTGAGTACCTCGAACCACGAATTCAGTAGTATCTATCAATATATTGTAAACATGATAATATTTAAGTAAAATTTTGATCGATGAAAAAATTTTTTTTCTTTTATTAAATTCGTTGAAAAATCTTTTGTTAATCTTCAGACTGCCTGTTAAAGAAGATGGTGCAACGATAATCATAATATATATATATTATTACAATTGCATACAAAAACTGGTACAAAAGTTCGTGTATTAAGAGTAGCGATATTATAAAATCTCATATATATATATATATATATATATATATATATATATATATATATATATATATGCATAAATATTTTTGTCGATTCACATATAGCAAGACAAAATGAATTCAATCGTGAAATTTGCACGCACCCTCTCCCCCCCCCCCTACAATCCAAAAACTATGTGCAAATCACGCCGTGCGTCGATCTTTTTCGAGAGCGCCGAGTGCGTGCACGCGGGCACTTCGAAAATGCAACGCGCGCGCTTTCCTTTCTTCACGGATTTGATGAGAAGATTGTCGAGCGCCGAATGGGGCATTTTCGCATTGACAGTGATGGCGATCGACCGCGTATATTGTACATATAATACGCGCGCGCGTGCGCACGGAGACGAATGTATGTGTATATAGGTATATACATCGCTGCAGACGTAACGACCGCGGGGAATGATTTAAACGTATCAACTTCAGCGGAGCTCGCAGAGCTTATTCTACGCTCTCTTATGATTGATCTATGTAATGCGGAAACACCATCGCCGAAGAGAGTTCGCTTGCGCAAGCACATTTCTCTCTCTCTCTCTCTCTCTCTCTCCCTCCCTCTCTCTCTCTCTCTCTGCCCCTCTCACTCTAAAAACTTTCGCACTACTCCTCTTTCTCATTCGCGATGGCGAGCTCAGTATAGCGTACCGTTGCGCTTCGATTTGCCCGATAGTTTTATACCGATGCGGTGAAATTTGCTTCTGGCATTGGGTTATACTTACTATCACAATACGAATTCGCGCAAGATTTTACACGTATATCTTCTCACGTATATATAGACCGCTATTTACTTATTCCAGTGTTTTGAATCTGCGATAAAATTTCTAGATTTTATTGTAATTTTTACTTATTTTTACTTATTGAATATTATGTATTTCATTTGATTTAAATTAATTTTTTTTTACCAATTTTGCGGTATATTGATTGATTCCGTTAATATAAGACTTAAATGGTATAGAATATTCATTTGGTAACTTAATATTGAAAATAACAAACATGATATTTCGAAGAAACCTTAAGGGGTTTCTTATTCTATCGGTACGTCTCAATTTCTATATATAATTTCTATACGATATTAATATATTTCCATATATAATTTGTATATATTATACTCAATTTCTATAATATAAAGTACAAGATTTTTTATGTCATAATTATTAGGGATGCAAGAAATTGAATCAAATGTTTTAGAATAAAATAAGCTGATTTTTTTTATTGAGCAATTTAAGTATAATTCGTACAAATAAATAGTACATTAATTTTGTACTGTCAATTTTATGTACAAATATACGGGGTTATATCTTATTTTAGTATAATTATTATATATATATATATATATATATATATATATATATATACATAGTTAACATTATATAAGAGATGCTGCAAACTGGGCACTCCCGGAATTTGCGAAAAATTACCTTCATCACTCTATAAGGCCTATGATCTATGTATCTAAATGTATAACGATGTACGTATGTATGTTACTGTATGCCTATGTCCGCATGTATCTATAAGTGTATCTATGTTCCGATGTATCTATTTATCTGACTATCTAACTATCTGTCTATCTAAATATTTATCTGTCAGTGTATCTAACAATCGAATCATTTATTAGCAATGTTAAATTATGTAAAACCAGTGTCAAAGTTGTATAAAAGCATGCTGCCCAACTAGAGGTCAGACAATTAAGTAATGCGACAAAATTAAAAAATCGAGTATATTTAAAAATTAAGGTGTATTGCTGCGATTCCCTTCAAAGTAGAGTCCCCTCCCGCGTCTATACACTTATTCCAGCGTGTTTTTTCTCCAGTTTTCTTAACAAACCTGGAACACTGCTTGTGGGACCTCTCCGAGTACCCTCGTCACAGATTCTTGGATATCGTCAACGGAGTCAAAACGTCGATCTTTGAGGAATTTCCCCAAATGGGGGTATAGGAAAAAGTCGCAGGGTGACACATCCGGTGAATAGGGGGACGGTTGTGGTAAGGTTGCGATGCCTTTAGACGCCAAAATCAGAGAGACACCGAATGCACTCGGCACGGCTTCTGCGATGTCCAGGTGTCTCAGGACGACTTCTACGGGGAATAGTATTTGTGTCATATGATTCTGTGCTTTTACTTATAGACCACAAACATTTGTTGTTAGATATCAGATGCTCTTCAGTTTTATGCAAAAAAAAAAATCGAGTTCTGCCAAGCATGGATAAAAATAATTTAGCGATCGAATTAAACTTTATTTTTTCTTTAGAAAATTGCGCACACATTGTAGAAACCGAGCTTTTTTATACAACTTCTCAAGACTTTCGTCTCTGCTTTCGCTTAGCATTTCTCTCTATCCAATGTTCGCGTGGGTGAAACGGTGGGAGCTGGCGTATATCCATCCGTTTTTCAACAGACATTGGATAGAGAGACATTCCAAGCTGAAGTCTGGAAAAGTGGTATAAAGAAGGCGGGTTTTTAGAACCGCCGCATTGGCCTGCGTATTATCAGTCAGGCGGTCGCATCGACGGATCTCCCCATTTTCTGCTCGTTTCCTCGCCAACAGTTCCCCGCCCACAGTTTCTCCCTTTCCAGATTCCGTTTCGCCGATGGACACTGGCGCGTAGCGCAGAAATTACTCGCAACAGCCAAAAAATCGACTCGACATCGACGCGTATGACTTGTCCTTAACGACCTCCACATCAGCGCGCGTCGATCACTATCGTCTCGGAAGGACAATACAATCGCGCCGGGCGTTCCGCGTACTAATGAGTATATATATATATATATATATATATATATATATATATATATATATATATATACCTACGCTTCGTGAGCACTAGCGCGTAATTGAGAAGAAGCGAGCGCCGAGAAGAGGTAGAGAGAGAGAGAGAGAGAAACAGCAGCCGTTATAGATCGCCGGAACTATCCCATCAGATCCCATCGATTCGCATGACGCGGCCAGAAGAGCCCGGTCGCTCGTGGTTTTAATGCGATCAGAGTATTTTATTTTTATTTTAAAGAAGCATTTATTATCTGTGATTTTTTTTTTTATTCATTATATAAAGTATAGTGCTTTTGTATTATAAGTGTACTCGCGCGGAGCTCGAGGGTCGGTGTTATATAGATTTTTTACTTTAAACAACTATATAAAGAATTGACAATGCGTTTTTACAAAAGCCTTTAATTGTTTACTTTACGTTCAGGACATAAAGGAAAATGAACCGTTTAACGTTCGATGCCGCTTTTCTTTACTTTAACTTGCCGTCACGGTATGATAATGAATAAAATTTATTGGTTTTCCTTTGACGAAGTCAAGCGTTTGAATATATTTTCGGAACGGAATTCTGCAATGAAAGTGCATAATATTAAACATCTTTGGAATACATAAAATTCTTCCAAAAAAAATTTCGCACGCTTTTAAACTTTTAGATCTTGGCCCATTGTGATAGAATCAAACAAGATTCGACTATTTTAAGTAAAAAAATCCTCTAATTTTTTCTTAAACTTATTAGGATTTTCGTATTATGCGTTTACAGCGATTTTTTTTCTCTTAAACTAAGTTTCAATAGAATAAATATTCTACGTCTGAAATTATATCCGTGATTAATCGCGTGAAAACCTTCTAATTGATATCTTTCCCGATCGAATAATTTAAACATATTTTCAAAAAAAAATTTTTTGACATACATTTCATATCGTATTATGTACTTAATATGAAGCAATATTAATTCTATAGCCCTTTTTTCATAGATTTGATTCTTGTTGAAAAATGAATACAATAAGTATCATTATGTACTGCCTGCTTTAATCGACTATTTCGTCATTATTGTCTTCTACCGTGAAAATTTCGCTAATTACTTTTAAAGAGTATACGTTAGAAAAGAGAAACCTTTGTTCGAATAATTTTTTCTTTATAGATCGGTGTTTAGATGACTGCAACTTTATCTTCAGCTTATAAAAAGAAAATCCGCTTGAAAGTTTGACGGAGAAAATCACTGCAAACCATAAACCCAGTCCTTTATTAAATTTCGCTTCTGATGGCTGCGTCTATATATATATATATATATATATATATATATATATATATATATATATATATATATAAATGTACGTCACTCTCACTTGTCAACGCCGCGGACCGAAACTCTCGCGTCATCGCACATACCTACTAATAATACCCCCCCCCCCTCGGCCGCGCATAGACCGCGTTCGATAAGTCTATATAATATCAAAGACGGCATATATCCAGGTTATATGCCCGGCATATATATTATTATTCGCGACGCGCGCATCGTCGATCACCTAATCCGTATACTATATATATATATATATATATATATATATATATATATATATATATATGTATAGAATACTGCATCGGCAAAGTGCGCTATAATAGCGCACATCGGGAGACAGCAACGTTACACATTGGATGGATTGGCAAATAAAGTCGCTCTCCAATCACGAATGGTTTCTATATCTTATGTATTCGCTCGCTAACGTATACGGGTGTATGTGAAGATATATATATATATATATATATATATATATATATATATATGTATATATATACGTTCGCAAGAATTTTCGCTTCTCATCCGTAGATAAAAAGATGACTGGGCAACTAATATTCATCGGATGAAGCGCTCAATATGTATGTATATATATGCCCGATTACGTATATTCAAAGTGCGGTTGCGCATTGTACGCGAGGTCCCATCGTTATTCGCGATATCTTCGCATATAATATATATATATATATATATATATATATATATATATATATATATATATGCAAATACATGCGACTGCCGCCGTAATGACCTCTGAAAAAGCATGGAGTACAATAATATTCCGCGCCCGTCTGCGCCAGTTTAGCGCCGACTACACGGGTGTATGAATTTTGCGAATCACAGATCTGTATCTGTTACATATTATACGAGTTACATGACTTATACATGTCCGTTTGGAATGGCAGCGATATATCTTGGCCAGAACTGTGCATTTAGCCAAAATGTGTACTGTGGGACTCTTAATTAGAGCTTTATTTTTGATCCAGTCCGCATTTATTATTAATAATCAGCGATTACCGTTATTTCTGCGGCAATTTATAGAATATTAACTATTTAGCACACGGGATAGTCTGGTTTTATAATGAGCTTATTTGGAGCGATCGAATATAAGTGAAACGTTTTTTTTAAACTACGAAAAATGTCTTTCTTAAACTATATTTTACAGAAACTTCTAATAATATATATATATATATATATATATATATATATATATATATATATATATAATAGAATTTTCCTTCGCGACGCGATTCGACGGCAGTATCTAATATTTTTGTAAATTTCAATGAATTTTTTTTAATACACAGCCGACATTCAAACGACGGTCCATAAATAAATTCGGCCTTTTTCCTTCCTCCTCGAACCGTTGAACCGGTTTCGCCATATTGACTTACCGGGAGCTTTTTCGCGCCTTCGAATCAATGTAATTGGTATGGATTTTTTTTTGTCACCAAGAGAAAAGCCAAGTTGGCGCGAGGTCGTTTTAATTAATGGTGCAAAAATCGCGCCGTACGAGAAGTCTGCCAACTTTCAGACAGCGCAATATTATTATTATTATCAACCTCCCCAAGCTCACGAAGCTGGAAAAATCAATATATTTTTCAGTTAATAATTCGGCACTCTCTTCTCTCTCTCGCTCTCTCTGTTTCTCTCTCTCTTTTTCTACCTCTTCCTTCCTCTAAATCGAGTCAATATAATAAATATTCACAAAACGCGCGACTCGACCATAATCGCTTTCATTACAATTAGATCGTAAATGGGTGAGAACACAGAAGCTATATTTGTATACGAAGCTCACACACGTTAGTTCGGACACGCTCCGCGATAATTCAGATTGGACTATATGGTGTTTAGGTACATGTAACTTTCGCCGATGATATATATTCGAACGCCAAGTGACTTTTTCCAATCGCGAGCCAAGTCCTCACGGACTATTTATGCGCGCTGATCCCAACGCGCGCTAATGAATGGTGGCGGCATAGATTATATTGCCCAATACGTACAATACACACACACACACACACACACACACACACATTATGGGAACGTTGCAATAATATTATTCCATTGTTGGTTAAGAAGTATAATTGACCCGGCCCCTGCGCTATGGGGTGCTCCCTTTATCGGGCGATAATTATATTATAAATCAACGTCCGGCTAAATATGCGATAGCCTTCCCTCGTCCCCCGATTGCGTTTCGATGGATATAATTACGCGGGGGATTCGGGAATAGATATATATATATATATGTACGTATATATGTATATGTATATATATACAGATATGTATATATAAACGCACTCGCGCAATTATTAATTGTCGCTCTGTTCGGTCGCATTTCTAATTCCGCGTTTCGCCGCGCGCGGATCTACACACTATTAATATAATGGAAAGCGATCGGGGGTTCCGCGCGCGCGTGTGACCCCCCCCCCCACTGCCCCCTCCCCCGGCCGTATCCGCCGCGCAGTCTCGCCGCTCCTTAGCCGTGATAAATTTTACAATGTAACCTCTGCGCGGCGTTGCGCCAACTTTCTCGGTCTGTCGTACGTTGTATACTTCGAGGAGTGTATTCGCGGTCTAGCTCAGTGCGCAATGATATCGCGGCGGGGGGAGGGGGGGAGGTGGCGAAAAATGGAACTTCGACGGGACGTATGGGCGACCGCCGGTTTCAGTAAAACTATGGACTTGGACTTTTTTAGCCGTGGACAAGACGACGGTTAATTTTTCAATTATGAGAATACTCGGCTTGCTTGTCTGTACAGAGGTTATATATAGATATACAGTGTAAAACATATGAATGAACGCATCAGAAATTCGGCTTTTGTAAGCCAAACATTTGAGGAAATTGTTTATGAAATAGTTGTTGAGCACATTGGTAGATACTAAACTGTAACTAATAAGTTTCATTTTATAAGTATGTAGATCAACTTTTAATACCATTTGAATGTCGCAGTGATTTAAGAAAAAAGGGCTAGAGATAAAATTATAATTAAATATGCACTCAATAATAATTCTTTTAAAATTATCCAGATAAAATTGTGTATAAATCATATAAATTTAGAGGTTAAAATATAAATGTTATGTAGTTACTTTTGTAAAAACAATGCTGCCAGCTTTGCCATATTGGCAACTAGCAAGACGTGTAAAACTATTTGTAAAAATCTTATATGCAATCTTATATGATATGTAAGAATGAATCAAAAATATTCATAAGGCGTGGCTTCGTTTTACAATTTATAATTCGCGACCGTAATGGAAGACACGGATCAATTGGAAAATTGAAAAAACGAAACGTACGTGGAACTAAAAAAGAATACCTGATAATATATCCGTTAGTTCAGCCTTTGCTCGACTCTTGTCAGTCCCATGAATTTTTTCGGAAGTCGCAATATATATCCAATTAGATTGTGCGAAGGCTAGACGTTACGATTCAGCAAATTGGTCTATTGTTGGCATATCACGTTTTTTTAGGAGCTTCAATTTTTAATGATCGATTCAATCGATGCTAAGTTAGAGGTAGGTGCTCTACACCTGCTATACGTGAAACTTTTGGTTTAATTTAATTGTTAATTAAATTCCACACTTTCCTTTAAAAAATTATACGTCTGCCTCACTAACGGAGATATTCTTGTACGTTGTTTAAAATCGACCCACCCTGCGCAATAAAAATAAGAGTATAGAAAGGTGTATATATATAGGAAACACTCAAATACATTAGAAATTCAGGTTGCGAGCAAAATGATTTCCAAGCTCGATTCAAGATTAATAAGAAACAATAGCCACAAATCTTGCATTGATTGACAGTTAGCCGCCTGTTATTCCTTATAGTCGATTTTCTTAACGCGCGGCCGAGCGAATTTTGAAAACGCGAATTTTGAAACCCTTGGCGTAACGTAATCTCGATGCAATTTATAAATAGGCAATTAAGATGAATAGGTAGGAGCGCAGCAGGGGGGGGTAGTGGGAGAGACAGAAAAGGGAGAGAAAGAGAGAGAGAGAGAGAGAGGGAGAGAGAGAGGGAGGGAGAACAGGCGGTTACCGCTTTATTAACGACCGATCGTACTTCACAATCGTGCGAAGTGATCGCCGCCGATCGTCGAGGCGCTGCCCCCGCGAGACATCGTGAAAAGCCAGTCCCTCTATGTACGCACACGGCTGGAAGTTGAAGTCCGGGGCGTTTGTCGCCCGCGGGCGAGACAGACGGGGTAAGAAACATCGCGAGCGCGCGCGTTTATCGCTCATGGCAGTTATAGCGTTCTATAAGTTCCCATAGCCGCGGCGGACACCGGCGCTACAACTGCAGATATAAAATACTCCCGCGCAAGTATATATGTATATATATATATATATATATATATATATATATATATATTGCAAAAGAACGCGCGCGTGCGACCGCGATGCGACTTTTTTTTTCTTTTTTTTCTCTCCAATTTTTTTTTTCGTCCGCGGCGCCTTTCCAATGCCATGCGGCCGGTCCGAATTATATGAAATATAACGACGTTTCTATAACGCGCTCGTGGCACAGCAAGTACGCGAGTATTATATTATATATATATATATATATATATATATATATATATATATATATATAGAAGCCGATATAAATTGGAAATGAAACGACTGCGACGATTTACTAATAATTTACTAATAATAAGGCTGATAATTAACCGGTATACGTATATATATATATATATATATATATATATATGAATTTTGAATTTTTTTCAATTATATATATCCCGCACACGGCGCAACTTTGATAAAAGGCTGAATTGCCCCCTGATCGTTATTACTTAGCGAATGAATTTTGGCTCGTTACCGAGATTTTTATTTTCTTTCACAAGTAAACGTGTGTATATATATATATATATATATATATATATATATATATATATATACATGTAGGACATATTCGATTACCTATTCGATTTTCGTGAAACGATATTAGTTTTCTACGTGTGCCTTTGCGCCGCACTGCGCGAACGCGCTCCGATAGTGAATCGCGGTGCCCGGCCGAAATAATTACAACCTGCCCGCGAGCGATCTCGGCCCAATAAATTAGCTCTCAAATCGACTCGGCATTATCGGCGTGACTCGATCAAATTGTTATTTAGCGGGTCGCGCGGCGATTTTCGCCTTTAATAAATGCGTTATGCGCGGCCGTGGCCGGCTCGTTAAAGCCAAGGGGTCGGGGGGGGGGGGAGGGAGCACCGGCGATACTATATACGCAATCCTGAATATTCGTACCGAACGGACTCGAACGCGCGTTCGCTCGATTCGACCGTTACAGTGGGCGGGATAAGAGAATCAGCGGGGCCGTCGTAGGGCCAGTGTCCACGATACGTTTGTTCGACACCTGTTAACGAGGAGCGACGGTGAGGACCGATGGTGACTCGCTTTTCCGACGAAATCGCTCGATACGCTCTTTATCATTTGCCACCTGCGCAGCTGTACGCGCTAATGGCGCAGATAGGCCATTCTAAAGGCGCGAACGTACTGGTTAAAAACGTGTAGTCGATTTTATTGCGCATCCGAGAATTCAAAATCCTTCTCTTGTATTCAAATGCAAAAGAATTTTCGTCTAATAATGTAGTGTAGTCGGATTATTGGTGCGAGATTCCCAAGAAATAATAAGGCAGATAAATTAACTGATCGTTGACTATACACATGGTGAAGCAGATCGTTAATAATTAAGATATATTTATAGCTACATGTATATATATATATATATATATATATATATATATATATATATATATATAGACCTTAATAAATAAGGCGTTATTTTTCAGACATTATAATAAGTATACGTGTGTTCTCGAAATGAAAGAATCATCTAATCCAAGTAATATATATATGATTAGAGTGTGTAATTAAAGAAGCTACGAAACTATCAAATATATATATTTGGAAAAGTTATAGATTGTTCTTTTTTCTGTCACAATTTAAAGCCAACAAATCTTTATTTCACACTTAATTTTATTCTTTGAACGCATTCTATAGAATTTTCGATCACCAAGGAAAAATAATTAACAATAATGTGAACCAAATTTTTAAAAACTACAAAACATCATTATGCAATACCAATTGAATATCGTGATTCATTAACGA
Organism: Sycobia sp. Sy_11; assembly: GCA_018907035.1. Lineage (NCBI taxonomy): Eukaryota > Metazoa > Arthropoda > Insecta > Hymenoptera > Epichrysomallidae > Sycobia > Sycobia sp. Sy_11. The sequence continues at coordinate 391,780 of JACCIC010000209.1, forward strand.
CGAAAACCATTGTAAAATATACGTTACTTTATTCTCCAATCTACGCGTTTTTTTCTGATGAGGCGAGTTTTCTGCCGGGGACAGCAGACCGATCGGAATCCAGCACGCGACGAACATCTCCGTGTAAATGTATTATTTGACACGTAGCGTTCATTTTTCCGCGGGTCCGTATAGTTCATAATTGCCATTCTGTTCCGAGCAGTGCCGCCGCGTCGAACGACAGTCTATGCGGTGGCTCGCGAATCGCCCGTCTGTCGAGAGCTGCCTTATTTATATATATATATATATATATATATATATATATATATATATATATATATATAGAGCCGTTCGAGCGTCAAATAATTGGCCATTGATCGCTTATTCGATTTTAATGACACGGGCAGGGGAATCGTGCGTCTTCGCTCCCACGGTGTGGGGTTCGCGCGCTCCTTATTATGTCGCCCGCGGTACTGAAGCTAATGTAAGAATCGCTTTGTGAAGAATTACAATCCAATAGAATTTTAATCATACGAATTTTAAGCGTATGTACTGTATGAACTTCGAGTATATGAATATCGTTTTGTAAATATTTTTATGTATTGATCGTAAATGAATTTTTATACATTTTTCTGGTTAATCTTAATTGATATATAGCAAAACAATACAAATATGTGACAAAAGACTGGATCCGCTTCGTAAATGGTTTGTAATAGATCGAAATATTTTAATTATATACACTAACGCTCTAGAATAGATTGGATTATCGCTGTTAAATTACTTATTAATTTAATCGATATTGTAATACTATTATATTTACTTTATGTGCTAAAAAATTATTTGACAAATGTATAAATATTATTGAAATTGAAATGGAATATTACTATTTGTAAATAAATAGCATTTAATTTATAGCATCATAAACTTGGTATATTTTATGAATCAAATAATTAAACAATGCGTATTATAGATCGTTATTTCCCCCAAAAACCAAAGAAGAAAATCCTCACATTCTTTCACGATGCCTGACACTTATATACGTATATTTTTCATTTCCAATTTCGTCAATTTCGAGCGACTATTGGTTCTTTTACCGCTGTACAGTGTAGTTTACCTTGGTACTCGCTTCTAGTCGCATTCTAAGGATAAAAAGAGAACGATGCCGAGGAGAAATGAATGCCGGAATAAACTGAAAATCACCTGTTACAACGCATGAAAACCGGGAATAATCGAAAAGGATCAGGATTATCGGTATTTGTTTTCTTCGAGTCTGACTGGTATTTTTCTCCGGTACTCTGGCCTCACGCAGACGAACTATTCTATATTCTTTGGAATTCTCGCCGTCGTTCTTTGGTTCTCCCCAGTTATAGCTTGATTATTATCGGTTTTTATTTTTAAATCGAATATCACGAACGGCCGTTCAGAAATCACGTAACCACATTTCACTCTGTTTAAGCTCCTCCCCGTCCCGATATAGCCAATCATAAATTTTTTCTTAGCCAATCTCCCCTTCCAAATGCTACGTAATCTTATCGTATATAATATACGTCGGATTTTCCTAATTTATTTCGACTTTAAAATAGTACATTAAATTTTCACCAAATTGAATTGATGCATTCGCTCATTGATCATTAATAGTATAATCGTTTATGCACTGGCAAATTAATAAAAAAACAATACTGTAAATACCCTGAATAATTGAATTTATACTAGATCCCAATACAGTTTACATAAAGTCGGGTTTAGACAAATGGCTACATTAACTGGTTGTTGAAGACCGACGTTATCTACAGCTTCGAACGATAAGAACAAACCCACTCGAAAATGATTTACTTCAAGAATTTTTACGTTATTAACTCGCAATTGTTCAATGCTCCTTTACAATTGGCTCGCTCAATCCACAGTCAAGTCCTGTGTTTCGTCCATCCCGAATTTTTCAGCACGCTGTCTATTACAATATTTTTTATTCGACATCTGTCCACTTTCAGCTTCCTACTTTATTAAACAACGTGCGCACAGCAAAACTTACACGTTCTTTATAATATGAAAAATTTCGACAATTGTCAAATATGGCGTGCCGAAAGATGATGGGCTTTTTATAACTCGTAATTTCATTAGACTCAATGATGGGTATCGGTAATAGTTATAGGACGCAAAGAAACCTTTGGTCACTGCTGGCATAAGAAATTCATATAAGGTTTCGGATACTATCGTTTTCCATAGTATGATTCTGGATTTGAGACTGTAAAGTACAATGATACAACCGACGTAGGTCGGCTATAGCAATTTTGCGACTCTGCATTCTCAATTCAGTTTGGGTGTTATTATCATTTAAAAACTGTGATGATTTTGTAAGCTTGCCAATTGAAAGAATTTTTTTTAAACTATTGAGATAACTCGAAGTGAAGAGTCTCGTTCGCCATATCCTGTGCAACTTTGAAATCCAATATCCCCCCCCCCTAACGCTTTTCTAATCGCGACAGAGAAATTCTTGGCCTTTCGAAATGATACGAAATCATTATTGAGAAAATCTCTTCCTCTCTCCCTCTCCCCTTCTATTCACCTTTATCTTTAGCTATCACGCTCTGTCTCTCTGTCTCTCTCTCTCTCTCTCTCTCTCTCTCGTCGCGATTCCCCTTGCATTCTGCCGTACATATACGATGATTAATGAATCCGAGCTTAACTAACAACCGCGCGTACTTACGCGGCAGATATGTATATATACACACGGAGCAGTCGAGACGCCCCACCAAGTCTTTCGTCAGACACACACACACACACACACACGTGTATCTATATGTGATTCCCGGCGGGGCCGGCGGTTACAACGTTTGCTAATGAGACTTTCGCACCTCACAATGAGCGCCCGGGATCTCATACACGGTCGCGGCGAAAGTCGAACATCAATAACTTGCCCTCTCTCTCTGCCGGCCCCGCACTCGCCGGAGGAGGGGGGGGTGAAAAAAGAGAGCGTCGTGCGTTGCGCAAACCCGGGCGCGAACGCTGAAGGTGCGGGGGGAGGGGGGACTCGCGAACTCTCTTGCCGATTTCCCGACGGGTGCCAACAATACTGTCAAAGAGGGAGAGAGAGAGAGAGAGAGAGAGAGAGAGAGAGAGAGAGAGAGAAGAGAGAGAAGCGCTTTGTGCGAGAATCGCTCGGCGCTGCGAGGCTCCCCGGCTTCCTCTAACGACGATCATTCAGAAATCGAGGAGACGAGTGACTTCCCGGGCGCGCGATGATTCTGCCAAAACGGCAAAGGCCCCGGACCTCACAGTACCATCGACGGCTCGTAATATATTTATACTTTACGCAAGGCCCACTCTGTGTCGAGAAAATCCTTTGCCAGACTTTCGGGCTCGCTTTCAATGGTTTACGCATTATGCGCGCGCGCGCGCGCGCTCGATAATTTAATTATACCCATTATATATCCCGGATTCTTAAATATAGCGAGGCAGTATGCGCAATTATCGTTTTCGAACTCTGTTCAGCCGCAAAAACACGGTCGATAAATCGTCAGTACACTTTCAATGTTCAACGCGTTAAATAAAGAACGCATTGGTTTATTATTATGGTTATTATTATTATTATTATTATTATTATTAGATCTATCCAATACTTTCCAAACTATCAAGCCGGCACTTAATGTCAGCACTCCTATACCGGAAAATCTAATTCTATAATTTACATATATATATATATATATATATATATATATATATATATATATATATATATATACATAAACACCTAGTTACTTGCATAGTTATGAAATACATATAATTCCGCTAAGTCCAAATTCAAAAGATTACGAGAACGCGGACTGTTTTCTTTATGTATCTGAAACTATAATATCGGGATGTAATATATACTATATATATATATACACTCAATTAATTCGTCTATATATAAAATGTGACTGTATTGAAACCTCGATGAGAAACCGTTCGAAGCTCGAGATATAACGCAATAGTACGGAAACGTGACCGGGGGAGGATGGAGGGGGAGGCTTTAAGTCCTTAAAGCGATACACGCTTGAAATTGCGAAGTCGCGATACGGCGCTCGCGTCGCGCGCGCGACGGATGTGCGTCCGATATGAACGCAACGTAATGTAAGCCGCAACGCAAATGTGAAAAAATCTAAGAATAAAGGCGCGTCCCTAATAAAATATTGGAAATCTGTCGAATTGCTCGAACGACGGGCTGAGTGTACGTTGGATGGATGACCTGCCGCATTGCGCCGATATACGCTCAATTTGCCCAGTCTCCGTAAGCCTCCAGTCCCCGTAGTCCTCGCGTCGATGCCCACCTGTCCAATTACAATGTAACGCGACTGCGGATAAGAGATGAGATTCGACATGGTTCAATATTGCTCAACTAGCAATTATTGAAATTAATAGGAAAAATGTCCTGGTTTCTTAAAGACCTTTTGCCCCTCGATAATACATCGGTTCGAAGCAAAAATCTTCCAAGAATCCTCATGCAACACGGTATTATTTGAAATTCATGCTTTCACGAAGTTCGCATTTGCCACTTCAACTTGCAAAAACGATATTTAAGGATAAAATTTTTGATGAATTTGAAATAATAGGCGACAATTGAATTTTAATTATTAATTTATGAATTTTTAATGACTTGGTCGAGCTTGGGACGAAATGGAAAAGTATCGTCTCAAATTTTCCCAAAATAATCGTCAACTACGATTCTACAAGTCATAAAAATGTAAAGTGAAAAATCAAAAAATCATAACGTTTTAAAGATATTTAACTCAAAATTTTCATACATTTTCAGATACCAAATATTCGTCGACTGCGTTTACTAGAGCCTCACTGTATCCAATCAAAAATTGGTAGCCGTGGGTGTTACGATAGTACGAAATGTATTTGGAAGTGAATTTTTTTGTTTATTTAAAACATAAGTGTTTGCACTCGAAATATTTATTAAAATCTTGTATTATATATTCGTGAATTCCATAGTATGTTAGAAAAGACAGAAGAAATGCGATATAACTGTTTTCTTCACATTTGATTTAAACACGTAATGTAACAAAAAAAAAAGAAGAAATTCAATCGAAAAATAATTTTTTCAATAGATTTAATTTCTAACAATTGCGATGCATGTATTCTATTTAGAATACATTTATCGGCGACAAATCCCTGTTTTCTCAGTGTATTTACTTTTTATTGCTTTGATACCTTATATTTCTGATTTTTTTCTGTCATTTCCACATCATAAAATGAATTTTCGCAGCTTCCGGTTCGGGAATACAATTAAAAACTTAAATTAGTATTGATAATTCTATAAAAAGTGAAGTTCTTCACAGCAGACCCCAATCCCATGACGCGGAGAGTCCTCCGTGAGAACTTCTCCTCCACGCCGCCAGTATATCGCATATTATGTTTAAGTTGCCAATAAACACTTTTGCCGTTTTATTCGACGATCGCCAAATCGTTTCCAAACGTTGTTGAAGTCGCGTTATATATATATAAATAATAGCTCTCTCGCTCCGCGAAATTTATGCGACTGATCCAATAAGCAGTATTACGTATGCTTATATATATATATATATATATATATATATATATATATATATATATATTCGCGGACCGGACGTGTTCAATTAGCGCGCGCGCGCGGCCCAATTGTCGCGCATGGACCGGGGCCCGTCGCTTAATTGACTCACTAACGGCCCCGATCCCGGGCTGTGGCGTGCCCGACAGTATAAACAACGGGCTTTGCCGATCGTTATCTCCGACTCTCTCTCTCTCTCTCTCTCTCTCTCTCTCTCTCTCTCCCCTCACCATCTCATTCCCTCCCTCTCTTTTACCCTATTATACGCGATCGAGAGATCAGCGCGCGGAGAGATCACGATCGCGAAGCGGCGCGGCGCGCGGGCTTTAGCCGGGCGCAGGGGGCGGGGATGAGGCTTCGCGTTACGTTGGATTATATACGTATAGTACGAGCGCCCCGCTCGATCGGTAAGTACACATTATGCGCCTCGCCCGAGATGATTACGCGTGTAAAATGCTAAGCGTGGGCGTTGCTGCCGCTCTCGATCTTTAGAAATCTCAATCCGCGACTTTCACTAGCATCGGTCGGTCGAAGCGGCGTGGGGTGAGGGAGGGGGGGGAGAAGGCGAGAGAGTCAGGTTTGTTTCCGCTAATGGGTCGCGGTCTTGGCTTTTGGGCAGGTGAGACTCTGTATTTGTATATAAATGTCGCCCCCCTCCCTCCCCCACCTCGCCACCGCCATCGCGCCTGTTATATCACGAGTTCGATCAAAAGTACTTGTAGAGCGAGAGGAAGAGAGCAAGGAGAGGAGCGATATATAGGTCGGAATACTTTTCATATTTTTCTCTACGACAGATAGCAATTGATTAATGGCCCGCACGCTCCTTTTAGAAACTACATTTGGAGCTGCCAGGCGACGTGCTTGAAAGCTCCCCTCCCCCCTACCTTTTACTGCATATATATATATGAAATAATGCGTTTACGATTATAAGGTGTCCAGCAGGTGCTTAACTTCACTCAGTCGGTTGTGAAACTCGTCGTATACAAATTTAGAAAAGCAGAGCGCATATACCTGCGAGACTTTCATTTTGAAATTGTACCGATGTTCGGTTCAAAATTTGAAAATTGCCAGCGCCCAGATATTGATATGATTATTAATTAACAGATAGTTATATTTTATGCGTTATTTGATAGTCGTGATTTATTTATTTTTCATCAATAAAACATCAGTTAAGTACTTTAAAGAATTTATTTGCAGATATTTAGTTCCTTTAAATACCTGTTCTTTACCGAAGAGCTTTTTCTGCCATTCCTTTACATTAAACAGCCTCGTTTTTCACTACTTGTCACCAATAACGTAATATAACAAGTACTTCCCGAAGGAAACAGCGAAGCCATTATATGCATAATCAGCCGTCCATAAAATGTCCGAGCTCAATGATCGCTCGAATACATGTGCAGCAAGGGGAACATTTAGAAAGGCCATTGTGACGATGCACGGGCTGAGAACGAAAGCGCCCCCGCTCCGACCTCGCGCCACGATCTCGATAGGGCATTTTGCGCTGAATCGATTGCGCGCGCCGTACGAAAATTATCGATTGCTTTTTGAAATTGCATTATTGCTCGCGATAAATCACCGAATGAAACGCCCCCTACCCCACCCCCGTTAGATTTGCCTCCCAGTCCATTATCTAGATAAAGTGACCGTCAAACGGAGCCGTCGATATGTATATATATTTATATGTATATATATATATATATATATATATATATATATATATACATATATACACATACATATTGTATAACTATAAAAGCATCGTCATTCGTAGCGCGCGCGAGGAATGCGCACGTCTCGCACGTGCACCGGGCGCCGTTAAGGTGCGCGCGTCGCTTTATCTCCGTGCGCACTCTCCACTGTCGTGCGCCGCCACCGCAAGAGAGAGAGAGAGAGAGGGAGGGAGAAACAGCGCGCGCGAGCGACCGGCGCTCGGACTCGGGCATTATATACGCGCGATAAGCGAGAAATGCGTGTCTCGGCGCTCGCGAGAGAAAGAGAGAGAGCGAGAGAGAGAGAGAGAGAGTGAGGGAGGGAGAGAGAGAGACAGCTCGATACCGATCTGCCGACACAAGCAGGTTGATTCCAGGATTTCCCGCTTATCGCGCCCGCGCACGCGTGCGCGCGCGCGCGCGCCTCCTTTTATCGTTGGACTTCTCTGTAAACAAACGCGTTTTTTCGCCCACCTACTCCTCCGCCCCTACTCCCCTTTCCCCGCCGTCGCCGCCAACACCCCTCTCTCGCCGCACGGGCGAGCTGACGCGCGTTCTGCATTTCTTTACCTCGGCCGGATAGATAAGGCGCGAGGACCGTGGCGAGGACCCGTTTTCGAATGTGGATGTAGTGTACCCGTATGGCGTGTATATATATATATATATATATGTGTGTGTGTGTGTGTGTGTGTGTGTACGCGCTAAAAAATCCGTTCGATCGCGCCGCGAGGATTTCGCGGCGTGAATTTCAATGCGGGTGAAACCGGTATTCGCGTATAGAGAGATGGCGCGGTTCGCTCGGGCTCGTTACGCGGAGTCAATTTACACGGGATCATTATAGACCCGATCGAGTCGAAAAATTCATAATTCTTAATTGGCCCGAACGGTTAAGAATAATACACACTGTGTATTACACGGTGTTTCAATGGATTCTGGCAATTTGAGCGCCACACGTTCTGTCCCCCCCGATGTATGAAAGACCGATCTGGGACCCTGTTATAACGAGGCTCGTGTAGAGGTAAATCAAATTTCAAATTCCTTGTACAGTATTCAAGCCAATTATGCTGAAAAGCGTAAGGCTTTTCGTGATATCATATGAATTCAAGCTCGGCTAAGAATACACTGTATCCCCGTATTCAATTGATCGTCATTCTACTATGTATAATATTATCTATAAATTAAAAAATTTTATTGAAGATTCATATTATTTCATATTAAATTTTCAAACGAACAAACTATTACAATTTCTTCTTTGGACCTGTGAAATTCGCTAAAATTTTGTACAGCTTATGAGTCATTGCGTGCTTCTTTTACAATGCGAAAAGTTCGAACAACCAAATGGAAATTGATTTTGAGCCATATTACTACCTCGACGGGATGATCGACGGGGATGACGAAGAACGATCGATGACATTCGATTTATGGAAAATCCGCACATTATGCGGATTAGCCTCAGATTTTGTAGACAAATGAGCTTTTCGTATTTGATGGTTTGATCGGTAATGCGACTATGGACGATAAATTATAAATGATCGCGCTATTGTAAAACTCGACTACAATTATGAAAACGGACAAGAGCGGCAGGTATTTGATTGTAAATTATACGTTGTATACTTTGGCTTCGGGATAAAATAGCGGATCAACGATTTTATGGACGCAGACTGTCTGCAAAATTTGAAAATCATCGTCCCAAAAGCTTTGGGACGATAATCGCGCGTTCTTGCGTACAGCGTTCGATTATACTTTTTCAAAGCCCTCGGTGAGATTCAGTTGCCACTCGTTTTCATTAAATGAAAATGGAAAAATCAATAGCCACCGTACATCACGATGATTGTTTCGTCTAAGCCTGATTCATGATATTCTGGTCATGTTAAGATCAACCAGTTTCGATGATGCTGAAAAATCTACTCGGAATCGATATAAAGACTTTGTTGCGCTGCCGGGCAGCCGACTGGACAGAGGTCGATGACACCCCGAAGCCTCTCTGATTAACCAAGCTCTTATAAACAACACCTGCTCTCCTCTCTCTTTCTCATGCCCCTCTCCCTCTCACTCTCTCTCTCTCTCTCTCTCTCTCTCTCTCTCTCTCTCTCTCTCGCGAACTCCCTCTCTCTGTCCTTATCTCGCACTGGTCGATTTTACATAATTCAGCTCACCCAGCCGTTGGAACAATACCTATCGGAGAAAGAAAGAGAGGGGGGCAGAGAGAGAGAGAGAGAGAGAGAGAGAGAGAGAGAGAGAGAGAGAGAGAGAGAGAGAGAGAAAGAGAGAGAGAGAGAGATATCTATGCGCGACGCGCATAAAAACGAGAACTTCAGTTACGCTGTTGTATGTATATATATACGTTTGCGATTTCACCCCGGTGGAACTTGGCGAGGCGCGCAATTTCATTCAATTACGCGTCGATATTGAGGCGGCACAAGTAATTCTCTCACATACGCCCCAACTCCGTGCCGATTATGCGCCAACGAACAATTTGACACAATCCATTAAAACGCACGGCTGTATACATCACACACACATATATATATAGTGTTAGCGCACCCGCGCGAAAAGCCACGCAGTGTCTGCCGGCTTGACCTCCTTTTTCGGTCGTCACGCTGCAGTCGGTTCGTATAATCGAAAAGTGTATATACATATATATCTATATATATATTCATATATATATATATATATATATATATATATATATATATATATATAATACGCCGCTGTGCCCGCAGGACAGGTCAATATTAATCGAGATCGCGCGTGTGCGCGCGCTTTGCCGAGCCGCGGAAAAATAAGTGACAACGAATTGTACATATATATATGTATGTATGTATGTATATAGAAAATGCCCGGCCTGTTGCCACTTTATTCCCCCTTTATAATACGTCGGACACTGAAAATGTCCGCGCTCTTTTAGCTGGGACTGCAGGGAACGATTGTTCGACGCTTTTTAACTCGCGCCCCCGTTTCGCCCCGCGCGATCGCGTCTCGGGCGGCGGCACTGCCGCGCTTTTCACGCCCTTCCCCGCAATATCCGAGACATAGATTGTGGGGCGCTACTTTCTTGCTATATATATATATATATATATAGTTATAAATGCGCGCTACGTCTTGCCGGGCCAGGCTGCGGCTACGTATACGTCGATGTCTGAACGTGTCCGCCGATCGCTACTCGCGCGCCGACCCGACTCTCGGCGATTTCTACATAATCTCCGCGTGTGCTGATTTGCCCTTAACAGCGGAGCGCGAGCCTGTAAATTAGATCAATATTGAGCCGAGCGATCCTAATGAGAATGGCATGTTATTTCTTCAACAGGCTACACTTCATTGTGTGGTATTCGGTGACAGAATGCTTTCTATTTTTCGTTATTTCGGGGTGTCTTGTTCCCAAAACACTGCACGAAAGTCGTTCAATCATTTTGTAAGATTAAATAGATAAAAAGTTTCCCGCTGTACGCGCGGCCCGCGAGAGCAAAGGGGTATAGGGGGAGGAAAAACGACCGTCGAGCGCGGCCGGCGGAGGGGGCGGGGGGTTGGCTCGTTTATACGCCGCATACGCGGGAGCGACGGGCCGAGCGCGTCGATACGATACGTAAATTTAATTACCAGGCGCGTTCACGCTCGGCAGGAGCGGGCTGCCGTTGCGCCGCAACGCGCCCGCGCGCGCGCTACCCCCGCCCCCACCCGCGTAACTGGAGCTGCCGCTTCGCCTGCGTCAGGATACGCCGCGCTTTTTCACCTCTCCGGAGTACACGATCGTTTTTGTCGTCGTCGTCGTCGTTGTTGTTGTTGTTGTTTTTTTTTGCATTCGCCATCCGAATTTTTTCCCTCGGCTTTTTCTCGCATTATTCACGCTCGGCGGATCGTTCGGGGATTATGTACATATGTGCGCGCGCGCGCGTGTGTGTGTGCATGGATGAGTTTTCAACGCATCGGCGTTCAATGCCCCCATCCTCCTCCCGGCCCTCGGGCTAGTTTGCGCGCCCGCGAAATTCCGTTCAACGGGTGGTCCGGAACGTTCGCTGTTTTCGGCTGCACGCGTTTGTTTGCGTCGCGAATCTGGCGAAAAATTCGAGATCGGCGCGGGTTCGGTAACCGTTTGCCTGTTTTTACGTTGATGATTCTGTCTTAAATACCGATTGTAAAATGTCAAGATATATATTCTGGAAAGAGAATTTTTTACACGCTGTCTCCATTAATCGAGCATATATGTGTTCAATTAATAGAGTACAAGAAATGTATATATATATATATATATATATATATATATATATATGTATATATGTATATATTATATATATATATATATATATATATATATATATATATATATATGTATGTATATATAAATTATATATTGATTAAATTTTCATTTCATGCAAATATTTTCATTACAAAGCTTCAAATCTGAACAAAAATATGATTTATCCCTATAAATTTAATTTAAATTGCGTGATGTAATTTCTATAAACGCGAAAGTATAACTATGTATAGCGTAACGAATGTACAATTCGTAAAAGGGTCTGCTACCGTGCAAGTCGTTCTTACATAGTAAGGAAAGAAAGTGACCCGTGAAAATGCTCAAGCCACGACCGAGACATATATATATATATATATATATATATATATATATATATATATATATATATATATATATATGAGTATATATTATCCTTTGTTAATGCGCATGATTTGAAATTTCTTACTATTTTTATTTATTACCATTTCGATATAATACGTCTGAATACACACGCGTATATATAGCGATAAAATGTTTATAATGCATTGAGCCGTTATAAATGTTTTATTTGTATATTAATCAAATTATATTAAATCGATATATATTACTAGTAACTGCAGTCATAATTTTACATTATTTACTATTTCTTTAGAAAATTTTGAAAAAATAATTATAATAATTATTATTTAATAATTATAAATTTTTATTTTACAGATAGAAAATTATTGCATCATAACTGGATTTTCTTGAAGAGCTATTTTCCCAATTAATGGAAGTATTATAATTATTCATATTAATTATCTTTATGCGCCGCGGTAGTAACTACACATTTTTCACGAATAAATAAATATTGAAATTATAGTGATGTTTACGTAAACAATCTGCAATAATTAATGTTTATGAAAGGTAAAAAACTATACATCAATTTAATTGAATTATTTTCAATTCGTTTCAGTTGGCTTCGTATAAGATAGCAAAATAAATTTTTTAATTACTCTAATAACCATTTTTATTTTACAAATATTATTTAAAAAGAACAATTATATATTAACAAATTGTGAATTAATTTCATCCTCTATAATATAACAAATAGATTTATCATATATTACTATTTAATAAACAATTTTTAGCATTTTCAACAATGTTTATGCATTGAAATGCTATATATATATATATATATATATATATATATATATATATATATCTTCGATCTTCATTTGAAAATTATTACATTAAGCATTCGATATAATGACTTAAGAGTTATTCGCAAGTACAAATGCGTCATGGCCCAGTATGCCCAGCATAAAGTTTTCAATATTCATCTTGAAGGCTGAAATTTTCATATACAGAGCTGGCACCTGGGTATTATCGCAAAGGGCAGGAATTTTCGAAGCAATCCCTATGAGCAAATCATTGTCAACAACAAGTGGATTGCCATCGTCGCTCTGAAAACAGTATATATTTTATATTGAAAATGTAATAAAATAAAGAAATATTTTATACATATAGTACTGAAAATTTTGTAAAATTTTCCCTTAAGAACCTAAATAAATGTCGTCCAGTTCTGCATTGCGAGCATTGCAAGACGAATTTTACGACTCGATCTTACAGAAGATTGGATAAACAAAATTCACATAAGTCGTACCCGTCTCCTTGTAGTTACACCGATCAAGACAAAAATCTTTTAGGTAATGCGATGGCTCGGGAAAGCTACAAATATTCACTCTTTAGAGTAGATTAAGGTAACGCTCTAGATAGAATATTGTATAACTCATCGACAATGTGCAAGTTCAAAATGGAAATAACAGATTAGCTGAGCAGGGGAAAAAACAGCTGAGTCTCTCGAGAAAAGTTTTTCGGTATTAGAATTTTGGTATTAGATTGCCCAATTAATTTTTAATAAATTATTTCTTAAATCTATATATTTTTCTTAAATTAAAAACTTTGATATAGAACTCTGCTATATTTATGATAGAATCCCGAGAGCCCATTGAATGGAATCGGTAAAATTGTTAAATTTGAGCTATTTGGAACTTCTGGGAAATTATTAATTAACCGTGATAAAAAAAAAGAAAAACTTACTTTGCAAAGGCCCACAGGGCCTTGCTCCGACGTATACCTGTACATTAAACCACACATATTGGTGACGGTCACCTCACTAGGGTAAGACTTCGCGCAGTCGTTATCCAAAAGAAGGGTAACTTGTCGAAATCTTAGCTCCGGACTTAAAGCTCCAGTCACGTCGTACGACGTTGAGGAATTTCTGTTCGGGTTATCGTACAGTAGATACAGTCCAAACCCGCTCACTGTCGCTTCTGCTGTAAATATACTGCCGGGATCTGCCAATCTAACTTGGCTCACGTGTGGATTTTGTCCAAGGCCGACTCCCTTTTTCAACTAGAAAACAGCAATAAGTTTTTCCTTTATTTTTAGAAATATTAATTATATTTTAATGCAACAAATGATCAACTATAATTCGTCATATTTGGGTCTATTATAACTCTTAAAAGGGAATATTTGTCAAAAAGAGTATGGATATCATCTTTATATCCTGCATAAGCAAATACTGAAATCAGTAGAATGAGTGTTTATCCATTAAAATTGAGCAGGCAACCTATAAATTTATCAAACTAACAATAATATACTATAATATAAATTTTACTTTCAATTACTTTTCATATTCAGTTAAATTTATAATAATTAGATTCGCTCTTCGTGAACTTTATTATATATATTAAAAAGTCTTAAAAATCTTAAATGAAACAATTCATATGCTTTCTGTATATTAATATTTTCCCTATACTTCGTTAGTCTTTATTAAAGAGCAAAAACATTCAGAAAAATGTAATAATCGTTTAAAAAAAATTTCAGTTTGCAAGATTAATAACGAACTTTTAACTAACTAAATAAAATCATATATGATTGTATAATACATTGTACAAATGAATTATCGCCATTTTTAATGAACTTCCAGAGACTTGGTCGAAGTCTTTCATAAAGTTAAAATAAGTGTTCTTACTGATTTATTTTCTCGTAAGCACAAGTACTATTTAAAACTATCCCAATTTACCTCTGCGACAGCCACATTGAAGTAGAGGAATTTTTTATCGTAGCTCGTGAAAAATATTTGCTGTATATATAACAAAGGTGGAGATCTAATAGCGGCATCGTGTATTCCCACGACAGCGGCAAATATCCACGGCTGTAATTCGCCGCTGGGCAGCAGGAAGATATTGGCAGCAGATATTATATGCTTGTCCGATATTATAGCACCGCCGCCTAGTAGATTATAATGGACATTAACGCCGCGTTGTAATCCTACTATCGAAGCATGATAGGTGAAACTATTAGACGGTGCCGGTACCCCATTCAGGATAGCTTCTTCACTTAGTGCTGAAACTAAAATTAAAAATTGTCATTATATAAGGTATAAAAATATCGTTCCAGTATATTGAGCTAATAAATCAAATAATTAATTGACAACTGGAACATACTGCTATTATTCAATATCAATTTGAGTTGTAGGAAAGCGTTAATGCTTGAAATAAGGTCGAGAAAATTCAATGATGATGTAAATTCTATACTCCATCGATTTCAGTCTGCAGAGGTTTCGTCAAATTTCATTTTATAAAAGTGAAAATTATGCAAATAATCTAAATGCTAATCATTTATAAAATCATATTTGATATTGATAATTTTATTTGATTTTACTACTTTCCTTTTTTGTAGTGTATTGTGCAACTTGTTCAAATAAAAATATAGTCGAATGTTTCACACTTGCGCGATTTTTTTTCAAATTGAACAAAAAAACAATGATCGCTAATTAGAAAGGACTTTGCCAATAATTCCAAAACTATATACATATAAGGTTGTAATAATTTATAAAATTATTCTGTTATAACAGTATTTAATTAAATATAATGGAAATGAAGGTTCATTTCATTGACAAAACATAATATATTATCCTTTCCTTATATTAATTTCCTATACTCTAGGTGAAACCAGTTATTTTACACTCCCCTTATGTATTTTAGTTTCTTCTAAAGGTTTTTTTTTAATATATAAAACTATCAAAAAATATTTCATCTTTTTTTTTGTGCTTTATAGATTTTTCCTGGTTTTAGCGGTAAAAATCCAGTTTTTCCTATATTTTACTTCGATACAGGTAAGCTCATGTTTTTTGAATTTTTCAATTACTCCATTCCGGATTTACACCAATTAATTTCTTGCAGTATAAGTATAGAAATTCCTTACCAGAATTGGACGAATACAACAGATGAACTGCAAAAATAATAACAATCCTTTCAACAAAAGCCATGTTTTTGACGAGAAGTTTATCCTCGCGTACACTATAAAGTTATATCCTATAGATTCTAATAATATAACTACATATTATTTTGTAATATATAGTTATATACTTATATGCTTCATGAAATAAACAAGGTTGCTTCGGAAATTTATGCGACATACTTGGTTTTTTTCCATTCAATGGGAAACCTCGTTATATTTTGCATCATTTAAAATACATTAATATAAATATACAATTATTGTTAGTATCATATACCAAATACGCTTAGTAATTTAATGTATTTAAACTTTGGAGTGTATGTAAAATTAGCTTTCGAGAGTGTGTTTTTTTATATCTTCAAGGCCATAGCGCTAAGAATTAGGTTTAGAACAAAACTATTATGGTGGTTTGAAAAAATAAAAATGTAAATTAATTTTAATATTACTACAAAGCACACATTGATTAAATCGGATACAATGATTTTTAGCAAATATTTTGACTCGTGCAGATACTCTTGACTCAGATTACGTAATCTTAAAATTATCTACTCTTTTAGAATCTAAAGTCTAATCTGCATGTTCCTATCAAAAGCTCATAAATTTTCATATAAATGAAGGGTATGATAAAAGTTATAGTTATCGAAATTTTCATTCATTCATACCAAGGATATTCTACATTGAATTCAGTGTTAAAAATGTATCTTTCAACCTATAAAGGTCTAGTAAAATCTTCATCGTAAAATGACTTGCCAAATTAATGTCAAGAACTTTAAAATTTTATCTCAACCCCTTCCCCTCGCAACGCTGTTTTCGACCGTTATCATTGTCTTCATTCATCCTTTCATATTATTCAATAAACCAGTATATATAATATAAAAAGGAAATTCATTAGTATTTTCTAGGATATAGATTTGTAAATATGATTTCAACAAATTTATGTAAAATGAATTATTATAAATTATCAATAAATATCAACTGCAATAGAAAATTCGTTCATTGATAGACTTTGAAATACAAATATGTAACAGATTCATATTAATGAGTAAAATCTCAGATCTTTTTAACTAAAAATTACTACAGTATTAAAGTATTATAGATTATTGTCTAGCACTAATGAATCAGCTGGAATAACTCCATCGATAAAATTATCTATCTTTTCCTTGAAAGCAGAAATCTTAACGTAAAGAGCTGCAAAAACAGTATTATCACAATTGGGTATAATGATAGATGCAATCCCTATTAGTAAATCGTCTGCAACAAGTGGATTGCCAGTATCGCCCTGTAAAACATATGTTGTTATTAGATTTTTATATAATAATAAATAAAATGTATAAAGTATTTATTGTTACGCTTGAATACAAAGGCAGTCAACATATGGTGAACTTTACTTTAATATTGTGGTGTTAATTATTCAAGTCATTTTGTGTGGTTTTAGAGAAGTTTTTCTTATAATTTGACTTTCTTTGACTTAGGTTAATACAATTAAATATATTATTTCTTAAATAAAAATTTTCATTCTTATTATTTTCAACGTGGAGATTCACGCGAGATGCTATTTGAACATTAAAATTGGACCTTCAAATGATCTTCAATTTAACACTGAATGAAAAGGTTCAGGCCGGCATTTTTTAAAACCTTGATTTACAAAAACTTTTATGTGAAACTTGTTTGGATATCTCGCCATTGAAGCACGATATTACATCAAGCCTCAAGATATATGGGCTACCCTGTATATATGTCCTATAGTTATCTTTATTTTGTTCTATTTAATATTTTTGAAAAAGTGAATTTTGTGTTAATAATTTAGAAACTTACTTTGCAAATTCCCACATGCCCTTCTTCATCGGGCTCCCTTTCCATTACGCCACATACATTTTTTGCGGTTACATTCTTGGGGTACGACATTGCACACTGATGATCAGGAAGAATCTTAACTTTTCGATACCTTAGTACCGGACTGAAAGTTCCGCTTTTCACAATCGGCGTTGGAAAATGTGGATCTGGTTTAGTTTTAATTTGATAGAAACCAAATCCGCTTACTGTTACCTCCGTGATAGAAACTTCATAAGGTGAGGGTATCCTAAGTTTGCTCACGAATGGATTTTGTTTAAGACGATCATCCTCTGCTAACTAGTAATAATTAACATGCTTCTTAATTATTTATATAATTATGACATAGAATAAAGTATATCGTTTAATGTTGCATTTGATTACTTTGTAAACTTATTTTAACTTAGTACTTATTAATATAATATTACTTTTTCTACACTTTTCAACAACAAAAATTTTACAAAATTCGAAGGGTGTGAAAATAAAATGCTTGGTATTATAGGTATAAAATTAATGTTTACGAACTGTTTTTCGGTCGGAAAAGTGGATTTCATGGATCGCTAATTGAACAAAATTTTAAATGATGAGGAAAATTCTGTGTAAAAACAAATTGAATCGCTTTGTATCACGATTTGAGACATATGAGAAATGTATTGTGATGAACTCGTACGTTTGCAAGAGTTTATTTCTCAGCTTCATTCACAGTCAACCTGTGAAATACACTTTTATCGTCTTGATTACAAAAGTAACTATTTCTGTCATATTTGTTGGTGAAATATCATATTACTCGTTTGTATTTAATATTCGCACCATGAATGTCTGTTAAACCCTCTTCGTGTGGTGAAAAGACACATATGCGGATACGAGAGGAAAAGTATATAATACGAGTACGTTTGTATGGAGACCGTTAAAAAATTAACTTTAATATTATTTACTTTGGGCGCGAAATAATCAACTGTGATATAGTAATCTAGCCCACAATAATAACAATTCATTATTTTCAGTAATTTCAATCAAAGGAAAAACACTCTGAAAGATATTTTGGATACAATCAATTGACATCTCTAACTGGACTTACCTCGGCTATAGCAATATTGGAATACATAAATGTTAGGTCAACGCTTGGGAAAAGAATACGTTCTATATCTATCGTATTGTCAACGTAATCGCGGATATTTTCTGTTCCCACAATAATGGCAAACCTCCATGGCTGCAATTTACCAGTAGATAATATAAATATACTAGCAGCAGATATTGCATGTTTATCTGAAATTATGGCACCACCGCCCAGTAGAGTAGGTTCACCGTTATCCTTTGTAAATCCTACTACTGTAGCTTGGTAGGTGAAACTAGGTAGTGGTGCAGGAATACCACCCACAATAGCTTCATTATCTAAAGCGGCAGCTAAAAGTAATATAAAAGATTAGGAAAGTATAATTCATTCATAAAAAAGTTATTCTAATAATTATAGCATTATAGTATTTGCTTTGTTCTTGATTTACTTATAGTTGTTCGTGTATTACAGTCAGTGTACGTAATTTAAACAACAGTATATGATGGCCTTGTATCATATAGAATATGTCTATGCTGCATCCAGCAGCACCCCCAATATATTATTAACATTAAGAATAATTTAATATTTTATAAATTCAAGCAATTACATAAATATGACGCTGTTATTTGGTTTTGGTGCAACGATGATAAAAAGATGAAAGAAGGAGCTGTTTTGTAAGCAACGAAAACGCTCCTTTTTTATTTTCACTCCCTCCAGAGATAAATTTTCCTGGAAGTTTTTAAATATAAATACCGGAACCCTGAGGTCGAATATTCATTATCGATTTCAATTTCGAGTAATTTGATAGCTATTACATTACGATTTTCCGGCTTTTATTTAAATTTTTAGAACTACGATGTTGTGTGGACTTTTTGAGACTTAGTTTTATTTCTGGATTTCGCCGTGTTTTTTATTATTATTACATAGGCTTATGTTCATTAGATTTTAGAGTATATTTCAGAGTTAACAGTAAGGTCAATTATTGGTATTAAATGATATAAACATTTTTAATAATTATTCAATAATTTATCATTTCTTGTAAACCATACAACCTTGTTTATACACCGGCTCCATTTGGACCAAATTAAAAACTGGGGCAAACTAGCGGATATGAATCGGGTGTCACTCGTCGTTGAAGGGTGGGGTGTCACGTGTTTGATAAGATGAAAACCACATAGACGAATTTAGTATTCATTATACAGATAAATTAGATTATTATCTGCAATATATATATATATATATATATATATATATATATATATATATATTTTATTTCAGGAAAGTTCCAACTATTATTCAATTTACGAATAATTAAAATTGTTATGTTTTCCTTACTTATTATCAATATATATTTTTTCCTTATTTATTAGCAATAAATTCTTCAAAGTATTAAAAAGTTAGAAATAAAGTAATGAATGGCTAGCATTTATAAGCATGCCACAATTATTCTAAGATTGGCTATGACAGCGATTGCTGTTTAATAATTTAGGATGTCTAGGTGACAATCGAATGCACGATTATTTTCTCTGAATTTATAACGCTGTATGAAACTTCTCACATTGAATCCATTAAACATTCTTCAGATAAACAGATTGTATCAATGTAAATGATTTTAACAGGAATTCACAAGTGTGCTTACTTATAGCAATTCATTTTAAAATTTTATTATGCGGTGATTATGAATACAAACATAATTTAGATATCTTCATCAAAAAGAATGTTTACATTCATTTTGTGCTTATATATTGAATTCAAAATCAATTACTTATTTCTTTTAATTACAAAAAAGTATATGTAAATTAACAGATATTTTTATCGGTCTTACAATCTATCTAAAATAATATATTACGACAGTCAAACTGTCCTGGTTTATAATTACCCCCCGAATCGGAAGTAAAAATTACTACAAATTTAATAATAAATTAAATTTGAATAAACTAAAAATAATAAATATAATAAAAATAAAAAAATGAATATACTTCAATTTCTGAAGATGGACCAAAACGGTTCAAAACGTCGGACGGAGAATCAGGAAGATTCGATAAATTTAGATGGTGGGGCAGTTAGGTTATCCTTTGCTAACTCAATATATTGATGATTTTTATTTTTATATTTATATGTATATTTTGATTATATTCTTATCTTATGTTATTTTATTTTTCATTTATTGTTATTCGTAACAGTAAAGTTTTATATGAGATTTTACGGAGGTGATTATAAACAAGGACAATCTGATTAGTATTATAATTACATTAATTAAGAAATATTTTTATCGATTTTACAGTCTTAAGAAAATTTACAACAGTGGATATAAGGAAAATTTTTAGTTCTTAAAAGGTATATGTATATTTTGAAATATTGTACATAATCTAATTCACGTGTACGTTGTAAATATATATAAGTCTCGGTGGGGCTTGTATACTAATTAAAATATAATTCCGATGCTTTTGAATGCTCTCTATAGATACTAGTTTCAATTGGAACAATGCATTTAATTTGAATAAAAACCTACTGATATTCAACGTATATCTAGAGCAATTATTTCTGAACACGTTTAATGTTCGATTTTATTTCATAATGTTATTAACTCTTTAGTTCCAGTATAGATCTTGAATTCTCTTGGAACTCACAAATGTGCATTCAATAAGATCGCTTAAACATGAATTTTATTTAATATTTATCGAAGAATTTTGTCCTCCAGGATGGTGATCCTGTGAACGCCATGTTAGGAGCGAAGCTATTCGGAACGTAGAATAGATGAGATTCCAAACGTGTTTTTCGAAGTAGTATTCTATGATTTAGTTCATCTAATTGAAATTATAGAATAAAGAGATGAATAGGAATCCAGTTGATTTTTAGTAACTACTAAGTATTATTCATGAATTTCCAAGAGGATGCGCAGCTACCCCTTGCATATATAGTGTACTTCAATGTTTTCATACTTGTCCAACCACAGTTTATTAATATACCTTTTTTAGAAATTACGAGATGTTTATTTGTTTTCAATGACTTGTTATTGCTTCAATACGTTGGTTTTCTGAAAGTTTCCTCAAAGTAGTTATACGCACGGAGAATCGAAGAGCATCTTCTGTATATTCACTTCATTGAATTTGTATTATCTCCTTACTCCCACGAACGGTCTGAGGAAAACTCTATTCTCATAAATATAGTGCAATGCTAATCATGTACAATATATTTTTTTTTGTAAATGCTGATGTATTTATAGTGTATTATTTTTAAGGTACAATATTATTTAGTGATCCAGAGCGTTTGAATTAGATATCTTTCATATGCATTAATCCGTATTTATGGAAATATAATAATATCTCCGACCATTATGCAACTTGATTCCAAAGTGTTCTCATAATAGTCCATACACAAAATTGCCACATGTACATACACCAATCTTCTTCAATGCGTCAAAGATGTAGTGGCATTATCATTCATTAGGCAGGCTTACGCACACTCCAATCCACTGTGACTTCTTGCCCCTGTTTGGTACTCACTATGATCTATCACCTACGAAGATCACAGTATTGAAAAATTCGTATCAGCCAAAGCATAGTATCTCACACGAAGAAGCTTATGGAATTCCAGCCAAACTACTTCCAGTAGCCTATCCACGATGTTCGATCAAGCTTCCGTTCCAGTTTACAATCGCCGTGGGATAAAACTTTCTAATAGTCATACTGCTAAATGTATGGTATAGCTTTGACATTAAAGGTCGTAAACTTAGTACTCTAAAGCATGCATTCAAATGTTGCGTATTGTGTTATTCGTAATATTTTATACCAGTGAGGAAATAGAGAAAATGTGTTAATATGGGTATTAAAACAAAAAATTTTCTAGCGATTAACAATTCACTCGATACATTGTTGAATAATTTCCAATTCAAATTTTAAATAAAGTTTTTTTAATTAACCTGCATAAAACCCTGAGCTATTGTGTTTAACCGATTCTACTATAGGGGGAATGACGGCCTAGCTTGTTATAAAATTATTTTATTCATACAAGCTTATATAACTTTATGTCTATTTACTTTAATCAAACACGTAACCATAAAAATAAAATGTCTTTTTGATAACTTAGCTATTTAAAAAATTTTTCTCTAATCTTTCTTGGAGTTCTTATATAAAAAATGGTGGAAAATGAAGAATTTTTATAAAATAGTATAAAGAGATAGAGAGAGAGAGAAGAGAGAGAGAGAGAGAGAGAGAGAGAGAGAGAGAGAGACAGGGAGAGGCCACTTACCACAATGACGGTAGTAAAATACACAAAGTGCAAAAAAGATGAATTTTTTTTCAGCAAAAGTCATACTTTAATTTTATGTTTCAGCTTGTTATTATGAATGCAAGTAAGTTGTAAGTTTGGACTATTAATATATATATTGATACCAGTTATAAATTTCATCGGTATACCTAAATTTATTATGTTAATGTCAAATGTCTAATTAAAATATACCAGATATTTAAAATATTGATATGAATATATATATTCTTTTAGTATATATTGAATTTGCTTCTGTATTTTAAAAAAGGAAGTAAAAAAATTGATATTAATTATAGCTCCCTATTTTTTAATTTGCATTTATATATAATATATTAATGTCTCATCGGCATATATCACATTAACTATATGAATCCACGCCACTACAAGTTCATATGCAAATAAGCAATTAATTAAACAATAATTCGCTTCACCTAAGTTCCGTAACGACATCTGGTGATTTTAAAGATACAAAAATCTGAGACATATTACATAAGGTCGCATAGAGATTAGAGTAAAAAAGTAAATTAAATTGCTTATTAGTGTTAGTTAGTTGCAATTCTATACGTGCATATAACATTTAATTATTTTCTGTGGAAAAAATAAATTCCTTTACATAATTATCATGATTTTTGTTCTAAATTTTCGGTTAAAATACGTTACTTGTCAGATGTTTCATAAATTA
Organism: Sycobia sp. Sy_11; assembly: GCA_018907035.1. NCBI lineage: Eukaryota > Metazoa > Arthropoda > Insecta > Hymenoptera > Epichrysomallidae > Sycobia > Sycobia sp. Sy_11. The sequence continues at coordinate 415,390 of JACCIC010000209.1, forward strand.
TTTTACTTTATGTATATAGTAATAAAAGACGCTTTCAAAAAATTACGCTTTTATATTATTTTACGTTCTTTTAAATATAAATCGTATGTAAAATGAGAGAATCAAATTTTGTCACTTCAAGAGTGTATATCCCTGTCTCACTGACGGGGCCGCGAGAAGGAAACTGTGGACGCGCAATGGATTATTCGCTGAAAGAAACATCTTGCAAGTCGCTTGTCGTCGAGCTGTATTTTGCTTCTGAGGCGTGAAGCCGAGCAGGATGGATAGCGAAACTCTCAGTACAACTATACGCGGCGGTAAGCTCTTATCCCGAAAATGAAGCGCGGCACCGAGGGTCAAAGATGGCGAATTCAACGTGTGCTGAAAATTTTCAGGCTGCCATCACCCATCCTTAGCTCGAATATGGTTTTATAAAAGTTGAAAAATACCAAAATAACTGTCACACGCGGCTGTTCGGCCAATTCATAAATTTCAGTTCAGATCGACGATAGGCGTTTGCGAGTAAAGAAGCTCGCGCTTTTTGCTTTATGTGCTGCGCACAATTTATCAGAATCCTGCTTTGAACCTCTAGCGATCACTTGTTGAAAATCCTGAGAATCGCGCGCGGGTTTCCCCTCGAAGACAATTTTTGTTTGAGCAACGACCTCGCGATATTCGACCAAAGGGTAGCAGTGCACGGCATGTTTTATTTGATTTTACACGATACTTCTCACTTAATTTTATTCATTTTTCTATGCTTTTTAGAATATATGTTTTAGTAAAAAAATATTATACAGTATGGAAAATTATCCTAAACTATTATATTTCGTTTCTCAATAATTTATAAGAATTCTAATTAATATCGATACTATTATTTATCTTAATAGAACCACATGATTTGAGCTTCCAGCGATTCAAGGTAATATAATGAGTCTACGACTGTTGATTGCGGGGTGCCGGATAATTCTTTGAATCATTATTTTTATTATTAACGTACCGCCTATTCAAAAAAGTAGCTAGAAAAATATCGTATTATCCATAATTCCAAAGTAATACATGATATTTCACTCCTTCTACTTGTAAAAGCTGAGCATGCAATTTCAAATAAATAGATCATTATAGCTTTAATTTTTCGAAAAATATATAAATAAATTCAATTTTGTATGACTTTGCGCTTAATTTATCTAGTAAAGAACTTAATAAATGTATTAATAGAGTGAAAAAAATAGTCCATTGAAATCGTCAATCCGATTTGTTTGTGAACGAGAATTTACGTTCTCGTTGACTAACTATCAAGTATCGTCATCTGAGATGATGATAATACCATTGCGCAAAACAAAATTGAGCACCTATACATATCCAAAAATCAATCAATTATATTTATATTGTAAAAAAGTGGTGTGAAAATTTAATGACGAAAAGGTATTAATAGTAAAAGAAAAACTTGTGATATCGTATTTTCAAAGCTATTGTATTTATAAATTTAATTAAAACAAAATTATAGGAAACCAACAAAAATAATCAGTAGATTTATAAATATTAATTGGAAATTATTTTTTATAACGTTAAAATACGTATTTACCGCATATTCACATTTATACATAAAATATTCTTTCTTCAATTAAAAATTACTATATTGAGAATTTATAGATACTGAAGGATTATTCTCAAGTACCAATGCGTTACTAGCAACAGTCCCTTTAAGGAAATTCTCTATCTGTTCCTTGAAAACTGCCACCTTCATGTATAATGCGGCAAAAACCGTATTATCACAATTTGGAATAATAGTAGATGCGATTCCTATTAGTAGATCTCGTAAAACAAGTGGATTTCCAGTGTCACCCTAAAAATATTTAATGTTAAAAATTAGAATGTGTAAAATAGTTTTTTTTTATTCATTACATCCTTATAAAAAAGAAGAACTTTAATCTAAGCATAAAAGATTTTCGAATTATCCCAATATATTCAGTCTGAAAATGGAATTACAAAAATAATAATATAAATAAATTATTCAAGCTGATTTTAAGGAAATTGCAATATGTATCGGCTAAGAAACATTTGTAAAGGTGAATTGCTATAATATCGTTGATCGTGGTAAAACTCGATGTAAGGGATAATTAATTATAAAAATATTCCTTGTCAAAATTATTAGCGATACATTTTTTTTTAACTTTTTCTTTGAACCACATCAAATCAAAAGAAAAATATTGATTACATAATTTCAATTTTATAACTTAAAAGTTTATAAGGAAAATGTTTTGCTTTTAATAAACTAATGGTTCTATCATTGCAAGTGAAATAGAGACACGTTGCTCTTGTGTTTCAAATTTTTTCGGCGTTTTTTGACATTTGCTTTTTCAAAGATCTTTATTTGTTCATAAACTATAAGAAAAACGATTTTTTCGCAAAGACTTTTAAAGAAAATAAAGCCCCAACAATATTTGTTCGCTGTTAAAAAATATGTACCTTTTATTTTTTAAGCTGTATAACATGTGGGAATTTCAATAAAATATGAATGAAAAAGATCTCAGATAATTTAATTTTATGTTTGAAAAATTACTTTGCAAAGTCCCACTGGTCCTTCTCCTTGATACGCATTTGCCGTCACACCACAGAAATTAGTTTCAGTGACCTGTCCAGAGAATGAAATTGCGCATTGATTGTCGGGCAAGGATGTTGACTTTTCGATGCCTCAGTACCGAACTAAAAGTTCCGCTCGTAGCGATCGGTACCGGAAAATCTGGACTCAGGCCCGTGTTAACTAGAAAATATCCGAATCCGCTAACAGTTGCTTCCGTGGGAAAAAGCTCCTCGGGATACGGTAATCTGAGCTTACTCACATGGGGATTTCGACCAATGCCAAAGCTACGTTTTGACTAGAAATAAGCAATAAATTGTCGAATATTTGTCTAAATATGATTTATCATTTTTAATCATTTTGCTGATAAAATGGAACGTTTTTCGCAACATATTGAAAATCTCATTTCTTTTTAATTAAACAATTTTAAACTTTCTGAATAGTTATGAGTATTTTAAAAATAAGCTGGTTAATTACACTTGATAAACTTATAAGTATTTCTATCGGTTGGAGAGTCATTTAAAAACCAATATCATTCTACTGGTATTCCGAGTGTCCTTACTTATACCTTATTTACATTTATATGATGTTAAAGTATATTCTTATGTTAATAAATTTATTGATAAATTATTATGATAATTATCATGATAGTGTTGCAATACATTTATGTGTATTGTAATTGGAGCTATCTAGATAAGTGGTTTTCTTATTTTTAGATTCAAAAAATTACTTTCAAATAATCTATAAAATATGTGTTTAAGATATTTCTCCATATTTGAAGTATTTATGTAGTAATGATTAAACTGGTAATCTTGCAATCTTAAAAGCCATTTATAATTAAAATGGAATATTTAAAACAAGTTTCACAAATTCATAAGATAGTAATGGACCAATTGCGCTTAGATGTGAATGATAAGCTTAAATGGTCCAGAGTTGAATTTAATCTAGAATCTGAGTAACATCCGATATAACTTTAGTTTATCAATCAATTTTTAATAAAAAAGCAGAAAAATTAAATCTTAGAATTAATGTGTTAACTCATGAATTATTGGCTTTATTTTAGTCTGTATTTTAGTTTCAGATCTACCATAGTTCAAAACTTTTGGATGACTATGAAAGATGTTTACTTCAAAACATATTTAGTCTAAAAAATTTGTAAATACTGTGCTAATATAGATATAAATGTGGAAAAAAAATTTCAATTTCTTTTTCAATAAAGAATCGCAAGTGTGGAAAACAAAAATAATTAAAAAAAAAACTTTCCTGAAACCACTCATTTCCAAAATGATAAATAATTTTAACTGCAACTTAAAGATAAATTTAAAAGAATTGAACTTAAATTGACAAAATAAAACTCAGAGGTAAGAATTGACTCTCCTTTGCGAGTAATACTTTCGTCGTTAGTCAGAAAATTGATCATATAGGCCCGCGCTTTACTTTTACGTCTACATTTTAATAGACATAGTATATTTTTAATATATTATTTTTGTTACTTTTTGTTCAATTTTTCTAAGAGATAAGTAGATATGCTTCTAATGCATTTCAGTCATAGTTGTTACTGTCGAAATATGTCGGACTCGAAAGCGTGCACGTGGCTACCTTTACCGACTAAAAAAAACATATCAACGCTTTATCACGACTCGGCACCAATGGGAAAATTAAATTTAAGGTATTACTTCGTGACTGATTTATTTCGCATATACCGGCGCGCCAAGTCTTATTTTACGGTTCTGCTCGACTAAACCGCGTATCCCTATTTTTTATTTCGTTCTCATTTCCGATGGTGGCCAGTTTTATCACAATGACTTTGTTCATACTGCTTACCGCATCCCATGTATTACATGATACCTGTAAATATATCCTGAAACCCTCTCGCATTAATGAACCCCTCCATTTCCCTTGAAGCTGTTCTCGTTCTTCATGAAACATCGAACAATGAAAGATGGAGTGCTCCAAGACTTCACATAAAACTGAGTGTACCTGTTACTGAGTGTACGTGCTAGGATCCCGGAAAGTGTATTGTGTAAGGAACAAATAGACGAATTCGTGTTGCCGATCTGTCCACTGAATCATATTAGAGATGATGCGGTAAGTCCACCTTCCCACATCACCTATTTCTCATCTTCGCTGCTCCACTGCTATGAACCTCTTCGTCCATATCTCATGACTATATTCAAAATTTTCTATTGAGTTGGAACGTTCTTTGTCTATCCTATAGTTGTTATCTCTATCCATATCTCATAAATCCATTCATTTCTGAGTTCTCCACCAATAAAAAAATAACACATCTTGGTTGTTTGAGCCCTTTTATTTACATATTATACCACCAAGTGCTCTAGCTATATTTACCGTTTTCAGCAGGTTATTATTCTTTACCTATGTTCAAAAGGTGTTCTTTGAACAAAAAGGCGCTTCTAACGTAACCACGTACCAAATTACCTTATATTTTTCAATGACCGTATCTTAACGCATTCTACTATCAAGGTAGCGTATATCCTCTTTTTGTTCGAAAGATAAAATAATTTTAGATCCCTGTTTCTTAGCCAGTTGGCTACTAGTTTGAGTAATTTGCCTCTGAATTATTTAATCTCATTGTCACTCTTAGCTATGACAAACTAGCGACACGTCATCAACATACGCCATCATTGATACCTCATTCAGAAGCTGCTGTTTTAACCAGCCATCGTATAGCTTCCAAAGCTGGGATTCAATACCCGAGCACGTAACATAAATCAGGATTATGGAAATAAAATGACTCCTCTTAAATTTTCCCCTATTTCGTGACCTGGATGTCTAGATTCTCATATTATGATAGAATATTACATTGTTATTGATAATTAGAGGCTGCACTAATAACCTTCTGGGACATCTGGCGGTGTATTAAATTTATTTTCAAGGACTTGAAGTAAAGCTCATAATAAACCGACTCATACGACAACAAAATAAAATTAACATATCACAATGTTATTAATCTTTATACAGGAAGTTATATAATTTTATTACATAGTTTATCAATATACTGAATTTTCAATGTTTCTCAGGACAAATACACCTAATAACAAGAAAGAAGAGCGAAGGAGACATTTTTAAAATTAAGTATAAGTAAATTTAAAAATTAATTAATCTATCAAGGCTATCAAATATTAGTATAATTTAACATATTAATTAATTTTCGATGTATTCATTTCCTATGATAAATATAATTTTAAGGACTTCTTATTAAGGCACTAGTGGCATACTGCGTATATTAATAAAGTTAATTTACAATACATTAAAAAAGGTTATTCAAATGGAGTAATGTTTGAATTTTAATGATATTCTCAACAGTAATAAATAGTAATCAATAAGACATTATTGCATGTAGAATTTACCTTTGCTACAGCGATATTGATGTAGAGGAAAGTCAGGTCTAAGCTCGGAAAAAATATATGTTCTATATCTATTTTGAGCGTAATCCAATTGCTGGTATCGTGTTTTCCCACCACTACATAAAATGTCCATGGTTGTAACTCACCAGAAGGCAATATGAACACATTAGCGCTAGATACTACGTGATTATCGGAGACTACCGCACCGCCGCCTAGAAGAGTGTAGTCATTGCTCCCATTTTTTAACCCTATTATTGAGGCTTGGTAGGTGAACCGTGTCAGTGGTGCCGGAATACCACCTAGAATAGCTTCCTTGCTGTAGGCTGAAACTAAAATAGGAATTAATTTATTAACGCATTTTTTCTATGGTACTAAAAAAAGAGTCAATTTATTCTTCAGGCAATTATTCTTGAGAAATACGCGTTAATATATTATGTGGATGCTGAATTCTAGAATAGAAATGGGGGGAAAGGGTGACGCGCATCAGTTCGCTGGTCACGATGACTTCGGAAAGGGTTTTTCTAATCAGCATTTATCCCACTTGTTTTGTCGATAAGTTTGCACCACTAGACAGGTACAGTACTGGCAAATGCGGAGTGAACGCGAGATACGACTTACTTATAAATTTGAACGAGGAATCAAAGGAGAGAAGAAATGTAATAGGGATTGGTAAATAAAGTTTTGGTGACTACCCATTTGATTCTAGAGGATTTGCGGAAAGCAACAAGAACATTAGTAATATTATATGTAAATGAAACAAATAATTAGGTTCAGCATTGTTTCAATTGGTCGTTTGTCACGTTGCCTTTGATGACGTATACGTAATAAGGCATCGTTTGCCTATACATTTGTTATTTCGATCGTCAAGTGCAGAGAGACTCAGAGAGTCTTTTGTATAATCACTTAATCTTCAATCTTGAAACGATCTATAGAATTTATTATTCATATTCAACTTTTACTTTTTACTGTTAACATTCATTTAAAATTTCTGTAAAAAGCAAGGATACGGTTAGCAATTGCTAACTTGATTCATATTAGAAAAAATATAACTTAAATAACTATCTATTTAAGTGAATTTATTTAAATTTAAATCTTTAATTTTATTATCTTTATTGTAATGATATTTCTCAAATATATATTCTTATATGTACATAGATGAAAACTAATTAAGTTTATTAATGTCAAGCGTTTGTTCGAAATATTATTTCAAAATTATTTTGATTCGAACAAAAATGATTTAAGGTAGATAACTAAAGAATAAAATATAGCCTATAATTTCTGAAACACCTAATATAAATAAACTATTACAATATCAATAGAAATTACTTACCATAATAAGTAAAGTAGAAAATAGAATTTGCAATAACAATAAAAATGTTTCTATGAAAAACCATATTATTGCATTGAATATGTCGCCAAGAAAGTACGAACCAGTAAAACTTACTTATATTATTATATCACGTACTCTATATATGTATATCTACTTATAACTTAATATAAGTTCTACATTTCAATAATATACAAGTAGTCTGTTCGATAATATAAAATATATATTTAGAATGTAGCATTATACGAAACATTATTGTTGATATAGTATTTTATAATATTTTTATTTTATTTACAAATTTCCAAAGACCATTGAAAATATATAATTCTGATCATTTGTAAATACATTAATTTGAATTTACACCTGTTCATTATATTCTGTAAAACAAATATATAATGCTCACTTGAAAAGTAACACCGTTAAAACTTCAAATACAAAGAAGCAATTAAATGTTAAATAATAACGAACATCTTAGAAGGTGGATATTTTCAAAATTAATTTATCTATTGATTCAAGAACTTGATCTAAAAGTCAGTAATTATTTCAAATGAAATGCTAATTTAATTATTCGTAAATTGTAAAAGTAACAACCCAATTTTTTATTAATATTTCATTTTCATCTTTATATATACAGTGTGTTCTGAATTTTAAATAAGACTGAATAAATTTTCTATTTAGTTACACAGTTTTTTTAATTACAAAACTTTCGCGGCGCATAAGCATTATTTCTTCGGAATGTTCAGCATTTTTTACAACCGACTATCCAAACCAGTAAACTGGGGGCGACTCTTTCGAATACAATATGTTTATGTAGTCAAAATAACAAAGCATTCATGATTTTTTAATGCAGTTTTTAGTTCTGCGAACGTTTTTTCTTGAACGTCAAGTGTAACAAATAGTAATTTTTCTTTTAAACGCAAATAATGTGACTTAAAAATTTTGGGTTTTCTGAAGCATTTACAAAATTTAAAAAGAATCAAATAATCCATTCCATTTTGGACATTTTTTTTACATTGTCAGTTGGATATTTATTTCTCTCTCTCTCTCTCTCTCTCTCTCTCTCTCTCTCTCTCTCTCTCTCTCTCTCTCTCTCTCTCTCTCTTTCACAATGAAACGAATTGAGAGCCTAGAGCTCACGTATGGCGGGAGTCTAGATCTGATTCTCTAAAACCCTTGACCATTCCTGTTGCCTTAAATATAACCGATAGCCCGTTCATACTAACATTAGTTCTGAACTGTGATCACTAATGAAGTTCGACACTATCTCCTGTTGCAATAGTATCAGAACTGATGTCCTAACGGAAAGATGCGCGGAGTGCAAGTTGCAATTCCAAGTAGCATCTGCGCGATATCATGATATATGGTTACGATAAAAGCTGTTATGCTATCTGTCCATCCAACTATAAAGGTGTTTCTAGGCATCTTTACCTGGAAGATTTTATCATATGAAATATTTCACACGTTGGCTCCGAGGGTAGATCTCATGAGCCATCCTGGCATAACATTTGTGCTTCTCTGTATGCCTCATTAAACAGACAGCAGTCTCTTAGGTATTCGCCCAATGTACCAAGTAAACATCACGGCACCTGGAAGTCACATTCAATGACCCTCAAAACATTAGCCTACCAACAGAGTTGAAGGCATTTCGTACAGTAAGGATGACCAACAGAAAGACACAGGTAGAGATTACGGTGGCTCTCTCTCTTCCTCTTGCTGCGTCCCTAATCTCTAAGGTGAAATATGCTGCAGCCTAATTCCTTCGGAAAGTCCATGCACTAAATCACTAGAAGTCATCATAGGTACCTTCATCAGACATTTTTCCCTGTTGATAAGTATATTGATGAAGGTCATTGATAGAACAATTTAAATATCACACAAAGAATTTAAAGGTGTTTGAAGTTACTTAAATAATATAATTTATTTAGAGAAATATTTTATAATGAAAATTGTAGTGAATTGCAATTAAATTTATCGAAGAAAATATTGCTAAAAAATGAATGACATGTATAATAGTAGAAAAAAGTTTCTCAGACATTTTTTAACCGATCTTGCATATATTGAATGTTTGCCAGAAAAACTTAAAAATAATTTTAGGAAACATAATATTGAGGTTTTGTTTAAAATTGATAAAAATTTAAATAAGTTGTTTCATAATATCTTAAATATACATATGTTTACAGCAGGCACATTATATAAAATCAATTGTAACGATTCCAATGAATGTTGCAATGAACAAACAGATAAATATTTGAAAAGAATATATTTCAGTATGAGTGGTTAATTGATTATTTGCCTCATATGAAGGTTTAGTCCCCATCGAAGTGAGGGAGGTAAATCACACGAAGTAAAAATCAACTTACTTTCCAGTGTTTTAGTTGAGAGTTAGAATCGATATATATAATAGAATATTTGGTTAAGAGGTAGAATCTAGCAATTATTTCTAGAAATGAAAATGAATGTTAATATCGAATAAAGGATATAATATTAGGGAGGTGTGGGCATACACACATACACGCACACACTATTAGTTTTGATTTCTGCCACTGAGAGAGTACGAAAGTTGCTTCAAACGTCGGGCATTTTGCAAATGCTGAAACTTTTGTTGGAGACGGCAGTCAGATTGTTTCTTCTAATTTCTTTTTCAATAGAAGCATTGGCTCTTCTTTTTGCTATCAGTTTAGCAGTGTTTCGATAGTTTTCTTATGTGCTTATGAAATATCGTCAAATAGTTCCAGCTCATCTTCGTCGTCCGGTGGAAATTGGCAAAAGAAGGCCAACTGCAATGCTTATCGTGTTCTCGAATTTTTTATGGTCGGATATCCCAAGACAGAATTGCCTCGGCAGCGAGAATATTTTCACTCCAATTTTTACTAACACAGTTCTTTCATTATAAAAACACTATTCCGTCCTCTTGTTGCATTAAAAATTACATATACAGCACGCGCACATATCCGAATTATTAAATACATAACAATTTTTATTTCCAAAATAATTTTGAACTAAAGGATAATAAGTAATATTATCTAATCTAATATTTTAGAAAATAATAACGAATATAAAAAAAATTATCTACGCACTGTTACTTACCGAGACAAAAATTGCTTTAGAGCAAATAACAAAACTGTATTATATTCATATAATAATAACAACATACGATTTTGTAACTGGAGATTTACAAGTTTATTTTAAATACATATTAGAGGAATATATTAAAATAATAATCATGATATTGTCTATTTAGAAGACATTATTTTGTCGTACAAATGTACCAGGGGGAAGAACTCTATTCATAAAATTCTTTATCTCACTTATGAAGTACGATACTTTCATGTACAAACTTGGTTTAGAGGTGTTATCACAATTGGGAGTTAAAACAGATGCAATTCCTATTAACATGCGATCTTTTCGAAGTTCTTTAGTGAGTGGATTGCCATAGTCACCCTGTAATAAATACGTACAAATGATTGATATTAAATCACTTAATTTATTATTGTATATATTAATATAGTAATCATAATGAATTTACTTTTACTTTGCAATATATAAAAGTAACCTTAACAAACACCCTTATCATTAGTCAATTTAGTAAATTTTGCAGCTATTATTGATACCTACAATGGTACGATAGCTAGAACGAAGGACTAGTAATTCGATTCGTCCGAGTTCAATTCTCAATCTTATAATTATCATCGATCTGCTATTGACGGCCTTAATATGAAGTTCAATTTCGGTTTCACAAAGCGTAAACGTTTTCACTTAATTATGATTATTGTAATGGAAAAAAAATTTTTAAAAGATAAAAATTTACATTTTTTGTTTGTTAAGTAATCGATTCCTTATAAATCTAAGTTTTATTCCAACCATAAATTATATAGTAAAAATATAATAAGTAAATCGATGCTTTTATTGGAAACAAAATTTTATTTCTATGTATACAGTAACCCGAGAAGTGCATTATTTAGGTCTTCAGGAGATATATGTAAGATGCTTCTGAGACAAATAAGAAGATACTGATTCATACCATAAAAAAGACTGCACAGATTCGATGATTAAGTCCTGTACATGGTTAGAACAAATATCCCGAATTTATTAGTTCTGATTCTTACTAATTGGGTAGTTCTTCCACAGAAATATGTTAGGTTATCTGTTGTTGGTTGGGACAATCTGACTATTTATACAGATGTAACTTTTCTACAGGATCTACTAACTGAGTCTATGCGGTCTTTGTTTTTCACATAGTTTACAGATTCGGTCTAGTACCTCCTTATTTTCCAGTATGGCAACATTACTAGTATCCGCAAACATACATATCAGAACCGTAATTTATACTCCAGTTAACTATTGAACTTACTGTTACCGTAGTGATAAGATTACGTAAGACTACAAAACAAAAACATTATTCCTAGAATATACTACTTTGGTAAAGACAAGCGTGTTATTAATGTATTCATTCTATTTTCATTCAATATCATATTAGAATACCTTTATTATATCGAAATTTTGAAATATCTTAAATTACAAGATGAACATTGTTTAAATTATTTTGATTATATTAATGCGCACCGATCTTACGATTTAATTTTGCATTTTATCTGAATTTAATTCAGATTAAATTTTTTAAAATTAATTAATCTGTTTTTAAATCTGTTTTTAAAATTTTCTCTAACTTTTTTTTATATATTATTTAGTGCCTGTATTTATTCGTCGAAATAATTCTGCTCTATTTATGCTTCCAAATAATAATGCGAATCAGCTACGTAGCTCTATAATATATTCGTAAGTAAAGCAGATGATATCAATTTTTACATGGATGCTTGTGACAATCTGCTAAGACTGAAACCTTAACCGGGGCTATCAAATTTACTAGTCCATTACTCTAGCAAGGGCGTCAGTGTAGACCCTATAGTTGGGGTTTATTAACTTCCATAGTTTTCTTAATCTAAATATTTTTTGGAATTGATTCTGTGTTGTGGAAATAAATTAAAGATAAAGATTAATTCGTGGCCTTTGTAGATCAACATGTTTAGAACTTTTTAATGTTAATTATTGTATTTAGAATAATGCAGTGTATTATTGCGTGACGTAAGTTTATTGGTATACGGTCTTATTTTTACGCTTGCAAGCATCCCATTTAGACTAGAAAATTGAAAAACTTACACTGCAAATTCCAACAATTTCTTCTATGTCGTATTGCCTACGCATGACACCGCATAAATTGGTAGGAGTAACGTTACTAGGATATTGAGTTCCACACGCTGTATCAGTAAGAGTTTGAACTCTTCGATATCTTAGTATCGAACTTAATGTTCCATCTGTAACAATCGGCTCAGGAAAACGGGGATCTGGCTCTGTATCAACTACATAATATCCAAATCCAGTTACTACGGAGTCTGCGACTTGCTCAGAGTTAAGCTTTGGTAATTTCAGTTGCTTTATTATAGGTTCTTGACCGAAATCTACCTCTCTGACTAACTAAAAATAAACCATATAATTCTCTATTGTTATTAAGTATTTTTTTATAACTTAGTATCATAAAATATTGTAATGTTTAATACGAATTGATAGTGAAATGTACAGTTAGTCAAGTAAGAGCATGGTCGACCTTACAAACAGGTAATGCAAGATTTCGCTCTAGTTCTTTTGCGAGCCGATAGCGGGAAACATTGTTCTTGATGCATTATTAAGAAAAATTGAGTTGTTATCGATCTTTTGAAAGAGAGTTACGTTAAACGCCATGGGTGCTAAGTACGCGTCGCGCTACGAGGCTGTGTTCCTTTGCATCCACCCGAAAGGTCCCAAAATGTCGCAATCAACGGCTGGTAAATATATGAGAAAGTCGAAGGCATTTATACAGAAATGGGTACAGAGATATAAATTGGCTAAAAATGTCGATGATTTACCAGAATGTGGCTCGATAGCAAAAGTGGAGAAAAATGATGAAGAAAGAATGGTGAATTTGTTTTTGCGGTATTCTGCATTAACACTGCGGCAAGGACAAGCAAAATTAATGACAAAATGTTTCGATATATCCTACGAAACTATGCGAACCCATCTTCGTACTCATGGCCTGAAATAGCGCTATACAATGTAAAAGCCTCTATTGACTGAAAAACATGTGACAAAGCCACTCGCTTGGGCGCATGAGAATATTGATAGAGATTTTGAAAATCTCATTTTTACTGATGAATATTCTATATGGGTACTTGTGTCCTCACGCGAGCCTAGTCAACTTCTACCAATAGGCTTGTTCAACGGACCGTAAAACAGGGAATAAAGGTGCATCTTTGGGGCTGCTTCTCAAAGCAGCGATTCGGCACTTTATACCACTTTATTGACAATCGTAAATACCGAGAATAAATGCCGAGAAAATGATAAAAATCTATAAAAAGGCTTTACTGCCATCTGCGAAACGATGGTTCATCGGAAAAAATGAAGATTGGATTCTGCAGAAGGACAGAGATCCTAAACACGGTAGCAAGCTCCTGTACTGAGAAGAAGACTGAACCTGGCATCGTTGCATTGGATTGGCCGACGCAGTCGCCCGATGCCAACCTTATTGGAAATGTATGAAGTGGAATGGAATATATGAATCTTTGAAGCAGTTGTCTTACCAAATTCTTCGGATCTGGAAATCATTGCCACTAGAATGCGCCGTGAAATTAATAGAAAGCATGCCTCAGAGCTGCCAGGCAATTATAGGCAGCGGTGGTGACTGGACACATAATTGACCGAATTCCATCATCGCTTGTAATGTGTATAATGTATATATAAATACAAAAATTTCATACAATAAATTTTTTTATAAATTAACACGGCCACACTCATACTTGACAGACTGTATTTTTCGCTGAAAATGATCTTGACTCCTAATATATGTAGAAGGGTATGAGGGCACAATAATATATATTCGGGCGATACGATTGATTGTCTGCAAGATGAATACTGAAAAGTTATAAAGATATGGAACTTTTCTGTTATGCTTATAGATAATATTTTCACATAAAAACCTTTTCCCATTTATAGTCTGATCCAAGCAAAAATAAGATTTCAAACGATAAATCATAATCAGTTCATGTATTTGTAAATGCATGGTTTCCTAGATCAAAAATTGAAATTCGGTCAATTTTATATCTTATGTCATAGGTGCGCAATTATTAGACTTTATACGCATATATACAGTCGAACATTAATTGATAATATAAGAATTAATTAAAAAGAAACTACATATATGTGAATATGGACTCAGTAGAGCTATTTTGTTTGAAATATTATTCTTGCTGCCAATCCAGTATAAAATTCTAGGGTTTCGTTAAAAAAATTCTCTCGTTAATTAGGAAGAAATAGAGCGAGAGAGACAAAGATAGTAATTGTTAATAAGGAGGTTCTACTCATTAAAATGGAGCACTGTTAGCTTCTGGAACTTCAAAAGCATTCTTTTTATGGTGATTATGGTTATCTTTCTCAATCTTGACCAAATCCAACTTCCAAATGCAGTGGTCTCTCTTTGTCAATAATTACTTCTTAATGAAATTTCGACGAATGATGGCTTAATGAAGTACAGAGCTAATAATGTAATAAAATAAAAAAGATAAGGGGCAATCGTCGCTAGTACTAACTCAGTGTATTACTACTCGAATGTTTCGGCTTCGTTGATCGATGAAGTACTTTTTCACATTTGACAATGCGATCGAGAGGTGTGAAATGAACCCGACATTACATAATTTGAGGCGGATACTGAATTCGAGCAATTTTATTGTACTGACTAATACGGAACATATTAGTTCTAGTTGGAGTTTATCCTACTGGATTGGTCGTAGGTTATTTTTCGCTCTACAAGTAAAATGTTGAACGATGACGTAACTTACGAAAAAATACCAATTACTGAAACTGACTGCATCATGTTACAATAATAATGCGTCATCTTGTAAAACCAACTCCAATTCTCATGCTAAAATTTGTGTGATCAAAATTACTTGACGTTACTCGACAGCTCATATAGTTATCTGCATGACTTTTGCGCAAAAAGAACAGATTTATTTCCGTATGATCATCAGGTGGGACTGACTTATAAATCCGTCTTAGCAAATGACATAAAGAATAATGCAATATAAATTAGTAAATAAATATTTGACGAATCCAACAGAAATTAAAATTAATGAATAATAATGGTTCTACTATATTTATTTGTTATAAATAATTAAAATAAAATAATATTACATATTTAACAGCATTCGTGTTACATGTCATATTATGCCATATTATATAACTTCTACTTTATAAGAAGTATGCGAGAAAAATTTTTTTTGTTAGAAACAAAATGAACTAGCAATGATTAGAATTACTTTACCTCTGCCACAGCTAGATTGGAGTAGACAAATGTTGGATCAAATTCCGTGAAAAAGATTTGTAGTATAAGTACTTGTTCTATGTTCGGCTCGTTTAAAGAATTTGGCCTAATCATAGCGCCAAACATTAACGGCTGCAATTCGCCATTAGCCGTCAAAAATAGAATGGACGCAGACGCAATGTGTTTTTTTGAGATTAAGGCACCACCGCCCAATATAGTGTAACCAGTCAAACCATCGTGCATTGCTATTACCGCAACATGGTACGTGTAAGAGGCCGTTCTTACTGGTATACCATTTACAATAGCTTCCTCCTTCAAGGCTGAAACTAAACTTATAACAAACGATTAGAAAATTATACTGTATTTTATGCAGCAAGAAAAAAAAATAGTATTATTACGCTTTGTGTGATTTAAGGGAGTTCTATCTCTGTGTCGTGATTTGAAGAGAACTTGTGCACTAGATTAATGTCATGTGAGAAGGTTAAATATTAAGTTAATAATTTAATTATACATTTTTCAATTATTTCTCTATCTACTATATCAAATTTTCAAAAGAAAACTATCTCTCACCGTGCAATATAATTTTTATTTAATCAACTACTTTCATATTAATCATTTTTTTATAAAATATGTTATTTTATTTGGAAATATTTTTCCCCAGTGTAAAAGATGTTTTTTACATTAATAAAAATTGCTTACCATGGTTAAAGAACTGAAATACACAAATTACAAAAATAACAAAAGCTTCTTTGAAAAAAGCCATATTACTCATCTACGTTCCGTATACTAAGAAAGGAAGTTGAGCTCGATATATTCTCATATTCATATAAGAATATTATCTTTTGAATTTCAATAATTTACCTACATTTCATTCAATTATATATAAAATAGATATTTATATATGTCAAGTATAAAAATTGTTATTGTCAGTAATTTTCTTACAATTGGTCCGGATTACGTTGAATTTTCTTTGAGTTTATTTTTTAGTAATTTATATTCATTATTTAATCGGTACACTGAATGCACACAAGCTTGACTTTATGACGTTACCTTATTATAGGTTTAAAACCAAATAAGTAATAATTTGTTCATAATATCTAATTTCATCGTATTATAAAAATATAAGTTAAGAATTTATTATCTAATTACTAAGTAACGAAAAATTTCAAGATTTGTCTTGAACGTTGACCGTGACACTTATATTCGGAACTTCGAGAAAAACAAAATTATAGAAAATAGAATGGGCAAAAAAGATCAGGAATAGACATTCTAACCCTTTACATTTTTAAGTTTATTTATCAATATAAAAAAGATATTGCAACAATTTTACATATAAGACGATTTTTATACTACTTCGTTCCTCGTCGTTCTCTCGCCAAGAACTGAACTCGAACTTTCCTTCTATTACTCCAATATCTCCGGAGCAGGCAAAATATACCCTCGTAAAATTTGACAAACTGTGGACCCACTACGACTAAGTGCAGGTCAAATGAATATTTCTAAAATAATATTTTCAAAATGATTTTTGAGATTGATATTGATGGTCGATTTCGTGTTGATAAACCTGTTGCGGCAGGAAAGTGCCTATACTTTTTAATTTTTTATGTATTCCATACCATATAGTGCAATATGATTGCACTAATTTATCGATGAAGTACACCTTGAGTAGTTTCCTTGTGAAATAAAGATATTTAAATCGATCAGCACAATTTGGTTAGTAATGAACAGGAAATTCACTGGATTACGTTAAAGCTTAATTTATTTATTGTCCTTACAGATATACACATATTTTATATATATATATATATATATATATATATATATATATATATGTATATATATTATGATCAATTAATGAAATGGAGATTCTGTATTATGTAAAACATACATGGGCCTTTTACAGATTGCCTCGGCTTTTAAAATAGGCTTTCTACCATCATTATCATCATTTAGACTAATTAATATCGACAAAGTGCCCGAAATATTTGCCCTGCGGATTTTGCATTTTTCAGAGCCGGCGTTAAAAACCGAGCCACTGCTAGAAACTAATGAATTATTCGTATATTTGCGGGATGGGCACATCGGTCATGATCGGCGGGATATGTTGGCGATTGTAAACGACAAATGCATTATCAGCGATAATTCCCTGCAGAAAAACTTCTATATTCCTTTTGAAGGCGGATGTCTTTATGTACAAAGATCCTATGCTAGTATTATCACAATCAAGGGTAATAATAGATACAAGTCCTATAAGCCAATCGCCGCGAACGAGTGGATCACCATAGTCGCCCTGAAAAAAATAATACAGTATAATGCAATGTACAATGCGCATAGGTACAAAAACAAAAATAAGAAAATGTCATATTTATTTGCTAGTTATTACTATATTATCGTATAAAAGAAAATATTTCCTATTTAACCGTCGAATTTTTCAAGAGATTTTGAAATTTGATGAATGTCAAATTAATTTCTACAATATAAATTTTAACGGATTATGATAATAAGAATTATAATGAATAATTCTTTACAAAGTTCATTAAAAAATAAATACACGAATCTTAAATAAATAAATGAAGTTTCAAACAATTTCAAATTTATCCAATGGAATTTTTATAAATTTCTTTGTACCTCGAATGTGACAACATCAACATGATTTTTAGGCTTTCGTCGTACGTAATGTAAAATATATTTAAAGCTAGGGTAGATTGACTTTTATCTTGCCACACAACCCTTCTTTACTTCATTAGGATGTAAACTGCCTCACGAGATAAATCATCACTTTTCAATTCACTCTTATATTGATACGTACGATTTGAACTTGATTTGATTAAAAAAATTTTAATAGAAAAATAAAAAAATAACATAGTATGCCTTGCATAGAAGTGATTTTTCAATAAACTATAAGTCTGTTTAAAAGTCTCGAAGACTTGTATATCAGACGAGTTTCCAACCATTAAATGTTATTTTATCAATAATAATCTAGTCGTCGAAATAGAGGCCTTCGTAATTTTACACGTACTTGATTTTTTTTTCTATTATAAGCAATCAGGATGTTCATTCCTTCGCGTTACTTATGTTAAGCAATCTAGATCATCATTGATGTTACAATTACCATAAAGCTAACTTCATTATCCTTAATCAGAGCGATAGATGAGATATAAATTCTGAGACCGTTCATTATCACTTAATGTTAATTTTCGTATATACGTCGAATATTCGCAAATTGAACGAAATATTCAAACAATTGAATGAAAAATCTTAGATTGCACATTATTCTATTTAAAATTTTCATGTTAAATGCAGTCTATTCATTTCTTTAATTGGTCAGTTAAATAAATTTTTTATATTGTATATTATACGGTCTATAATGTACCCGTTCATTAGTTTCATTATATTAATTTCTTTTTTACATATTTATATTTTTATCTACTAATAGTTATCTAAAGGTTTCAAAATTTTGTATTTACAGGCATTTTGTTGTCGGTCAGATGATAAAAACTTACCGTGCAAACGCCAACACTTCCTGGCTCATTATGCTGCCTATGCATTAGGCCGCACATATTGGTGACAGTGATCTCTTTCGGATAGTATGCTGCACAGTTATCATCGGGAATAACATAAACGCTTCGAAATCTCAGCACCGTACTATAAGTCCCATTCGAAACCATTGGTATTTGAAATTCAGAATGTAACTCTTTATGAATCCTATAGTATCCAAATCCGCACACGTATGCCTCTGCGTGAATTATTTGTTCAGAGTATGGTATTCTAACACTAGACACATCTGGATTTTCTCCAAGACCGACACGACCTGTTAACTAAAAAGAAACATTCGTAAAATATTTCTTAAATTAAAAAAAATTTATTTATTGAATAAAGATATCTCACAAATATCTTTACTTTCCTGTTTCTATATAATGTAGAGCTTTTTATGACATTCATAAATTATTTATAAAATTTCATGTCAAGTAACTTAAACATTTTTAGATTTGAATACCTATCTTAAGTGGACTCGCGACTTTCACAATGGTAAAAATATATTATTGCATAATTTGCCATAAATTATCGGTAAATTATCTGTGGAATTAAAAATTTTAGCCGCGTAAACTTATTCTGTCTATATCTGGTATTCAAATCTTTATATGGAAAAAAATCAGCTGAAATTTTTTTTAAATAACCCCGCATTGTCGTCAGACTAGTATAGTCGTGCTCAAAGGAAAAAAATAAGTTTTACACAACAATATATCATTTACATTGTCAAACTAACATGATCTGAGCTGCAATGCTCAACAAACCTTTCCCTAAAATGTCAATTGGATATTTTGGACTCGGCACCGTACGTTCCAACTTAACTACCTACATTCCTATAAATTACAGAATTATTAGGTAATACGCTCTTCGACTCAGTTATTTATTTGCTATTGTCACTCAAAAAATTTTTTTGTCAGTCATATAATCATACTTGCCTGAACTAAATACCCTGTACTTATCTGTATGTGTCATCTTTTTCTTTATTCCATACGGTTACGTTCAATACTATTACATTCCAACATTGGTAGAGGTATAAACACTAAACAATATCTCATCCCCTTAAACCAGTCTCAATGTAACAGCTTTTTTCATAATTAAGAAATCATAATATACAAGAATAGAATGATTCAATAGTATGAAGAATATAAAAAGATACAATCAGAAGTATCATCGTTATTGTGATCGACAGGTTACCACACTGTCAAAAATGTCCAAGAAAATCTCATTTCCCCAACTACATTCTCTCAGAAGCTCATAAACAATATTTCCAAGCATCAGCTCAGAATAGTCACATTGAACAAATATTAGGTAGAAAACGAAGAGTACCATTAGTAGTATTACTCAGTACCATTATCACAATTGGACAATATTTAGTAACTACAGATTAGTAACTACAGTATTATTACCGGAAGAAATTTATCAAACAAACGGAATGCAAGATTTCGATGAGACCAAAAGGGATTATTTGCCAGTAGTGCCGAATACTGATACAGTCCAGAGAATACAATGGTATCATTGGCGAACCATGGACTTTAAAACTCAAAGATTTTCATCCGTCTAGATATATTTTTGCCGCAGTTATGGATGAACAAATATAAGACAATCTCATCTTTTTTAAAGACGGTTGAAAACATCTAACGTTAAAAAACAGTTATTTTACTCGAACTATAATATCTATATACTTTTTGAACCAAGAAAAAGCGTCCAGCAACGAAATAAGACATATTTGCTTTTTATTCATACTATCCCATTCATCACCTCGGATATATCCTTAAATGAACTTCATTAAGTTCAATGATATTCTTATTTTTAATTTAAATTTACCTTTACTAGAGCAATATTGAAGTGCAGAAAAGTTGAATCGAAAGTTGGAAGAAAAATATATAATACATCTATTCCCGGGGAACTCAAATTATGCGCTCCCACGATTACGGCATATCTCCTGTCCTTCATTTGACCGCTAGGTAATAAAAAAATATTAGCAGTACTCAGTATGACCGTATCGGAGATTATGGCACCACCGCCCATCAACTCATAATCATTGCTATCGTTTTTTACTCCTACTACGGCAGCATGGTAACTAAAATAAGTTGGTAGTGCTGGATTACCGCCAACAATACCTTCGTTGCTTAAGGCTGAAACTAAAATTCAGAAAACATAATAGTGTAAAATCATTAATACATATTATACATTACATAATTATATTATAAAAATTTTATTGCTTAGATCATAGATATTAGATCTATTTGTTTAAATTGAAATATCACGCGTCAAGCTGCCTAAATATGAAGTAAACTTTTCGCCACGATTTGTTGCTATGTAGCGTAATATATATTTTGTGATGATAAATTGTATCACATGAAAAGCACAAATCCAAAACCACCCGATGCTAGAACGTCCAGGAAAAATTGAATTTATAATATGGACGGCAGGGCGTTGTCCTACCTCAGCAGCTGAGCTATCGTGGAAAAAAATTGCGCGAGGAATTTTTCTAGTTAAATTCGAGTTCATCCCCTTTTTCTCCACACACAACTCAGGGAGGGTCAATTTTTTTCTTCGTACAGCCGTTTTCCGCGACTGCTCTGGAAGTCATCCTCGACTTCAAAGAAGGAAGATTTTACCAATTCGATTTTTTTTCTAGTTTTTTTTTTAATCTATTACGTAACATTAAATACAGCTGAACGGACGAAATCACTCCTCGGTCGTCATTTTTGTAAGGATTACTCTATTATCCGAGAGGTAATAAAGTTTTTTTTATGAAATTAAAATATATGTTTGTATGTATATTTATGTTTATCAAGCGATAAGTTGGAATCTATTGGGCTGATTCAGATATAATTTTCTTGACATAACAGTGTATTCGTATTCTATTTCGATAAAGATAAATGTTCGATACATAGAATTTTAATCTGTTCTAAGCAACAAAATATCTTTTTAATTTGTATATATATATATATATATATATATATATATATATATATATATATATATAATGTGTATATATAAAAACCATCGTGTTCAGATAGTAGCACTCGATATGAAGTTGAGGATGAAGGATGAGTTCTTTGAGAAGCTTCATATTCAAGGGGAAATCAATATTCAATACCCACTTATATTGGAAAGAATTCCACGAGAATTTTTCCGTTGGAATAGTTGAATTGAATTTCAAAATATGCCGAGATTTTTATGAAAAATAATAGTTCTATATTCGACTTTCCATATTGTATTTCAGATTATCGATATTCGAATTACGATATTCAACCGTCGAGTTTCCATTTTCGATAATGAATTCTTGAATATCGATTTTCGATTATTGATTTTCGACAATCGACTATTGAGTTCCCAGTTTTGATTATCGAACATCAATTTTCATATATTGAAGATCGAATTGCAAGTTTAGATATTCGATTATAGAGTTATTCTGTTTTCATTATTGGAGTTGTTAACATGAATTTTTCGATACAAGATATTAAATGCTGAAGACCCGACCCGATATATATATATAGAAACACACGTGCACCGAGCATTATGGTAAAGTTTGCATTTGTGACTTTGTTCATCTTCGGGATGAATGTCATTAATACGTTCATCAATATCATGAATCTTTCATAAGTATAATTCAGATGATATGACATTTTTTTATTAAGCTTTTATTTTATAAGAAGTTTCTATTTAATAAATTTCTATACATTTAAAAATTTCAGACTTTATAACTTGTTAATTGTAATTGAAAAATGAAGTTAGCGATTTAGTTTAATATTCCATTGCTTTAAGCTGTAGTTGCATTATATACTTATTTTTTATTTATAGTTTTCTGAATAATTTAGAAAAATATTGTATATAAATTTTTTATAAAATACATGATTAAATTTATACGTTTTAAATTTCATAATATGTTAAAAATACATTACAGCGCCCTAACTATGTTACTGTTTTAAAAAAAAATTTTTTTATGGATTTCATTGCTTTTTCAAAGAATTACGTTTCAGTTAAAATTGTTCTAAAATTAAAAGTGATATACTTAATACTAATAACTGAAATTTTTTTTGCTAAACTTCAATATTAGTATATATATAATTAGAAATATGTGCTTTTGAGCATTTTCTATATCACATAATATATGGTTTTATACCTAAAATAGATTTTTAGTAAATATTTTCGAAAGGAAAATATTCTTTAACTAATTATATATATATATATATATATATATATATATATATATATATATATATATATAAAGTCGGTATAACAAAGCTTAATACTTTTTTTTTCTTCATTTAAAAATTCATAATACCAATATACAAGTAAACATTCTAACGATCGGGCCCTGGCGACGGCGGTTCTAAATATTGCCTTCGTGGCGGTATACCGCGTCACTTGATATAAAATTCGAGCACTGTGTCTTCTCATATAAAATTGTCATGTTTAAATTTTTATAAATATGTATAGAAATAAGCTTATAATTAATTTTAAAAATATTATTACACACGTTATGGAGCACCCAATTCATTATTAATCATGATTTACTAAGTATATATTAACTTTTCAATTAATTTGTTATCGGACTACGTATTTTGATAGAAAATGTACGATTTAACATATGCCGAATTACTACAAACAGGTGACGGACTGCAGGTAATAAATATAATACAAGAGTTGACGAAACAAGGGCACAACTTTCATGCTCAAATTCTTACGTAATTAAGAAAATAAATAAGACTAATGGAAAAAAAAACATTTTCATTTATAATAAAACGATATACATTTTTTATCAATATAAAAATATCAATTGATGATAAGGCTAATGTTATTTTAACCAAATAAATTTAATATTACGTTCAATTTTACATACTCAAATGTATAGTGATTCATTTTCAATAATTATTATATTTATCTATAAAACATGAATTATGAAAAGAAATTGTTTTCATATCTGACATAAATGTATTGTTACGGTAAAAATAAAAATTACTTACAATAATCAAAAAAGTAAAATATATAAATTGATAAACTGACGAAAACTTTCTTAACAAGTGCCATGTTTTTGCATTAAGCTTTATCTATTACAAAGGCAAATGGGTTGGAAATGTTTGTATTTTTATACTTATACTTGTTTCAATTGTAAATGTCAGAGATAATCTTGAATTTTGTCAAATAATATAAAATAGACATGGCTATAATGTATCTCATGAAAGAAACACATTGTTATGAATATTGTATGGCATCTATTTAAGGTTTTTCAATTATTACAAAGCAAGTAAAAGTCAATTTGATAATTATAACACATTATACGGAAATTTACATTTATTTTTACTGTTGCATAATTAAAATACGTGGTGTTAATTTTAGAATAGACGCTATTATATTATATAAAACGAGGACCAGAACCGTATCAAATACAGGGGCGCAGTTTGATTATCACGTTCTCATTAAATAATGTTTTAATTTATTTTTAAATGTGATATCTGATATCTTAATATGATTTCATGTTTACCTGCATATTGCATCAAGACTACTAAACTAATATATGTTTATCTAACGTATATAAATTTTTAGTAAATGATGTTGATAATATTAAATTAAATTTGTATTAATCTGGAATCATATATATATATAAATAAACTTAGAGATCCATAAATATTAAAATTTATTTTAAAATATACATTCAGAATTAATGTAAGCAGCTTAAACTTAAATATAATTCAATTATAAAATGCATTATAATACATTGAATTGTATAAAGGGCAATGACGAAAAGATTTTATAGATTTTAACGTACATTTTTCATTATCAAAGTTTATAGTGGTCTAAAATATAATTTAAATAATAATTCATTTTTTTAAAGCAATTTCTGTGTTTTAACATTTATTGTATTAATCCATAATTTTGCACACCTCACATTTTCGCATGTGAAGCAAACGAAAATTATTTAAATTTTTTAATTTTAATTATCAAGTGACAGGATAAATAACTGTTTTTTAGTTCGATTATTTTTTATTTTAGACTAATTCATTGTTAAAACGAAAAATTATACATACGGCTATTTAATTATGAAGCAATTTTTTTTGTTAAAATAAACAATAAATATGTGTAAACATATAACACCTGTATAAATTCTTCAGATTAGTAGAGCATTAATTAATGAAACATAGAACGATAATGAATATTTTTATTCATTATTAGAAAATGAGTGACTTCGAAATACTTATATCTTACATATATTGAGGGTAGCATACATGTATATATATATATATATATATATATATATATATATATATATATATACACTACATCTTTATATTGGTTTCACATGTCAAACAAACGCTGGCGCGTTCAAGTTATTATTATCGAGAACAAACGCCTCCTTTCCCATAAGTCCACTAACAAAAGAGTCTATGTTATTCTTAAAAGCCGATATCTTCATGTACAGAGCTGGTAAAACCGTATTATTGCAGTCGGGAGTGACGCTGGACGCGATTCCTATGAGCACATTATTTTCTATTACGAGTGGATTGCCAACATCGCCCTGCAACAAATGTATATTTATATATATTTATAACGATACGCATTTTCACGAAAGTATCAATGATATAGTGATTCACTGCAGCTTTCAATAAATAATCCATCAAATATTCGAAGAGATTAAATATTAAAAATCAATTTGCTAGTATAGATGTAAATCACGCAAAAAGTTTATGCATTTCTAATACTGATTACTTATCCTATACCTTATACTTATTAACTAAATAACAATTTTTAATTATTTTCTAAACGACTTGAGCTACATGATAAAATACGACAATATACGATATGATAATGGAAACTGGACCCATCTATAATTGCATTCGTATCTATTTGTTACCTATGTATCGAAATAATCATTAAATATCATTACTTCAAAAATAAGGCAGATCAATATGTCGAATACATCAATTCACCAGATTCTTTAATAAAAAAAGAAAAAGAAAAAAAAACAAGTAAATTAGTAGTCACGCGATTTAGTACAGTCTATGAAATATTGCTAAATACTTTTTTGCCTGAAACATAATTTCAAAATAGTACAAATAATTCTTTATCTAAAATACATGGGCTTACAGGAGGAGCTTGTAAATGAATGCATTATTTCGAAAATCCACACATATGCCCTTGGAGTATTTTATTAGGTTACAAAAATTAATATCATTTTTAAACTAATCACTCACTGGCTAGTAACTAATAAGGCTCTTACTCTCTTTGTGACATATATATATAGAGAAGACAGAAAGCAAATTAATTAAATTTTAATCTAGCAATTTTCTAATTTAAAATTTGTAAATCTTACTTTGCAAATGCCAGCGATTTCCTCTTCTGGATAATTCTTGAACATGAATCCACACATATTGGTAAAGGTAAGATGAACGTTGTACAGCTTCGAACACACGTGATCAAAGCCAATATCGACTTTGCGATATCTCAGTACCGAACTAAAAATTCCACTCTTGACGATGGGCACTGGAAAACGTATATCTGGCCCACTGGAAACTTCGCAGAATCCAAAGCCGCTGGTTTTTCCTTGCATCGCGTAAATTTTACCAGGCTTTGGCAAGCTAACTTTAGTCACGTACGGATTTTCTCCAAGACCCACGCCAACTGTCAGCTAAAAAATAATGAATTACTCTAATGCTTAATTGTGTTATTTTCCATCTTTATGTATTCTTATATTTATTTTTTACTCCTTTATTTAATATTTTCATGCTATTTATCATAATCATCATAATTTTTCATCAATTGTTGAATTATATCTGAGTGGAAACTTGACATCCCTCAGTAATTAAACACTATCGAAATTACGATAATTTAATACTTACTTATTGATGCGATGCGCTTCAGATAGTCTAGCTATTGCTTACCTGTATTGACCTGTCGATAGTCATATAAACTTGTACCGAGGCTTTATTTAACGAGCTAACGAGCTTTCTGATACTATTGCAAAGCTCAGTTCGTCAATGCACCTCGGAAGCCAAAAATCGCGCCGAAATTGTCTTATAAATGGATCGTATTCATTATATCTATATACGAGGGATATTCAAAAAGCAAGTCTCCCTGTACTGGGATAGAAACAAATACAAAAACTAGCTTTAGGTTATGAACTAAATTTGACTGTATTCTTTTACTCTTACGCTATTTTTCTACGTAGTTTCCAGCGACTTCAATATATTTTCTGAGTGTTTCCATTTCTGAGTTTCTCTAGCACTTCGCAATGTCATTATAAAAAATCATCGAAAATCCATCGTCTGTCCTCTTAAATAATTTTTTCAAGTAACGATGCTTTTCCGCGTCGTGGAAATGGCGTTTACCATAAATAATCACCACTTCACATCGATTCAATCTGATCGCCGCTTAACCGTATGCGAGTTAAAAATCGTATAACCGCGCGTAGTTCGCAATCGGATGATGATCGTTAATGCATCAATCGAAAGTACGATCGGCTCTCCAGTCCGCTAATTGCTGTTTGAGAAAAGCGCCAAACTAGGAAAACATACTTTGTGAATACCCCTCGTACATTACATTCAATTCCTTATTGCGCAAACTTTATCTAGCCTATATCAACAGTATTCTACATTTTGAATTGAAATAAAATATTTGCAGGTTTTTCGTCAAAAATATATACAATTTAACAATATTATTAGCAGTTCAAATGTAAATCTTCCTTCGTATTAATCGGACTTAACAGTATTTCATATTACAATTCAATGTACCTCGGCTACGGCGATATTGGTGTAGACGAAGGTTGAGTCGAAGGATGGAAAATATATCCGTCGCACGTCTATTTTACGCTCAATCCAATGGCGAGTATTTAGGATTCCAACCACGACGGCAAATCGCCAGGGCTGCAACTCGCGGGTGTCCGTTAAAAATACGCTGGCAGCCGATATTATGTGAGTATTCGAGATTATGGCACCGCCGCCCAACAGTGTGTACTTACTGCTCGACGTGATATTCTGCAGGCCTATTATCGTCGCTTGGTATTTGAAATCGTTTATTAATACTGGAAAACCCCCGACAATAGCCTCCATACTCAAGGCCGAGACTAAAAGTAAAAAAGCAATGAGCATTTTGCAGACTCAGTGATTCGATATAAAAATGCCACGGTTAGATCGTCGATTTGCGATCTCGAGCAAATAGCATTCCCTTTAAAATTGACAAATATTTACTTGATATAATATAGTTTTATTGATACTTTCAATAATTAATTTTCTATATTATTGTCCATTATGTGCATTTTATAGCTTTAAGTTATACTTAATTGAATTATTAAATTAATTAATTTGATTAATATTAATTATAAAATATTAATATAATTAATATAAATTAATATTAATTAATAAAATAATGAATTATTAATAATTAATTAAAAAATTATTCAATATACTGAATTGAATTTATCCCGAATCTGTCGCATTTTCGAATAAATAAGAATTTTTATTAATTTGAGAATTAATTATTAATTATTAAAATTGCAAAAAAAGTTGATCTATTTTGAAGGGGCCAATTAGATTTATTGAGGATATTTGTGTAGAAATTTCACTGTGATCATTTAACAATTGGGAATAAAAATAATTGATAATACAATACTGCGGCAATAAAATAATTGATAGAGAAATAATTTATAGATTTTTATAATTATTTTAAACAATATTTGTTTATTAAAAGCCAGCTTCTGTAGTTATCAGCAGGTTTTTAAGAAAATGAAACAAAAAATTACATTATGAAAGTAAGTAAATATAAAAAATTTGGTTTACCAATAATTGTTCATTGTATTGTATTTATCTAATTTTAGATCGTGAAGTACAAACATTTCAATCAATTACTCAAATATAAGTTATAGTTTTTTTTTTTTTTTTTGATTTCCCATAAAAAGTTTGCAATCAGTTTTGCAATTTTCAGCAGAATTCTAGTCTAGATTCTTATATAATATAAATGAAAATTAGTTACCGTAATCAGCATGATAAATTATATAAATTGCAGCAAAGATGAAATTTGTTTTAATAATAAACATAATTTCAAATTAATTTTTATTCGCGTCGAAGTATTATCTGCCACTTTGACAAAAAATTTTAATAATTTTAACTTGAATGCTCAGCCACTGGTCCTGTAGAATCTGCTCTCGGATCCAAGTACTTTTATGTAAACTATACAATAGAATCCATTTCGTTACACACAAATGTAATGGAAAAATCCTATTGTAATTACCAAAATTAATGAAAGCCCTAATTCACGAATAATTTTCAAATAAACTCAATTGAATTAATTCGATCATAGATAATTAATCTTTTCAGTGTTTCACTGTTTATATACAATTTAGATTAAATCTATTATTAAAAAAAGATCTAATCGCTTTATTGTATTCTTTTTATTTACACTGTTTGATTGAATTGAGAAAATAATGATTAATTTTCAAGAAGCTCCGTGGATTAAAGGTAAAATATACCGCATTTCCATTAGTCTGTATGCATATTATTACATGTTCTTCTATACGGAACTATTAAAATAAATAAAAGAATAATGTATTTCGTCAGTATCACAATAATTACGTTCATTTCACATACTGTTTCCTCGAAGGTTACAAATTACTAATAACGTATGGGATAAGCTAGACCGATTGTACAAATGCAAGAATATCATATATAAATTATATAGGATAAAAAAAAAATAAACGTATGGAGTGAATAAAAAATAGTGTATCAGAATTAATTTATTCATAATGTAGTTTCTGACTGTAATGTAGAGAAATATAAGGAAGTTTGTCAAGTTAAATTTATTTCATCATTCATTTCATTATGTTTCAAAATTATAGCTAGACTAGCCCATACTTTGCACAAAGTAACTTAACTCTTTCAATTATAGTCTTGTATTTTTAATTACAAAATAATTTCTACGTTTAATCCGTGAAGTTCTTACGAAGTCAATGAAGACTCGTAAACAAGCAAGATATAAACATTTTCTGATACTCACGCGAGAAAAATACAATTTTCCCTATTTATTTCGTGTGAGCAAATTGTAACATCGCTCCACTCGTGAGTAAATGCAATGTGCTATCTGGATATATATGGTTATTTAATAATAATAACAATTTTCTGACCTGAAGTTTCTTGATTAAATTTATTACGTACGAATTGAAATGATAAATGAATTGAAAATAATAATTATAACGTTCGAGTAAATTGTGAAAAAGTTACAAATGAAAGCAACTTTGCCGCGTGATTACTGCCTCGACAGCTTTTCTCTTAAGGCGTCGCCGAGCAATGGAAGACGATCTCGGGACCCCCGCTTCCCTTTCCTTCGCCGTACTGTAAGATCAGCCGAGCCCTTTTACAGATCACATTCGTATGAATCGTAACTAGAAAAAATGTAGAATTTATTTATTAGTATATACCTTCACATTGAATGAAATAGGAAAACCTAGGTACGCAAATCATTAATTTTATCATAGACGGATGCTTTTAGCCAAATTAATTCTTTTGACCTTGCACTTATTTTTTCTCGTATCTGAATTCTCTCTCTCTCTCTCTCTCTCTCTCTCTCTCTCTCTCTCTCTCTCTTGGATTCTCTAGGATTATATTTTCAAGTTATAATGAAGCTGCATTAGTACGCCTGTTAGACACGCTTTTTACAGGTCCTATTGTCAGTGAGTGTCTAATATCAGAGCAGAATACATAAAAAATTACTTTATCATTAACAACGATAACACTTCAATTACATGTACGTCAGTATACAAATTTTTTCGAATATTTAGAAAAAGGGAGGATTATTATTTTACCTCGAATTACAGACGAGTGATAGAACTTTTTCTTTTAAACTACCAAGTACGCTGCAGGCCATTCTTTATAAATTTTATAATCTAAAACTAATTATTTCTCCGCTGGATACTCGAAAGGAAGTTTACTGAAAAAAAAAAATAATCGAAACGCTGTCGTTGTTCATTATAAAACAATTTTACATCACTCAATGTAATCAATTTTAATTATGAATTCATACAGGGCGAGATGAAAATTATTTATTGCTGAAATTTTTTTTATTCCATGGATATTTTCAAGGTTTGTTCAAACAAGGTGCCTGTAGGACACAAAAAAGGTACATACTCGTCATTAGTACTAGACCCCCGTCCTACACTATTTATCGGTAATCCCACCTCTCTGTCAATCCACTACGTAGTTTATGAATAGCTGCTAAATAACTTTCTTTTTTAATTTTATTTTATATTCTATACAATGACGATGGATCAAAGAAACTTCAGTCCATTTTCATTATTCAAAGTAAAAATAACACGAATGGATTTTTCCAGATGCACAGTGACAATTTGAACTGAAGAAGAAACGACTTAACCTATAGAATTATTTTTGCGCATATAAATCAGTAAGTACAATATTTAACGGGCCATTATTTTAATTATATAATTGAAAATATGTGCACAGAGTAGTTTCAAATTTATTATTAAAATTATTAATATTTAAAGACTTCGTAGTAGATATTTATGATCAAATTCATTAAAATATCTGCTTTGCCGAATGAAATTTTCATTTGTTACAATGTTCTGATCAACTAATGGCATCGTGCATAGAATTATAATGTAAAGCTCTATAATAGTGTTGTATTATGCGAGGAACTACATAAAACAATAAACAAGATAATATTAATAGATTGGATAAATATTAATTTTTTTTATTGTAGTTATTAAAACTTATATCCATGTTAAATTATTCATTGACTAGGCATAAACAAGGTTCCAGCTTACAACCTAGTTTCTACTTCTTTCATCATTTTTTTTTCTCTGGCAACGCTCACATTTTTCATTACAACTTCGTTCTATTTTTAATGCCTAGTAACTACTTTCCAGCCAACAAAAATTACAGATTTCTAGCAGAGTATCACTTAAATAAATACTTTTTTTACCTGTCAAGTAAAAAACCAATATTATATTAATTTTTATGTTATAGGTCACTTAAAATTTATCGTTCGATACCTTTCTAAAGTCATAGATTTACTTGAATAACCGTCTACTTTACAGATTTATACTCAAATTGGTTTTCGAATAACTTACAGTAATTGCAATTTAGCTAAGTTCAATTTGGAATATTTTTTAATATAATATTATTCTAATATAATTCTAACGTATTCTATTAGAATATATAATTCTAATATATTTTAGAATCATATTTTCAAAAATATTGCATAATATTGCTTTTTATAATAACCAAAAATTGAGGGGTCCAGATAATTTTAAGCATTATTTGTAACTTTTTACGGAGGGCAACGATTCTAGGTATTGAAATATACTTTTTAAACCAAATTTTTTAATGAAACTTTCGGTATCTTTATTGCTTAAAAAATGTTCATCTTACAATTTAATTTAAAAGGTTGACATTTTTTTTGCAATATATGTTTTATTTAATGATTCTAAACGAGAAAAAAGATTTATGCACATAAGCAAGCCTAGAATAGTATTTTCCGTTGATAATTTCATAATCAAGACAAATCAATGCGGTTATATCTATTTTACTTATCTCCATTCGGTAGTTTATCTTTTAAGTTGGATACAACAATAAATAGGCGAAGTTGACTACAAGATTTTGTTTGATAATTCGACCCTCGATCGAGGGTCATGGAAATTAAGTTGACGGGAGGAGAATTTGAGTAAAAAAAACAACGGGAAAGGGTTGTCGAGCGCGGCACGAAAAGGTTCAGTTGATTATTTCAAGATAATTTTCCGGGCGTGCTCGTAAAAGAACGACTAATACACAGACGACTGCAGTTGTCCATTTTTTATGCTTAAATTTCGATCTGTGATATCGACATGCACATTTGTAAACAACTACTTGTCCTTGCAGCGGTCTTTCCCGTCCCCTTCCTTTATTCTTTATATTACACTAAAAGTTTCACCTGTTTTCTAAATTCTCACGCGCCGTCATTTAGCGTTCGCTCATTGGCCGATAAACATTCTCGCATAGTGAAAAAACTATTTGCAATCTTACAAAATGCGTATAACATTTATCCAGGACTTCTTCTGCTTATTACCGATCCGCTAGTGTCGACAATCATATTTGGTACACCCTGTACATGTATGTCGCATATTTAGCTAATCGAACACCTCGGAAACCTCGGACACTGACGGTTGTTGCGCCCTTGCCGATCTCCCACTTTGGTAATCAACTTCTAGAAGCATAAAGTAAGCGTAATGTAGGATTTTTAGGAGGGTAAAATTGGAGCATACCGTGACAAATTTCGAAAACTACATTAATTAAATAAATTTATTAATCAAATATATTTTTCCAAAAAATTTATTCTAAATCAATATTACGGGTATTGTTTGTTATATCGAGTAGTCGTTATCCACCTGGTATCGCATAGCCTTGGCCTGATCGATTTATCTTTCGAATAACATTTCTGTTTTTTTTTTTTTTTAATTATTAATTATGCTTTAAAAAGAAGACATTCTAATATAGAATATAATATAGATAATAAAATATAGACGTCATCGTTACAAAAGAAAATCATTGTAATGAGATTATTTTTAAAACACAGACTTAAAAATTTGCACGAAAAAGAATGAAATAATTTACAATACTTAATTTGCGGAATGTCCAATTGTAAAAAATGAATGTTCATTCAATAATTATTACTAAATAATATTCAATAACTATTCAATAACTATTACTAAATAATTCAAATAAATGTAAGAAAAATTATTCCATTTACGTCACTTCAAGTCGATAATAAATTCAAACCTAATAAAATATTTTTTCAGTAATGTAATTTAAAGTAACATTGAATTTATTTTATTCAACTTAATATTTTGACGCTAGTATGAATCTTCGTGTTTAGCTCGTGAAATCATTCTACCTCCCTTCACTGGTGAGTCATCTTTATTTTGGAATGCGCTTCATTTTCTAACACAAGAACGTTTGTAAAAATTTACTTTCGTTTTATTGACAAATACATTATACGTCTCCGTAATCGATTGGATCTCTAAATTGTTGATGAAACTATTACTTTGGATTTTATTTAATACTAGAAAATCACAAATATGAGAATTATTTCTAACGTTGTTATTTTTAAGAAAAGAAATTAGATTCAACAATAGAAATGTGTTGTTCGTATTAAGGAACTGCAATACCAATTTTTAAACTGACAACTAGTTATTGAAAAAGAGTTAATAAAATAGTCTAAGACAATTCGTAATCGATAAAATTTATTTATAAATTAGTTTTATTAGTTAATTTATGGCATTTTAAATAAATAACTATGATTTGCGACTTATGATTAAACTTGCGTTTTGTTATTGCAAATTACTATAGAAATTTTCCTAGTGTGGTAGCATGTGGTATGGCCAGTTGTAACGAAGTAATGATTGAGTACCACAGATTCCATCGATAAAATTATCTACATTAATCTTGAACGTTGATGTCTTGAAATACAGTGCTGGTTTAATAGTATTATCACAATCAAGAGTAATACTCGATACAACTCCAATAAGCAGATCGCCTACAACGAGTGGACTGCCATTATCACCCTGTAAAATAATTGCATTTATCATGATAGATTTGAATAATGATAAAAAAACGTATTATATTATTATTTTCAATTCTATTAACGCCAAGCAGTCTGAATCTGTGCTGACAAAGACACTGACTTCTTTACCTCTGTATACTTAAGCACTAGACTTTGCGGATTTATAGCTGGCAAAGGCTAAAATGCCTTTGCCATTTTAGCAAAACGCAATGCAAACTAAACAGGGATTAAAAAAAAAATGTTAACCACTCTCGATCGTGCGTTCAAAGTTTTCTGAAAATTAACATAATTATGACATTTGAAGATATGATATACTCATCCGAAATTTTATTGCAAAATTTTCATAATTAAATCGATTTATCTTAAATCTCATGTAATCTTTGAATTTTAAGCGTGAAAAATTTGGTTTCAAACAAATTTCGGCAGAGTGCATACTTTAGTAAACTTCAGGTAGTAAAAGTAGCAGGTTTCCGTAAATGTAATGGTATTTCTGCTTTAGAATAATTGATTAAGTTTAACTAAAGATTAAAACTTAAATTGGCCAGTGAGACCTTAAGGAACGAGCGGCAGTGATTTTAAATTATTTTACTGCGCAATGATTTATTTTAAAATGAGCTGAAAATTCCTGTTTAGTTTACTTGACGAGTTTAGGGATCCCCCAAATCTCGCTGTCCAAGCCAGGCTAACCATATACAGGCTCCGAGGTCCAATATTCCTCGTTTCAAAAATTCTCCGAATCGTCTGACAAGCGCAATGACTGCCGGACTTTCGTAAGTGCATTACGACACGAATACGTAGAGGATATGATTCCAGGACTGGCAAAATTGGTAGCGCCAAAGCGAACCACAACTGGGATGATACATTGATTCTCTTCGTTGATCTATGTTAAATATCTTCTCTCTGGCATAGCTTACGTTAGAAAACAGTTGGTTTTCGATTAAAAATGAGAAAACAAGCTTACTGTACAAACTCCCAGGGATGATTCTTGCTGATTTTCCTTTTGCATTTTGCCACATAGGTTGGTACCAGTTACCTCTGGCGGATAATATGTCGCACAGTCATTATCATTGAGAATATAAACTTTTCGATATCTCAAGTCCTGACTTATAACTCCATCTTTAACAATTGGCAGTGAGTAACGTGGATCCGTTCCTGTTACGATTTGATGGAATCCATATCCGCTCACTGTTGCTTCGGTTAGAAAAGCAGCGCTGGGATCCGGTACTCTGACCTTACTCACTAATGGATTTTGTCCAAGGCCGACGCCAGATATTAACTGAAGACAAAAAATACATTTCAATATTTATATTAATAACACTTATATGATAGTATTATCAAATCTTTCTATTTTCTTATTGTAATATATTATTTATATAACGTACTTGTACAATAATAAAATTCTTAAGTGCTGTTCTATCCAAACGTATTTCAGTAACATTAAATTCATTTTCAAAATATTTTTTACTATTATTAATATTAACCAGTTATGACATTAATTTTAGTTGTGTTATGTTTTATTACAACTTGGAAAATTTTATATGTTATCTTTTTAATCTAAAATACGTTTTTTAATTTTGCATTCTACGTATCATAAACAAAATAACATGATTAATAATTTAAATTTTAAAAACAAGCTCTTGATCTCTCTAGCAATAAAATAATTGTATTAAAACATGCCCTATCCCCGAAAGAATTTTCTTAATAATAAATAATATTAAAATTCTTCTAATAATAACAACAAAAAAAATCAGTTTCTGAGACAAGATCGTATAGAAAAAATTTAATTTTGAAAAGTTCGAATGTACTGAAATAGGTCGATGTCAAACTTCTTTTAGCAATTGCCAATTTCATTTTTACACAAATTTGTAAGGAGACTCGCTTGACGCAAGTTCGCCTATTTTCATGCGTGTCAATGTTCGAATTTCAATTAATAATGACTAACAAGTCATCGATGTATTGCAATTTTCGATTATAATATTATTTTCTATGCATAGTTTCGTTTTGAAACTCGTATCGTACATAGTATTGCAAGAAAATTTACCTCTGCCACAGCGATATTGAAGTAGATAAAGGTTTGATCGAAGCTCGGGACGTATACGCGATACACGTCTATTTTTGGCACATTCTGATCGAGGATGTCATGCGTACCCACGACGACGCAGAATTTCCACCGCTGCATTTCGCCATTCGGTGAATAAAAGACATTGGCGGCAGACACAATGTGTTTCTCGGAGACGATGGCGCCGCCTCCCAACAAACTGTACCCGTTGCCCTGTCCTTGTACTCCTAATACGGCAGCGTAATATGTGAAGAGTTCTGCTGACGCTGGGATGCCATTTACAATAGCTTCCGAAGTCAACGATGAAGCTAAAATTTAAAACCATGTATCATAAAGGTATAACTTATGATTAATCAGAGCAACTCTAGCACCGATCACACAAAGTCAAAAGCTATACTTCCATTACGTGCTTATCGATTCATGCATTTCTATGTAAAACAGTTTTTTCATCCAAGACAACCAGCGTAGATACCGCGTTAAAGCACGGCCGTGGACCTTCTTTAGATACTCAGCAGATCGCCTAACGCGCTTATTCCTACCCCTATATACAATTTTTCATTTTCATTTGTTTCATTTTCACCACCGCCCTCCAACCAATCGAGAAGCAGAAACAGATGGCACGAGAAAGTTTATTTAAAATTCTTTTCGCGATTTCATTGACATTGTATCACGAGTTCATGCTATAGTTCATATATACGTTATAGATTTTAAAATTATGAAGTCTGTTTTCACTCAGGGGATTAGCTATCTCGCCGCCGTTAACGGGATGAATGTATATTACGTTCATATTCATTATTCCAAAATTGTTATAAAAATACTAAGCCCATATATTCCTATCTGTTTTTTAATATGATTTTTTCACCACTAATCCACATTTATTTAAATTAGATATTGATATAGAGATGAAATTCTACAACACGTCTTTCAATTTCATTGATATCCAACGAATAATACAAAAGTAATAATCATTATTAAATCTTGCTCGTTTAAAAGTATTTGAAATTTTTTTATATTATTTTTTTAATGAAACTCGATATTTAGTTCGCTAAAAATACAAAAAGTTGATAATGATCACGAAATCAGGTCTACATTTGAATGATTTAAGGGGTTAAAAATTGATAAAATCCAGTAACCCCGCTTACGGACGATATTTTACTTTTGAGTGTATTAAAAAAAGACAACTATAAAATAAACACCGGTCGATGCCTGCTAATTGGCGCATGCGTACTCATTTTATAGCATTTTCAGTTTCATTATTTAACCGTCACAGCCTGTATAAGTTAGAAAAATTAGAATTATCGAACTTTTTTGGATACAGAACGCATAAAAAATATTCTGGAATACTCGGTCCTCGAGACAGTTGTTAAAGTACCGAAATGGTAGCGCGTCGTTGCGATGGAAAAATCAGGTTATTACCTAATTTTCCGTAGTTATATAACTGCACAGTGTACAAGCACTAAATAAAAACAAAATTACTTACCATTATCAGCAAAGTACAATGTACAAAAAATAGAAATGCTAAGGAAGATATTTTTGGCAAAAATCATATTTTCAAACTATTTTTTATCCACTGAGACAAAATAAGTACTAATTGAACATGTGTTTAAACTTATATACTAACTTCAATTTTAAATTTTAATAATATACTTCATTTTCATTTGATAATGTGAAATACATATTTAAAAGATTGTAATAATAAGTATAAAAAGCATTGTTTGGTATACTTGATGTGAAAGTATATTTTCAATCATTTATAATTCATTAAGCGTAATTTACATTTGTTTATATTCCCATGTAACGATTATACATCTGAGCTTTTTAAATCGTATATAAAGATATTCACTGTGTGTCTATAGTATAAGTAACATTGCCGTCAATTTTTTCCTAGAATATTTTTAATTCATTTTTTCAACTTCAATTGACATTTTAAAATTGTTTTTCGATTATTTATAACTCAATTTAAATTTACATTTTATTGATTTAAATTTAAATTTATATTTTAATAATTGTTTTATGTAAGCTATACACACATGATATCGATTTTATCAAGGTACGGCGTTCGAGGCTCCAATTGAAATAAGTAATTTAATTCATGAGCAATATCTGTCTATCCTTCAAAGACTGTACTTCAGGAAAACTTATATATTTTATATCATTTTAAATTTTATATTAAAAATATTTTTTTAAAGCTACAGCATATGATCTATCTACTTTTCTACTCAGATGCCAGAGTACGTTAGTTTTCTTTGCTTTTTCAGGTGAAAATATTCGATCTATAATTACTTCACTTATTCGTCATTACCACACAGACTGTATTTATATATTATATGTTTATTTATAATTTTAATATTTATTGCCATTTTTTTCATGAAGTTAATTATGAATAAAGATTGCTAATTTATTCCAATTTAATAAAATTGGAATGGTTAAAGAAACGATCCAATGATACGATAAACGAATAGTATTTTGAACCAATTAAATTAACAAATATTTTTATTGGTTTTACAGTCTTTACACATTAATTTAATTATAATTATATAATGACAGTTACACTGTCCTCATTTATAATCACGCCCGGAATCTGAAATAAAAATTACTACTAAAAATAGATATAAATTAAAAGTAAAAGAAAAATATGTTCTTAATAAAATTTATAATATTTCGAACCGAATAATGAGATTTTCGTTATAATCCATAGATATTATGCGTGTAAGCAATAAAAGAACTGAATATTAATCAAAAATGCAATTGAAATGATCAAAAAAATTTATTTCTAAAAACAATAAACAAATAAATCAGCCGCTAGATCATCAGTATTGGAAAAGTCCTCTTGAGAAAATGCACTCGCCCCTCCGATTCCATCGAGAATGATAAGCCATTAAAACATTGAAAATCGAAAGCGACTTTTTGGAAAATTTCACCTGGAAGCTTTACTGTCATTAAAAAATTTTTTGTCCATTTCCATTTCAAATCGGAATTTTGGAGTAGCTCCGAAATACAACCAGATGTGCTATCAAGCAAAAAGCAAAACATGTAGGTGAGAACACAGCTTTTCAAAATCTTCTAGGTTTTTCAAAGTTTTCTGGCGATAGTACTCGAGTTTCAAGTACGTGCAATAACATACGGGAAAATTTCATTTCCCAATCACAGCACTGGAAATAATGCGAAGCTTTCCAATATGTCGACTTAACTAGGTATATGAATTTTGGTCTAAGACTGGATAAACTGAACGCAATTATACTTAAATTTATCACAATGAAAAATGCCATTCGTTTATTTTTTGCCAACTTTGGGAATTAAATTTAAATTAATTTTTATTGAATGAAAACGAATAATCCAAAATGAAACGAAACTTTTATTACTTCACTCAGTTGCAGTTCTTATACAATCTTATATCGACGAATTATACGAACATAATAGAGAATGTGTGTAACCAATCGTGCTATTGTTTAAGTCAACATTTTCATCAACTTTTACAGTTTTTACACTTGTGAACTGCTGTAAGGAAAGCGCTAAACCTATCGTAGATAGATTAAATATGTACTATCGTCGGAAAATTGTTAAGCCATTATAATCCCATTTTGTCCAAAACGAAGACTGTACGTGATTAAATATTAGAATTAAGATACAAATTTATTTTATAACTCGCGTAGAGTTGAAAAAAATAGTTCGAATTAAATTATAAGAAGCATTAAATTATATAAAGTTGTATACAAAAGTTTATAAAGTTGTTTATTGATTTCAACGTACATTTTTTTTATTATACAAACTATAAATGCAATAGCGCATGTTAAAGTACATAAAATTTAGTTGAAATAATATCATAAAATAACTATTTTATTGGTATTTTCCTATTTTAAAGCACGTTAAGATGTAATAAGTTGCGAAGTTATTTATTACCTGACATAAGCAATTAATCTTTGTAAAGATAGGAGATAAATAACATCTGATATTCGAATTACTAAATAGACAAACATTATTTGAACAGTTTATAGCTTACATAGAAAAAACATGCTTTTAATGGAACAATAAAATTGTATTATTATAATAGTAACAATATGAGAAATTCGATACAAATTTTATTTTTATTGTAGATTTATAATACTAATCAATATGGATTAAACAAACTCACCATAATAATGAGCGGCTATTATATATATATATATATATATATATATATATATATATATATATATATATACTTATATATATATATAGTTAAAATTATATTCTAGACTTGACGAC
Organism: Sycobia sp. Sy_11; assembly: GCA_018907035.1. Classification (NCBI taxonomy): domain Eukaryota; kingdom Metazoa; phylum Arthropoda; class Insecta; order Hymenoptera; family Epichrysomallidae; genus Sycobia; species Sycobia sp. Sy_11. The sequence goes on from JACCIC010000209.1 coordinate 456,373, forward strand.
TTATCCGTAAAATTTGTGATCTTGAATTACAGTCCATAATATGTCGAATTCGGTGGCAAGAAATAATGCGGCCGATTGACGCGTATAAATGCGTGATCGGAAAAAATTCCTCGGAAAAAATTATCTATGTCTTCCTTGAAGAGCGATATCTTCACGTACAGAGCTCCTAAATGGGTATTGTCGCAATCCAATGTCAGCACAGATACGATACCAACAAGCGTGTCATCCACAACGAGCGGACTGCCCTGATCACCCTGCAAATAATAAAACAATGTAAATTTGGCTGATTGATTACATTCGTGCATTTCAGTCTCTAGATTGCGAACGATGTCTGTGCGATAGTCCGCGCAGTAGCCGAGCATTATCTAGAGCAGCCGTTCGAAATGAGCGAAGGACAGTTTACAATGCCCAGTCCATAAGCACCGATGTAATAATTATGTTTACTTTATTGACAAACACATCGTAGACCACCGGCGTTTTATCTTTTTTTGACCAAAACATCACGAATAAACAACGACTTGTGAGCTTCGTGCATCATCGCAAGGGAAATAACAAATCTTCACACCATAGATTTGGATTGTTAAACAATGTTAAACAATGATTGTACATAACAGTTTTATTAATTGTTTGAATATTTATAACGATTGTTAACATGCTGGGATTTTTTACATACTTGCAAGCATTTTTTACTCAACGCATCGAGTGGCAAATTAAATTACAAAATAAAACTTGGGGATATTAGTGCGATTATATCAAAGAAGAAAAAGATGAAAATTTGCCAAATAATAAGCTTAAGAAGTCAGTATGTTTAAGTACACTTTTTGTACACTTCTCGTATTTTACGAATATTCAATTTTTCCATCAAAGAATAGCATAACGAAAATTGAAAATTTCCAGCCTATTATAATTTTAATGATTTATTCCTTAAATACTTTTGGTAATTTTAACTTTATATATTTTGCCGAAACCAATTATGAAAATTGTATGGATAAATTCTTATAATTCTAGCATTTTAAAATCATAATATAAGCCAATAGACATAATCCAACTTGCAAGTTTATGGGCATAAAACGTACTATTGTCGTAAATATGTATGTGCTTGTCCACTGATCCGATATATTACAGATTCCTGATAAGAACTTAATTTGCTTTCAATTTAACTTATTAGCAATGAAAAGACTTACTAAACAAACTCCCGAAGTTCCTGTTACGGCATGTACACGTTCGATTTTACCACACATATTGGTAACAGTGACATTTTCTGGGTAATCCAACGCGCACTCGACGTCAGGAATAATTGTAACTTCTTGAAATCGTAACGTCAAGCTGATATTTCCGTTTATTACGATCGACGTGTCGAACTGTGGATGTGGCACAGTTTCAATTTGATAGTATCCAAAACCACTTACGTATACGGGTCGTGGATCAAATTTTTGATTCAAATACGATATTTTAAGACTATTCACGAATGGATGTTGTCCCAATCCCACACCATTGACTAACTGAATATAAAAAAATTATTTTTGCATATTAATACAATGGGCGATTGAGCCTCTATGCACGATATACTAACTGTAGATGAATTAAAGAAAAATACTAATCTATATTTTTATCGGTCTTACAGTCTTGTTTATAAACAAATGTAATTATACTGGCAGTCAATCTGTCTTGATTTACAATTGTTTCCATACAATCTGAAATATCCAATTTTAAATATAAATTCAAAAATAATTTGTTTCACGAAACCATTATAATTATATTACTGTAGTAAAAAGACTGTAAGGCCGATAAATAAATAAGTTGAGTTTTTAATTTTACGTATATTAACTTGCAGTGCGTATTTTTCCACCTAGCGATATTGAATTGATACAGTGTTCATCTTATTTATATTGACATAGATAACTTTTTGTGGTACAACTCCATCATCAGTGGCGTGTATCAGAGATTTTAGTAAATTCCAAAATATACAATTTTATAAAATAATGTTAAATAATTTTAACCTTATTAGTTTCAGTTTCCCATTATGTCTTGAATTTTAATGTAATAAACATTTTTATCCCTCCGCGAATCATGCGAACTTTCAAAATTATAGAAACCGATGATATAATTTTGGAAGTATTATCATTGTCTACATATAAATAAAATGTAGTAAAATGAATAAACAAATGTACCTCTGCTATAGCAATATTGAAGAAAAGAAAACTCGGGTCGAAGTTTGGAAAATATATATACAGTATTCTTATGTACATCGAATAAGAATGATTCAAATCACTTGTTCCTGCCACGGCCGAAAATCTCCATTCCTTTAATTCGCCACTGGGCAACAAGAATACGCTGGCGGCAGAAATTACGTGTTTATTCGTGATTATTGCGCCGCCGCCCAGTAGAGAGTATAGATTACTGCCATTTCTCACTCCCGCTATTGAGGCATGATAGTTGAAGCCAATCGGTGGCACTGGAATGCCACCGACAATACCTTCCTTAGCTAAGGCTGCAACTAAAATTACAAAAAATACTATAAAGGCACTTTGTATATTTCGTATAAAAATGTTTTTTTTGCGTCGCTCTACCATGCCGTATTATTTTTTATATAGTTTTTTCATATCATAGTAATCCTTTATTTTTAAAATATTTTTATCAATATTGTTCTGTCTAAGGATTTACAATAATTTATAATCTAATTTGCTCAATGCACTTCGCGCATTTAAATGTTCATTATCTGGCCTTTCAAAAAACATATCTTTGCTTGCAATGAAATTTTATTTTCAATGTATAGATAAGTAATTGTGTGGTTCTTACTTTTTGCAAACTATTTTGCCAATTGGATAAAACATCAGGATTTATATTATTTTTTCTAAATTTCTCTCATGAACAAACTGTAATGAAAATTGTGTCTAAGCGTATAAAAGATTTTCTAGCAGTATTTCTACGCATACAAATTTCAACCCAAAAGTTTTTAAATATTTGGTCTAGAAAATTTTGAGCGACGCTGTATACTGATAACGTACAATTTTGTATCATTTACTAATTGTATGTCATGTAATCCATGGTAAGCAAAATTATTTTTATATTGGTCGTAAATGAAGGACGAATAAAAGCATATATTAACTATTGTTCTACACGTGGTTAACGAAACTAATAAATAGCCTGGTGCTCAATTTTTTTTTTGTTTTTGAAGCATGATAATAAAAAAACAATGATATCAACAAGCTCGTTAAATTTTCACATGGAAATAAATTTACATCAAAAACAATAGACTAACATTCAGTCTCATATGGAATGTTATAATCACAAATAATCAATATATACAGGGTATCCCAAATATGATTGTTCACATTACAGGATCGGTAATAAAAAGATGAAAACGTATATAGAGAGTTCGTATGGACTTTGGAATGTTACAATTAATTTTTACGCCACATGTCAATGTTCATTAGCCAATCAGCAAAGGGTAATTTGGCTCACGATCCAGAAGCATGCAAATTGAGAAGACGAACGGAGATATTGAATGTAATCTAAAGAATAATAGAATAGTTACAAGAATTTAGTAGATTATTTACGAAGTACATATTGGCTGGTGACGTAATTTATTTGAAGTGCATTAAAGTCGTTAAACCTTAACAACTCAATAAATAAATTCATTTGCATAGTGATTCATATGAAAGCAAAGAAGAATTTTGCAACAAGAGGAGTACGCTACTTTGATTACAGGGTCTGCGCGAGTAATCTAACATTGACCGGATCAAAACTTTCCTGTAAAATTTATAATTTCTAATCTTCTAAATAAAGTTTATGGATTTTCTGCAATCAAATTATATAAATTTAACAAGTTGTTAATCAACTGTCTTTGTATAGTTTTCTTTAATTAATTTTTTAAATAACAGATTGACTTTAAAAACATGTCTTTACAGAATTTTGTATAAATAGAATTTTACATTGTAAAAAGAAATAACTTACCATGATTAATAAAAAAAAATATAAAAATTTCAAAAATGATGATAGCTGTCTTGACAAATACAATATTTTCAAAGGAAATTTTATTCATATTTAAAGCAAAGAGTTTATATATTGACTCTTATATTCCAATTGTATAATAAGTATGCCAAAAAATATTGCTACATTAAATTCACATTCTTAATTAACTATTTTATATTATCAAATAAAATTCCGCTATACTATTGAAATTGAAGTTAAACTTTGTATATTAATTTTATATTTATTTGAAAATATCTTTTTACTCATGAGTAATTTATTGATTTTTTTGTATAATGAATATATATGACTTCAACTAAACATAAGTATGTGAGGAGTTCGTCACTTTCTGAATAAACTTCAGAAGATTTGAGAGCCGCTATTTTATATTTTATCTTACTCCGATAAAATATATCTGAAATTGAATAATTTGATAATACAAAAAAGAATTAAAATATTTGTCATAATATGTTGAATAAAATCAATCTTTTTTTTTTAATTTTAAAAAGCTACATATATTTCAATTAGACGAGACCTTGTAAGGTACGACTGAATCAACACTCAAGTAATCGGTAAAAAAATCCTTTTCTATTATTTTCTACATGTTACTTTTAAACGTATATTAAAGTATCGTCGTTCTTCTGGATAGAAATCTTGACGTGAAGACCTAACGGCGGCAATGCATTTATTATGAACGAGGCATTGTACATAAGCGAGTTTTCGGGTTGAAGTCGACACGGAAGCCCATCCGCCGATAAAGATTCAATTGGAAATAACGATAGCTTCATAACTGTAGGAAATTATATATATATATATATATATATATATATATATATATATATATATATAGAGAGAGAGAGAGAGAGAGAGAGAGAGAGAGAGAGAGAGAGCGAGAGAAAGCTTTCCACAGTCCTTTACAAGCCGGTAGACCCGATAGGCGTAATACGGTTGTCATCCCCCTGCATTCGCTTGGCGGTATCATTCATATGTCAATTGTCGGAGTTTGCTCTAACATTATAGAACCGAATTCTCTCTGGATAAGCCCGATGTCTGGCAATCTGAGCATCAAGCGCCGCTGCAAGATTCACCATCACGCCAAATAAATTAAGTTTGCGAAGACGCTCGGTGATCGAGAACTGGGCTCAATCCGAGTTTCGTCCGACGGAGATTACGGACGTTAACGTGAACAAGACATTGCGCCGCTAAACTAGATGCAACCGCTCACTTGTAGGGATCTGATTGTTCATTTCCGTAAATTTGCAGCCGACGTCGCACAGTCTGTCACGGTTCACCGTCCATAGATGTGCGAGAATGCAAGGATAGGCCACTGTCAGTGACTATGCAACAGCGTACGTGGTTACATAGTCCAGGCAGAACTTCAGTGATGTCGACAATCCACTGATACTTGCCAAGTGCCGAGTATCAATTCTGCAATGAAACTCCCATTAATTTTTCGTAGAACAGTTCGACCCACCTTTTCTGAATACCACACACAGATGACGATAGAACACTCTATTAACAGGTGAGCCATTGCTCGCATGTATCAATCTGAAATGTAAGTTAGTCATTACTCACATCGATTCCACGTCTATAGCTCGCGAATCTGCTCATGCCATCGAGTGGCACCAGCCAGCAGGCAGATGGCACGCTCAACCATCCCAAATAGACACGAGCGTAGAAGTGTCCCATTGGTGCTTAATTCGAACATATGAGTTTCTGATAGTACTCCTGACCATTTTTTCCACTTGAAGCAGTTCCCTCGTTTTGATATTACACAGAACCGTCTCGAATAAGTTAAAGGTTTGTCATAGTAAAAATAATAAACAATAGCTAATGATCAAATTTTTGTGTAAAAAATCTCAAAAAAATACCTAGGGTAGTCATATGTTTCATTATTGTATTGCGAGATGAATAATTAATTAATTATGACTGACATAATTTATCTCTTAAAAGTTGTCAATGGTTGTGAATTACGTATGTATATACTATTCAATGACAAGCTTCTTATAAAGCATAAAATTAACCTCTCTTAAGCCATGATATAATTTGAAATCATTCATAGGCTATGCAATATACAAGCATTCGAAAGAAATAATACTTACAAGAAATACGTATAATTATCACGGCGAATGTTTTCTTTTATCTTTACATACATTTCGATTAAATACACTTCCTTATGAATTAGTAATAGTCATCGTACAAGTTATATAATTAATGGAAAATGCTTTCTTTGTGTAACACTTGTATTATGATTATTGAATGGCAATCATAATGACAAAATAAAAATAGGTATGTTAAAAATAATAATGTCCCGATATGCAGTTTTAAGAAAAATAAATTTCCCAATAGCCCTATTAGCCAAACTCTTGAAGAAAAAAAAATATATATATCTGTAAGATGGACTTATATATTACACCGCGTGCTTAAACGGAGGCTCTGAAGTCCATATTGAAGGACAGAGATAGCCCTAGAGCATGCCTAGGTGTCTATCTCACTAGTGCTTTTTCTCTTGCTCCGGAGAAAGAGTAGGGAGGTAACCCAACAATAACAGTATAGAGTATTAATAATAATAACAATACAGAGTATAAGATAAATATATATTTCGGTTGCGTATATTTCTACTGCTACTGTTCTCCAACTTTACTTTTCCGCCCCCTTCCTGACTTGTAAGAGAAAGACAGTAAGCTCTCTATATTGTTTTCTCACTCTCGTTTTAGGCTTCACCTCTGTTCCCAGAGCGCGCGGTCTAATATATAAGTCTATGATCTGTAATAACAGTATACGATTTGTGTAACATGAACTGTTTCATAAGGTCACTTGTATAAATAACAGACAAATTACGAAGTTTCTACTAAATAAAATTCCGTTGACTTACATTTATTCTGCCTGTAATAAAATCAGTTACCGTCTAAGCTATTTTGTTTCCTGAAGTTGTTGAATTCTTTTACTAATCAACCGAATTATTATTTGAAAATGTACAAATCCCATTACGACATGGGTGATTGGACTTTTAGTTAATCTAAAATTACGATTAAAGAATATTAATTTTGTGATTGTTCAAGATATCGGTATTTGAACTCTTTATACAAATCGAAAACACGTAATGTACGATTAATTATACTTCATGGTCTGGCAAAACTTCAAACTTTGTCGAAGTGCTTGAAATTGCACTTGTAAATTTTACTTTAGAAAATTTTTCTCATCGTTGTTTCTACAAGATAAGATTTTTTAATTTAGATTCTTTTATAGGTTAATAGATTGATATTGTAGATACATTGCTTTTTATTAAAATGAAAACAATTTATTTTTGAACACATATTTATTATCTTTTCTTCTTGATTGATTCTAAACTCCTATTTTCCAGAATTCAAATATCCGTAGTTGTTTTTATTAATATACAATGGCTTGTTTCCATTGTTTAATTTATTTAAAATATAAAAATTTATTTATAAATCGAAGAAATATGAAAATAAACACATTGAGCATAATATGGAGTTACGTGATAACGAATTATTATTAGCAGATATCTTAGTGAAAGACAGATTTTTTCAATAACATCTTTTGTTCCATATTAACTGCTCAAGTACGCAAAGAGACACGTTCATATAATGCAATTAGACGTTCCATCAGCCGACTTCGAACACATTCGGGTTTCTCTTGATCTGGAATGAGCGTTCTTCCGAGCATGCCATAAAATATTGATCCCACATGCGAGATTCTTATATTGTTTCGGTAATCATAAGAAACTTCAAAGATAGCGCCTGAGTCACAGATTTTCATGAGTTTTAGTGATATAAAAATTTTGAAAAATTCATTTGAGACTTATGTAATTTATAAACTCTTTAATAGAGGTGTACCACAATTTTCATTACATCAGTATCAGTTTCTATCATAAACCATAAATTACAATACTTAATCGCATCAGGGCGCCAGATACGGTCGATTGAAGCGCATAAATGAATCTTCGGGAACTATTCCCCTCATAAAATTTTCCAGACTGTTCCTGAAGTGCGACACTCTTATATACAGAGCTCCAATAAATCTATTATCGCAATCAGGAGTAATGAAAGATACAAGTCCTACGACCATATTACCTACCACGAGTGGACTGCCGTGGTCTCCCTGTAATAAAATATTTACATGTATATATAGTAGGTATGTCAAATGATGTATATATAGAAATTTAGTTCAGATGGGCTTGTACGATCCGTAGCCAACGCGTCGCTTATTCCATTGCAAAATGAAAAATATCGCGTGCTTTGATTTTTTTTCGGACCTCTGTCCGTTATCTCGATTTTATCTGATCGTTCGCGTACTCACGAAGAAAAGGTATAAATTTTTTTTTTTTTTATTCCTAAAAAAAGAAAAATATCTTATTGCGATTTTCGTCCAGACTTTTACAACGTTTGGAAAAAAAAAAATAACAAATGATCAATGCTGTTCTTGATTTCGGCAAAATACGCGGAAATGCGTGTTGTCCTTTAGTTTCAATTTTTAAAAAAAGTAAAAATATGCTTTAATCCGAAAGCGTTGAGAAGAAAGCTTACCGTGCAGACACCCACAACTTGATCTGGGTCGCGACTCGTCATTGTGCCGCATAAATTTGTAAGAGTGACCTCTTTTGGATACCACTTCGCGCAGTCCTCGTCGGAGAGAATAGTAACGCTACGATATCTTAATATTGAGCTCAAGTTTCCCCTCGCGACAAAGGGCTGCCCCGTTTGCTCGTGCATCTCTATCTCAACCTCAAAATATCCAAATCCGCTCACCACTGCCCACGGGCTGTAAAAAGGGGCAGGATGCGCCAATCTGAGACTACTGACATTTGGATTTTCTCCAAGGCCCACGCCTGCCACCAGCTAAAAATCGACAAATCATTTTTATATTTATATTCGCAGAAAATTTATATTTCATTCTATTCTATTTTATCGATAGGCTTTGAATTCGTTGAAAGGAGGCTTTAACTTTACGGTTAAAAAGAATACTTAAAATCTAATTGTATGCAACAGAAAAATATTTTACCTAAATTTTCGTATACTACCAACGCCGCTGCTTGTCTATTCCGTAACTTTTAATGATTGATTTTATTATTTGCCTTCGTAAATTACTTAATTAATTACTTATTTTTATTATTAAGGCATGTTCGAAGCTTAACGAAAAGCTTATACTTTCCAAATTCGTAAATTATATTGTATGTATTGCGAGAAAAAAAACTGTTTGCATCAATTAATTCATAATTAAATCGATCCTTTTACAGTTATCAAGTGTGTGCTGAAAATCAAATTGAAAAACGCGATCTTATAGGATTCCAAAAAAAATGCACAAGCGATGTGCACATGAAATCAAAGTACAGACACTTGCACTTTCTGTTTGTCCCGTACAAATCATTAGATATTGTATTATCATTATTAAATTTAATGTAAAATAAAAGCATTAAATCAAACATCGATTTTTAAATACTAATCCATTTCTACATAATATTTATAAATATTTTTTTATATTATATATTTTTTTAATATTATTATAATCTCTTTGCTGGCGAATGTTTTATTCGTGACTATTTTACTCGTGCCTTTAATTTGTTTTAATATAATGATTTTTCTGTTCTTACATAATTTTTGTTTTTTTTTGTACAGATGGCTACAATGCAAATACCAGTCGGCCATCAGTGGCAAACATTTGATCGAGCTGGTGTAGCGATATCGCTAAAGCATTCGAGTATATAATAATACGTATGCGTATACAGTCGTAATTTGTAATGCGCTCGTTCATCTATTAATCATTTATTCTAGAAAAATCCGTGGACTGCTTGGTTAAAGCAATCATTCACTTTCTATAATAAAATGATTATCAGTGACAAACAAATTCAAACAGCTCGATGTGCAATTGAAATAAACGTATACTCTATTACTTTAAATCGTATCTTGATCGTGAATATTTAATTCAAAATCATAATTGATCCAAACAGACTTTTTTCTTAGCAATGGATAATTTGCACTTATAACTTTTGTCAGAATTGTTTTAATTTTTTTTAATTTACTCAATCTCTCTTAAATCAAAACAATACTTACTGCGTTTCGAATATATAAACTTACTATTGCAGTCAATAATTATTATTATCGATATAAGTCCTCGTATTTACATTCACTTTTGAATTCGATTATTTTCATTTAAAATAAATAAAATAGAAAAATCATAATCTATTTTCTTAAACATATTTAATTAAAAAACTTGGAATTCTACTAAATTCTAAGTTTGATATAATTTCGATATAAATAAAATTCATAGGAAAAAAGTCCCGACGCATCGAGTAAATTTACCGTTACTAAAGCGAGATTGTAGTAGAGGAACGATTTATCGAAGACCGGCAAATATATGCACAGCATATCAATTTTGGCCACGTTCGGAGAGCTTAAATTTTGCGCGCCGACGACAACGGAAAATCTCCTCTCCTTAAGTTCGCCGCTGGGCAGCAGGAATATGTTGGCGGTGCTCAGTACAAAATGATTGGAGACGATGATGCCACTGCCAAGCAGGGTGTGCTCGAGGCTACGGTTCTCTTTGCCCACTATCGAGACCAGGTAATCGTAATCGTATTTCGTTGCCGGCGTCGCCGCGATACCGCCGAGGATGGCTTCCCCGCCGAGGGACGAAGCTAAAGGTTGATGGGAAAAAAAAAATTATTATGGACAATTATTTAAGATATTTGTTGAGCAAAGATTTTTTTCTTTCTTTTTTTGTTTTGTTTTTTTTTTGTTTTTTATTTTTTTGTTGCAAATCGTCGGATTGCTGTTGGGAATGTTGAATATTTAATCTATGGATTAGGTCTAGTGTAATAAATTTTCCCAAATTTTCTGTCGAACTGACCCCTCGCGTTCAACGGGGCAGCGATACTTAGGGCGCCTTCGAGCATCGAAAAAGAACTCCCATACTTTAATCCGAAATAATTACTGGGCGTCTATACATCTGCGGCCCAGGCACTCGAGTAGCTCTCTAAAGCCGTTGAATATAAGAAATCAAACGACATCGAAAGCTGGACACGAAAAGTTAAATCTTACTCTATGATAAGGTAAGGCCGGAGTTGCCGAGCGACTATTTTATATATTGATATTTTTGTTATTGTTTTTGTTTATCTCGTTTCCGTGCTATAGAGTAAAATTTAAATAAACCGCTATTTATTTAAGTTTCTTTAATAAAAATTCTCTTCTTCTTCTTATTTGACTTTTCAATTAATAATTTATATAAAAGTTCTCTTTTTTTTGTTCAATAATAAACTTTAATATGAACAAACAATCTTATCATGCCCAATATTATATTATTAGATTCCTTGAGTATAATAAAAAAAAATCACTTACCATAATTAACGCAGCAAAATAGACAAATAGTCATAAATGTAATATTGAAATATTGTTTTGCAAGAATCATACTTTCATATAAAGTTCTATCTTCTACAAGACAAGTAAAACAGTGCTGTATAAGCTGTCAGAGTTATATACATACTTGAATTATAAATTCAGATAGAGTGAGATAGATAATTAAAAATATGCCAGATACAAAAGCTTACGCTTGACACACATTTCTTCATTTTACTTATTAACAGGTTATAACTCTTTATTTCAAATTTACATTTATCATTTATACAAATAAGCAATTAATCGACTAAGTTTATCAATTTACCTCAGCCGTGACACGTTTGTGACACGACAAGGCATCGTTAACTCTCGAATTATAGCCGCAGACGGTATAATGATCCTAATATTATCTAAAATCAGGAATGGCTTTTTGTTCGCTTTAATGGTGATTAATAAAATGTTTCCCGCAATCCAACAATGTTTTATGCAGGTAAGTTCGAAAGGTAACCAGCGAATGAACCGGAACTATATTTATTCACCTTGAATAATCGATAAGGCTAAGCCCTTCTGAAGACATTAATGTTATAAACAACAAACGAAAAACATAAACTCAAGTGTCAATTAAAATAAGAAAATTTTACACCCGCTTCTCTATAAACTACGTTCATAATAATTAGAAATGAGATGAGAGCTTAAGAATGATAGAATGAAAGGATAAAGTTAAACAATGCATTAACAAATTTAAAATTGAAAACAGAAATCGTTTAATTAACAAAATTTTAATTATCTATGTGAACGCAATTATTGTAAAATATTGCGATCGTCTTTCTCAGTTTATCTCCATATTAAATTCTTTTAATAAAGCAACAATTACGTTGCGTTGAATGAATTGTTTACACGTCCTCTTGCCGCTTTAAAGCTAATATGGTCAAAACAATGAGAAGCATTCAACAATTATTTCATAGAAAAATATACTTTAATGGAAATTCACAAAGTATGCTTTTATTATTTTACTGTGCCTGTTATAATGTTCTATGACAAGAATCATCCCTGAATAAAACAAATGTAAAATGGCTCGATGATGAATTAAATAGTTTAAGAAACATAAGTGTAAGGTTTTCCTGACTTTGTAAATTATTATCTATTAAATTTACAGTTTTTAAAATCGATAAAGAAAAAATGGAGACTTGGACGGCAATCTGAAGATCAATCGAACGGGCTCAGATCGAAATTTCTGTAAAACATACGAGGCGTACGCGTGTATTGCGGTCGGTGTATTAGTCAGACAGTTAGAAGAGCGCTGGTAAATCCACCCTCCAATAAATCCCTGAATCTCGTCCCTAACACGGTAGACAGGTCCTCGATCGTTATTCGTTAGATTATCGTTAAATTCTCTGCCCCTCGTCTCAGTTTCGTTACCACGCGACCTTAATCCCTTACTGCCGACGCCGGTAGTGTGCATAATCATATCTCGGATGTCCTATACAACATGAAAGAGGCGTCTTTTGATTTTTAGAGTAAAAAAATAAAAGCGACCGCTGTCTCCGTTCGGCCAATCTCTCAGCTTCTATCTCGGTTAGGCACGAAATTTTTACTGATGCTAACCATCGTTTCAGTGCTAATAAGATGCATTTTTACCCGATTCACAGCCAATTTAATGATGTAGCCAAAATTCTCGGCAGCAAACATAAAATTTTAATAACAACTATGCACCAATGATTGAAATGTTATTTAGGCAATGAGTAAGTAAAAGTATGGTGCGTCGGTTATTGTCTCAGACGATGAAGGTTCCCGTACGATTGCTATCGTTTAAGGACGGGACTTTGCTATTGTTCAATGTAGGCCTTAGCTAGTACCTCGATTCGATACAATTCAATCCTATTGCTTGTTAACAAGATAAATTTCGAATATTATAACGTCAAAGTTGGGCCTACCAATTGCTCGATAGGAGTTAACGAAGAAAAATATAATATAGGTTTTCTTGCTTTAGTCATTTAAACGACGCGTCTGTGGTAAAATGCTGAAAATTTTCACGGTCGATCGATTTTTATTAATTTTACGTTCTTAAAATGGGAAACTTGGTGAACGTAAACGTCACAATCGCGACATGTTTCTCCAACTGTAATAGTACTTCTGTCATTGAAATGGAATGGTTTAGTAGGTTTGAGCTTGCTCGCGTGATTTTCACGGGCAGCCGGAAAATATAAACAAAACAAAATTGGCAAAAAATAAAAGCCTACAAATTTTATACGTTGAAAAAGTATGAGTTGAAGATGTCATGAAAACTTACTATGTAATACTATTTGCTTGCGTGACTGTGTCAGAATGATAAACCCCGTTTATCTTTAACGTTACAGCAGAACGTTTAAACAGCTAAAGACCATTAATCAATCTCTTTCTTAAAATACAGCCATCTTAAATGTCAATATAATTCTGCCTCTTTAAAAAATTTTGATTTGCTTGAAAAATTTATCTGTTTCTATAATTCAATAAAATTCTAATTTAATCGCTCTTTACGCCGATGAAATCCCAAATGTGAATATCTCGTCTGTAATTATTTACTATCGATGTACCAAACGGGAAGATCATCGATTGCGAAATGCGAATACGAATCCGCTAGCCTATTCGATTGTAATTTATCTAAACAAACGATTATGTTCGATTATAATGTATCTAAACAGGGCGCAGGGAGGATCCGAAGCAGCCAGTCAAAGAAGTAAGATATTATTTGATAATTGCGTCTGCTCGCCAGCGGAGATTTACGAGGGTGACCTTCGCCTTCGACGCGCATATTAGAACAGTTATCTACAATTTTCAGAGCTGTCGCGGGTATTCGCCTCGACTAGCGCGCACCCTATGCCCCCCCCCCATACTATCTCGTGTATTACTTTATCATTATCGTGCGCGAGTCAACTTTGGTTCGAAATTCTCGCGCCGCGTTTCTCGCCCCGCTCGCATCTTGCCGAGATCGGGAATTCAACGCGAACTTTCGAATGTCGTTTAGTATAGGTACATTGTCATACATATGTGATTGTAGCATCTGAAAATTTTCGAAAACTTTGTACGGAATTAAAGTCCATTAAGTACTTGTAAGTTAGAGACTTGAATAATTGGACGAAATTTTATTAATATTCTTGTTGGAAAACGAGATATTAATGGACATTGACAGCATCTAGCTTTCTACTTGAAATTGTATCATCTATTCAGAAGTGGCAAATCAAGAGCGTGATAATAATTAGCCATTTTCTGGACTCTATCGTACAGGGACGTCGAATGCGATGAAAAAAAAATTGATAAATGAGCAAAGCTAGCCTTAAAGCCCGAGCCGAATTACTGTTTTACATTGCCACTTGCGGATATGCGAAAAAAAAAACCAAAATTGTGTCTAAGAAAAATACCAGTACGATACCAATGGGAACAGACAGATTTCTAGATATTAAATATGTACATTCAATTATAATACATAGTTGCGCAATGTAAGAATATATCAATTGTAAACAGATAGGAAAATTAAAAAAAGTTTGAACACTAGCTTTGACAGTATGTATATATTATTAAAAAAAAGGTGTCGAATATGAATAAAATACTCAATTTCTAATCCGACCGTATTTTGATAGTGTTTATAGGCGTTATAGGCAATCAAAAATAATTATCGTTATTGCGATTCTGTCAGAGTATATTTGCAGACTATATATATATATAGTTAGATAAATAGATAGATCGATAAACAGATAGATGTAGATATATAGCCTCTGATTATCAAACATATATTCCTCCAGTCTTCGGCTTTAATTTACTTTTCCATTTCTTAACATTAAACCATTAAAATTTTAGGTAACCAGCGATGATGACATTACAGAGGATTTGCAGAGTTTGCTCAGTGCCTCAGAAATAAAATGTGGACTAATTAAAGGCCAATATACTTATTATATCAAAGAAATAAAAAAAAAAAAACAACAATACTTCAACAAACAATTTTAATGTACGTCGGACTTGTGTAGCAATAAATTATATTTGAAAAAATTCCACGAGTCCAATTAGAGCTGTATTATAATTATGTACAGAAAATCTCTGGAGAGCCGTACACATTAGCTTTAATAGCGAGTATACAGCACTATAACGCATCGATACTACTCTGTCAATTATTGCACGCCCGTTCGCGGCTTCGTCGCGCAATCGCTTATCGTACTTCTCTCGGCATTCGGTATATTGCCCATCATAATACGCAACTCCGTGGCAACGTTCGAGCTCCTGATGCACGGGGGGGAGGGGGGGTTGAGGGCGGTATAACGCAGTGGCAGAGTGAAAAGAGCCAAGCTTCAAAAAGTGAAGAGAGCCACGCGACGAAACAAATCTCGGCGGCAACCTGCTCCCCCCTCCCCCTCCCCTCTCACTCTTTCTCTCTCTCTCTCTCTCTCTCTCTCTCGATATATACACAGCGTGCGTATATGTAGACATGTGCGTATATATACGCAGCGGAAACACCAGCATCAACGCTATTATAACAGCCCGATAATCTGAATCTGCGCGAGCGAATTCATTAACGTTATATATATATATATATATATATATATATATATATTATTTATTTATTTATTTATTTATATACATATAGTAGTATTACAAGATTAACAATTCCTGCCTTCTTCGCGCCCTTTCTTCGTCGAATTTTCAAGCGACAACGACAATATTCGACGTCTATTGCTGCGTCGATAAATATTATCTTTCCTTTTTTTCCTCTTCTTCTTCTTCTTCTTCTTCTTCTTCTTCTAATGTCCTTAACGTACGCACAAGGGCTTGCGCACCAATTGAATTGTGCGAGTACGTGTTGTGCTCCCGTCGCCCGAAATAACGGGCGCGCATGAGCGCAGCATATATAATGGACGGACAGAAGAAGCGGGAGGCACGGCCAGAAATCGCCAATCTCCGCCCGCGGATTCAATGCAAATCGAGCAAGGCGGACGGAGCGCGGCGATGCCGGGGCCGAGCCGCTGATTTATGGAAATCGCCGCGGCAAGCAATTCTGTATGCGCATTATAGGGGCGATATCGCTTATACGGAGCGGTAAACGAAACAAAAAAAAAAAAGAAAAAAAAAACAAAAAATAGAACGGAAATCGACCGGGTTCATTAATTTAAATGGAGGAGGGAAGGGCTATTAGCCTCGTACCATAGATGAAGCTCCCGTGGATTGAGGGTCGCGATAAGCAAACTAAGATACAGAATAGTTAAAAACAAGTTTTCGTAAGTCTTGATATACGCTTCGGTCGGACACTTCGAAGAAATGTGTTTATAAACACGATTTTCGTAGTTCCGTTGGTTTCATATGAATTCTTTGATTAGGGAGTCTCGCCGTTTTACTAGGCCAGACAATATTTACTCGACGGTATGTTGATAAATAAATTCTAAATTGTTTATAAAAAAATCACAAGTACATCGCTTCTATTGGTATAAATTTTCGTTCTTTTGACGACAGTTAAACACGGCTAACCTATATTTTGGATTTATTACTCTCTTCGATTTTCAGAAATTAATAAAAATTCAGTTTCTTAACAATTTCAATATCCAATTTCTCAGTAAATTCTAATCAGATTTTTATATTTGCAATTAATCGTTTCCTCAAATCTTTGTGATCATTAATGGCGCACTTCTTAAGTTTTCAAACTAGACTTCAATTTCATTTCGTCATATGAATCCAGATATCTTTTTAAATGTAGAAACGTTCAGTAGACAAGCGAGTTGTACGCTATGGGACTACGAGGAAGAAGCTTCCATTTCGACACCCCCAAGGTAAATAATCACATTTCGATTTCTGCATCGAAATGTCATACATTTTCTATTACTTTATTGCGCGAATGACTAAGATATTTTATCCGTTGGCGTCGAAGATTAGCGTCATTCGTAAAAGTGCTTTTCTCATACGCGCTGGATATAAATATCCTAATCGCGCCAAAGTTTTCCTTGCGGTAATTTGACAATTGTACACATCAGGAGGTTTATTTTCGTATATTTCTTATCACAGTAGTATTATAATTGAGACAGTAGCAGTATAGTTCTTGAGCATTAGAATGCTTCCTTCAGTAGTATATATTCTAAGGTTGTAACCTAAACCTGAAAACTCCACAATGACAACTACACTTACCTATCCTGGGATATATATATATATATATATATATATATATATATATACTCAATCAAAATCGCACAGACATTAAAAAATGTCCGATTACCAGTACAAAATGCGTTCGATGTAAATAGAATTCATTATACAACTGAAAACTACGAGTCAACCCTGTCGAAAACATGTTTTCAACGCGGAGAGAAAATTAGAATCTTTTTCGTAGCGACTGTATACGTATACGGCAATCGTTCGATCGAGTTCCATTAACGTTGCTTTGCAGTTCCACTAACACCATAATAATGATACCATCATACCAAAATCGTATGCACTCATGTAATTTTATTTTGATTGCTTTATATCTGGTAAAACTTTTAATTTTGTTTCAAAGCATTTTCATGGGTAAAGGTTCTACTTTTTGTCGATATTCGTCAATTGTATTTAATCGCGGAGTTCGCGAAGTCGGCGACTTTTCGTTGCAGAAACGGCTCCTCTACTTTTCGGCATAAATGGCGAATTGGATTAATTTTATCCCGGAAATTAGTTGTGCTAGTCCTCGTGGGGGGTGCGTCGATTTACTCGAATAAATCATAAATGTGAACAATGCAATTGTAGGTCTATCTTATTTGCATATGGCACTCTTATGTATCCGTTCTTTCTGCCGGGCCAATATTTCCCATTGACAAACTTTAACTTCTCCTTCAAATACCTTCAGAACAATGTCTCTTGCGCACTCTGAAAAAGGAATATATCTTCTTAATTTTATCGCAACTCGAATGAGATACCAAACAAGTCACAAATCAATAAAGTATCAAATGGTAAAGACAACTATAAAGCGTGCTTTTTCATACACGAGTAAAAAGAAAAAATGAACCGCCCGTCCGATGGGCGCGCGCGCGCACTGTTCAAAACAATCAAACGGTTACAATTACGTGAAATCGAGTGCATCAACGACCAGTGCGCAGGGTCTTCCCGTGAAATTGATAACAGACACGTTCGAAGGGCAATTAGTTTGCGACTGGCAGAAGAAGAGGGGAGAAAAAAAAGCGAGACGCTTTAGAAAGGCGTGGCGTCTATTCACTCCCCTATACTGTCGCAGTTCCCCTCGAGTGCGCGCGAAGAATAGGCGCGAGCGCGCGCGCGCGCCTTCGTTGCACTTATAAGAGCACCGCGCGGCATAAAGTACTAAAGTATTTCGCTCACGTCTCGAGCCGGGCGCCGCGCGAGGGAGTCAGTCCGTGTTACATTGCGGTTTACGGAATACTGGCAGCCCAATATAATCCAATAAATCAATGGGTCTCGCGACACGCATCGGCCCCCATGGCGTGTTTGCGCAACGAGCGCGCAACGTGTGCGGTCGCCTTTTTAGCGACGAAAGCGCGCCCGCGACCGAGTCAATATGGATTAATAATCGTCGATATTTCTCTTTTGGTTCTTGTTTTTACGTGTCGATTTCGGTCTAACGCGTTGATTGGCCGCGTGATTCGTTAGAAATCTCTGCGCTGCCTGTCGGTCTCGTAAGTGCGTTGCTACTCCTCCGTAAACCGAAAATTCATAAAATCATCGGATTTTCAAACTTGGTAGGGAACTTAACAGGGATTTTCCTGTACTGCCTCGATAAAAACAGTTCATAATTTCCCAGTCCGGATGGATTTAGAAGACCCTTATCGTCATTCCCACGTACTTTTATGAGAAATCGTACTGAAATCCAAATTTAAATACCACCGCGTTTGAAAGCTATCCTCAGTTAATCAAACTACCTGATTATAATAGAGAATTTTTCTCACTTACTATTCGATGTATAATTGCCTTGTTACGCGCTCTAAATACTGACAAATGTGATATAAGCTATAATGATATAATATAAATAATGACTAGTTTATTCTTGAAAAATCAACAATGTAAGTAATTGTAATGCGGCAGAGGTAGTTTTCATTCTAACTATGAGGGTGGAGTGGCAAGCTTGCAGCCTCCTAAAAACTAAACAACTTTTTTTACTTCATTTTTTAATATAATTTTCATCAAATCTAAAACATTTTTGTAAGGGGAATGCTCCAATGCAGTTCTATCATGTATATAGCCGGGTTTTTGAAAGGATCCATATATCATCTTCCTCGTTATTCATAAATTTCTCAGCTGGATACCGTTTTTAAGGTTAGAAAACAGATAATAGTGATATGAGTCTAGATCTGATGAATACGGTGGATAGTCAAATAATTGAAATTTCAATACGATGATCTTAGCTGTCTCAAGAATTGCACGGGCAGAAGCGATCTCGTGCTAAAACAAGATTTTTTTACCCATTCTCTTCCTCATCTGTTACGAAAAAGCTACTTTATGAACATCGTTACTACTCCCGGCTTCGCCGCGGGCCGTAAACCTCTCGTTTCGTAAATAAAGTTGTCCAAATATCCTGACTTTCTTCCAACCTTCTATTTTTCAAAGTAGTACTTACCAGACAGAGATTCGTGCTCTGAACATTGCAGTATAGGCGCGAAAATTTTCTATTTTTGATTGATTCTAGAAATGGTTTCGATATAGGAAATGAACAAAGAGAGGAATAGGGCATAGGCATAATTACAGATAGAAAGGTAACCAAGAAACCTGAACATTCACAAGAAAACATGTATACATCTCATGTATACGTTACTTTTGCTTTAGATGTAAATTTGCTATGCTTATTGTAATACAATCCCTCCCAGAGGATCACTTGTTAACGCTTTTCTGGTCAATCAATAAGGATGATTGGAATCCTTTCGTATCACAAGAAACAATCCTTACAACTGTATACGACCTTAACAGTTGTGGAGTGGATTTACATTTTTTCCACAGTTGTTTAATTTCAAAGAGTATAGCAAACTTCATAAGATGCATACAAAATTATAAACCAACGCACAAATTTGCCAGTGTGTGACTTAAACAATGCCTACTTTTCCATGAGAACAGTATCTTCTTTATCAATTCGCAATCAAAACTTTATATCGAATGTGATATCCACCTAGTACACACCTTCATCATACTCAACTGTTAAAATGAAAGCTGGTAAAATTTAAAAATAACACGTTTATTTATATGAATGTGAGGCAGAAAAGTTCTTCAATGTAGAATGCAATTTTCCGTTTTTTTTTTATCCATTTAATTGTTGATAAGGCACACAAGTATATGGCAACAGCACCAATTAGCTGAAAATAAAAATCCAAAAAAAAAAAAAAAATCTAATGAGATACAGTGTAATGGAATACAAGTACAAAACTACGACTACCGCTACCATCTGCAAATCTGACTACGAACCCCTTCACCCATTGCCCATAAATATTCCGAAATAACGAAGGGATTTATCAAGTTCAAGGGGGAGGGGGCGACGAAGCGGCTAAGCCTTTACGAAAAGGAATGAGAATGTAAGGGCCGTCGAAGGGCCACGAATTCATCCCGACCGAATGTGGGAAGACACGAGGGGGTGGGGGGGGGGATAGCGATCGGGCAGCAACGAGGCGCGCGCGAGACGAGCACCGTGAAATATTGTCGGCGTTAGCCGGGGCAACGCGAGCACTCGTATATACCGGTGTAAGCGGTAGTGACTGCCGATTGCCCGACGTAACCGCGTCCCGGCAATTATTCATTCGCGAATCGATCGATCGGCCGATATAAGCTCGAGCCCCGCGCCCTGCACGAATATATGGCGCGGGCGCTAAACGTATCGCCGCACGGACCTGCCTATCTCTCTCTCTCTCTCGCGTTATATATATATATAATAGGAAAAGAGAGCCGACCCTCCGTATCGGGCATTTGCATATTACGCGCCGATACTGCTCGCTATTCGAGCGTGTTTATTTATTTATAATTCGTAATTAGCCGGCGAATATTGATTTTATCTGCTCGCCGCCCTCCCCCCCCCCACCCCACAGCCTCCTACCGCCCCGCTCCCCCGAGATTTGGAGCTTGCAATTAGAGAGGGCCGGCTAATTTATTTGTAGCGCGGCACTTATCGCCAAAGAAAGCTAAAATGCGCCTGCTTTTTTCACCCGTACGCGGATAATCGCGGAGTGGTCCGGTACTTCCACTTATTTAACGAGCGCTAAGATTTAATTACGACCGTGTGTCCCGTACGGAAAAGGTGCCGTGTGTATATACACGGTCCTATTTTTTTCCCTTTTTTTTTTCGATTTATCGGAATACAGTAAAAGCAACGCGGACTCGATTAGTTCCTCCGCACGACTTTATTAACGTCAACGCCCTGATTTCGTTCACTTCGCACGTCTTCCGATGACGAAACGAACGACAGCCCGCGACTTATCGCGGTCGCGTCAGAGGGAAAACCGCGCCACTTCTTCGCGGATACCGGGCGCGCGCGGTCGCGTCGTTCAATCGAATTCTGCGAAAGAGGCAGTCCTGATCCGGAGCACCTAGGAGCCAACCCCGTGCCTCGGCTCGGAATTCGCGCTCGAGATCCTTCGTCTCGCCGTCGTTGCGCGCTTCGCGCCACTTATCCGCCCACCCCCCCCCCTGCGTCTCGCGAAAAAGCGCGCCGGGGGAAATGGGCGGTGGGGGGAGGGGAGGTTTCGACGGATTAATAGAACATATACATATATAGGACAATGATCGATTCCGTATTATCGGGCGGGGGCGGGGGCGGGGGGAGGGTGGACAACCGGTCTCCGTATATTTTCAGGTGGCGCGCTTGCCGGCCGCATTGCTGCGGCGCGCACTTTTATAGAAAAGGACCGATCGCCGCGGCGGGGCGGTGGCGGCGGCGTTCGCGGCGCCCCGACGTGTAGGTTAATCTGGAAAACCTGTTTTTCCGCTGTACGTGCGGCGAGCGCGAGAGCCCGGCTACGCGGCGATACTTTCCGCCTCCACAGGGAGCCTCCTTTTCGCTCTATACACGTATACGCCTCTTTCTCTTTTGCCGTCGACCGCCGTCGCTCCCTTACGCGCGCGTTGTGTATTATATATACACGCGCGTATTATTTATATATATATATATATATATATATATATATATATATATATATGAGCCGGCCTATATCAAGCGTGTCGCGCGCCCCACTTCGTATTTGGATATATATTGCAAATTCGCTCTGTAACTTTACATTAATTATTTATCCCGGGCTATGTAGCCATGAGCGATTTCAACGAATTCCGATCGATGACTCAAATTGAATAATGTTCGTGATAAAAGCGTGTATGCGAATTTTTCACTTAACGAAAGAAAATCTTCGAAAAATTCAGCAGCGACAATCATTTATTAGGTCTCCCTGGGAAATAAATTGCGGTTTTTTGACGACGAGGTAAGTATACATTGTATGGAGAATTGGTGAACCCGTGTCAAGTCATGAGCACCTTAAATCGCATCGAAATTCGAAAGGTAATTTTGATTATAGAGTTTGGTATGAATCCCGTGCATCGGATAGGAGCCTTGCACGAAATTCTTGTAAGATTCTTTTGTGATATCTGTGCCCAGGTAAGAATCTGATAAGAGCATCTTATTGAATAATACGTGAACAATCGAATTTTTTAATTTATTTTCATACTCGTATAAATATCGTCGTTTTTTCACAGCAGCACTTTACTTTTGTTTTGGCATTACGATGTATGTGATTGGATACAATCTGTATCTGTCCAGAATTGAATACGTTTTTTTCTATACAAGAGTGAAGTAAAAAGATGTGACGCGATTTATGTCTAATGTGTAAGCATCAAGATTAGATACGAACGACACATGACAATCTGTCCAAAATCGAATGCACTTGTCGTAAATAAGGACACGGTAGGGATATCTTACTCAAATCTAATCATACAAAGGTGTGGCTTCGAGGGATTACTTGCACGGATATTGCACGGATAGTATGAAAATTCTACGTTTTGAAAGGATTGGAATAGATGAAATTTTTTACAAAAATATTTATTCAAATTATAAGTTTAATTATACATGTAAATGGAGAGTGATGTATCTATTACAATTTTAAAAAAATTTGATCAAATAACATTAGAGTTCCGGTTAGCATAGTGGGGCTATTGAAATAAAGAAAAAAAAAAACATGAAATCGAAAATTTTCATTTCTACAGATTGCTTTTAGAAATAATATCATGTTTAGAGGTATATTAGGTTACAAGTTTGATATAGCATCATTTACATATGTTATTCTGTTAAAACGATTATTGCAATCAGAATCTTCATCAGTTCGGTAATGGAAAAGCCGATCGTAGAAAATTGCGCGTTGATCGCGGCACAAACGATGATATTTATCCAATATGTATAGCATACCCGGCATCTGTGTATATATATATATATATATATATATATATATATATATATATATATATATCCTCACAAACATAATAATAATGGACCGGCGATTCGCGGTCGCCCTCCCGGACGCCCGCGGACAGCACGCTTCCAGCAAATTTAACAGCTATATATATATATATATATCTCACCGGATCCAGGATCGAAGGCGCGCGAGCCGAACAATGGCAATAACCTGCGGGCGTATCTCGCGCTTGCCGTATTTCAGGCAAACCAGCCAGTATATAGCCCTATGCTGCATATCGGAGGTGAGGGGGGGGGGAAGCCTTTGGCAGCGAACCCACCTATCCCCTCTCCCCCTCCCTCGACCACCCTCGTTACTATCGAGGTGGCGCGGCGCGGCGCGGCGTTGCTCAATCCTCGCGCCTGTAGATATCCGCGCGTCGACGCGCGGACATAGCGAGCGGCGCCTGAAACGATACACGCGGACCTAAAAAAAGACCGGGTTCTGGAATATTATTCGGACGCAATTGCAATGAAACCGCCGCCAATGTTGTGGAATTGGCTGCGTCGCGGGCAAATTAGGGTCGGGTTTACGCAATATATATACATATATATATATATATATATATATATATATATATATATATATATATATATATATCGCTCGCGTTGGCCTTGCGCCTATTTCTATACGGTATATTAGATGTTTCGAGTTTGCGATCCAGACTGACCGAATTGATGAATGGTATACGCCCGAGCTTGCGCAGCTCTATTTATTATCTATAAGAATGATACGCGCGTTCATTAATGGATTCCTTTTATATATATATAATATATAGTGAATCAGTTCGATTAATCTAAAGAATTTTTTACACGGCAAGATGGCGGTAGCCATTATCTATATATAGTCCCATATTCAATGCACGCCGTGAAACCTTAAGGAACAATTACAGATATATTAAGCAGACCTGTTAAAAAACGCGATCCATTGTACGAGTATGTATGTGCGCGTACGCGCGCGCGTGTTTTTTTATATTCCATTTCAATAAATGAATTTCAAAATAAAATTTTGATTGGACAAATGTTATTAGATTAAACGAGTCGCACCTGAATAGGCTGCACTATATAAATGATTAATGAATGAAACGATAATATTAATGTATATATATATTCATTGATATTATACAACTGATAGATGTAGATTTTATAAGATTGCGAGCGGACGATTGTCAATATAAGTCTGCGTAATTGTGATTCAATTACTTGAAACAATTTGCAATTGACTTCGATAAGAGTTAAAGAAAAAGTAACAAATATGCGTTAAAAAAACGAATTTTTTATATTTGACAAATTGGCGCAGGCAGGAAAATAATCCTAGGACATTGTATGCATCTATTATGTACAAACCTCTGTACGAGAAAACTAGTTTTTCATTTGAAAAAAGAATAAAGTAATCTTCAGTCCCAGGCGCTTAAATTGACAAATTAAGGAACACGCGTAATGAACGCTGTATCCAAAAGCGTTGACGATGAAACAAATTAATTTGTACACAGAATCGCCTCAATGAAGTGGTTCGTTTAATTCGAACAGCGTATATGCTCGCAGTTTTACGCGTACGCATAATATAAACGCGGTTTCAGAGCCCGCCGCGATCGTTTCGCCTCGTTCGCCATAATAGTCTCGCTCTCTCTCTCTCTCCTCTCTCTCTCTCTCTCTTACTCTCCTCACTTCCCTCTGCCCTCCTCCATCCCGTTTCGCGCCAGTTTATATAAATCTATAGCCCGGCTTTTATCACGGCGCGATCGCTTTGGCTCCGCGCGTGTCTTTTGTCTCCTCGCGCGGCTGCTCGGCCGGCCGCGGCTCGAACCGTCCGGTTGTCGCCTGCATGTCCTGCTTTGCATTTTGCTCTAAAAGACCGTTCTTATTGCGTCGCGCCGTGTACGTATATATATATATATATATATACACGCAACTCCAGAAAGAGATTTCCGCTACCCCCCACCCCCGAGCGCACGGACATAGGCCAGTGGAGAGAGAGAGAGAGAGAGAGAGACAGAGATGCAGAGACAGAGAGACTCGGTCGAGTTAATCTTCTCTCTTGATTCCATGCGTATGCTTACAAACATATATATTTACGGAATCCCGTATGTATAATTCTCTCGGGCGCATAAAACGTCGCCGTTATAATCTGGAGACTTTCTGAATCTCTGTAATCAAGAGAGGGAGAGAGAGAGAGAGAGAGAGAGAGACAGAGAGGTAGGAGGAGATAAACGTAAGGAGAAGCGAAGATTTAGCATTCTCGCGAAACACGTGTATAATATACTGAATATATAATGCGAATTAGGATGCAAACTGGACAAGAAGGTTATTTTCACATATACACAAAGCTCGTAGACAGGGTGGAATAAATTCTTTAATTGAGACAAGGAGGTGCGTATATTGTGTGAGGATACAACGAAATCCGCAAATTTTATCATTCGTTTAATCGTTCGAAGGGAATTCTACCGGGTGTGACAACGGCCGTTTCTTATAAGGTTGTCGCAGACTTTTGGAGTTTCCAATTTTTCTTCTATATCGTCGCCTAAAACTATAATACTCCCCCAATGGAAATGCTAAAACCGATTGATCGAATGCTATGGAAATAATTTTCAGCCGGAATATTTTGTAATTGCGAAATTGAGGTTGGCATCGTCTCCATTGCGATAAATATTTGGAAATGTATCGAAAATTGCACATTCGGTTGCAATTGTACATTCGGTAATTTGGGCTGGTATCATTCTCGTGAAAAAATTGAAGTTGGAATCTTCTCCGTTGAACTGGCGAGTTCGAATACTTCTCGTGAAAAAATTCAAATTGGGAGCATTTCTCCGAAAATGTACATTGTGAAATCGAGCTATAATCGTCCCCGTTCTACGTCCGAGTCGAAATCACTATCGATGAAAACTGAAATTGTGGTCGCGTCCATGCAATATCGGAGTTGGAATATTTTTCTTTAAATCTGGTACCATCTCCGTGAATAATTTCAATATCTGAAAAAGAATTCCAATAAACGAAATCGATGAAATCGTTTTCCTCGCATCGCTTGCGCATTGATCACGAGAGAAATTGCGACAAATGATGCGCTTGAAAGATGATTTTTATAGGAACACACACTTGGAGAACCCCATGAAGTCCCACTGTGACATCTTCGCATAGACTTCGAATTTCGATAAATCGCTTGAATCTAATATTCTACGCAGTTTTTTTACAAAAAAAAATTTGATATTTTGACATCCTTCCTCGCATCGAAGTACTAATAAAGTGACATTATTAAAACAAAAAAAAAAAAAAAAACAAAAAAAAAAAACAAAAAGGGCTCGAATGCCGATTCGTCTGTAATGTATTCTAAAATAGGATGCGTACATCTGTGCCCAGGTCGGCCCCAAAACATAACAAATCCCCAGCTACACCGCCTAATGAAAATAATATCCATAATTACGCGTACGGTTGATAAGTATACGCTACGTCTTTTAGCGTCGGTTCGACCATTTTGCCGTGGCAGACCGATGGGTTTTATCGCCGAAGCATTAAGCGCACTCCCCCTCCCGGGGAGCCTTTCTCGGCCCCGTTAATTTTGCCCCGCTCTCAATACATCTATTCCATTTAATGAACGTATTTATTTAACAGCCGTCGCCGCCGTACCCTATCACCCCCCCTCTCCCCTCCCGCCCATTTCGACGCCTCATTGACAGCTGCGTAGGTGCGAAGCCCTGTCCAATAAACCCGTCGGTGGGGCCGCCTCGTCGCGGCTGGTTAACCCTGAAAAAAAAAATATCGGGCGGCCCATTTTTACGGGCCGCGCGGTTTGTCAAGGGGCGAGAGAGAAGAGAGAGAGAGAGAGAGAGAGAGAGAGTGGGGGCCTCTTCTTCGCGCCCGAGGACGAGAACGAGGGTGTACACGGAGAGGATGAAATGTTGCACTTGTCAAGATCGACGGTTTAAAATTGAATAACAATATACATTTCCTGGAGGTTAACGATAAATTGCCGGTGTATGGAGCAACGCCCCTGATGCCCAGGCTCTGTCGATCGGTCATCTATATATATATATATAGATTCTGGCCCCGACGACGCGCGCGCAGTCTTTTAAGAGCTTCGGCCGTCCATAGGTAAGCGTCTATAGAGAAGCGCGTAAAACCCAATTGAGCCATAAAATCCCGCGAAATCACAGGGCCGGCGCGAGCGGCGACTTCTCTCTTTCTCTCTCTCTCTCTCTCTCTCTCTCTCCGTCTGGAGAATTAATACCAGGTGCCGAAGTCGAGCGCGCGCGCCGGCGCGCGAGGGGCATTACCTCCCGGTAAAAAGACAGGCGTTTTTCGACGCCTCGATAGCAACGTTATTGCATAATGACCGGCCGCCCCCGGCGGGGCGAGCTTCTATATCAATTATTATATGCTCCAGATTACAGTATTTCGCTGGGCCGCGGAAGCGGCGCTGGTGCGAAAACAATGGATATGGAGCAACGGAGCCGGGCGCCGGATGGACATGCGTTTTGTGTGTGTGTGTGTGTGGTAGAGTCAGTTTTCGTTCGGCTAAAATCTGTCTGTTGTGTTATATCTGTTACAACTGTAAAAAACTGAGTTTCAAATCGTAATAATTCGCTTGTTTTATGTATATCGGTATAAAAATCTGTAATCAGGGGTGTCAGGAAACTCTTCTATGGGTGTCCAATGTACTACATGTAGTTATATATATTTATTTATTTATATAATCGATTTTTTAGAAAACCGACTTTAGACAATTTCGATAGTTTTACTAGAGAATATATGAAAATTTTAACGTTCACCCCAAGTGTATGTATAAAAAGCTTCAAAATATTTAATCAACTTTTGAGAAAACCAATATGACTACTGATATCTACGTATCTAACGTATTACTAAAATTGTTATCATAAAGGACCTTGAATACATTATATAATTGCATCTATTATTCTTATGAAATTAACAACGGGAAATATCATTCTTGACTTGCTGATGTACCTAAATCTTTTTTCCCGTTAAGAATCATTGCGTGATACGTATCGCTAGAATAATAGGCAAGTGCGAGTGTTGCGCGCGGTGCATTTAAGCTAATCACTTAACAAAACAGAATTAATAATAAAAAAACATAGAAAATCACAAAAGTGTTGCAATTTGAATAATTTTATACAAGGATTCTGAAATGTTTCATCCAAAAATATAATTCATATAAATTATATTTCACAATAAATAACAGATAATGCGTGAGATTATTATCTGAGAAGCGGTCAGCAATGAAGTATTATAAATAATAAACGTTTGAAAATGTAATGTCCGACGCATCTATATAGTTCAGTTAAAAGATAGAATATGAATATATATATATATATATATATATATATATAAATACAAGCTTTTTTTAAAAAATCATAAAAAATTTTTATCTGGCATGAATAAAAATGGCAATCACCGTATCGATAGATACTATCCCGAATTCAATCCCGACAAATTGTGATTACACCTAGATTTATTCAGAAGAAGCTATTTTTATCTGTGCTATTTCTACGCCTTGTTCTATTTTTATCTGCGTTCAATCCTTTGGGACACCTGGACAATCCCGAGGTGAAATAAACCGATGCCGCCACTGTTTACCTAAGCTATTGATGTTCCATCAGACTGAATTCGACAATAGATTGTCGAAATTTCCCACTCAAAAAATTTCAAAATACAATTTAATACCGATGTATTTTCATGTCATAATCAGATACAGTACACATTCTGCAACGGTACAGCATTATTTTTAAACATCTGCATTTTGCTCTTGACGTCGGCGATAATTGTATAAAAAAAAAGAAAAAAGTAAATCTTAATGCAATCGTATATCGTCGCATTACGTATTCCATACGCGCGCGATACGTCCGCGATTTTCTGAATTCAAAAACAAAAAAAAAAAAAAAACAAAAAAATAACAAATTGTAAAAATGCAACAGAAGAAAAAAAACAAAGAAAAGCGAAAAATAAGACGTGAAAGAGATCGCGGTCCGAGCAGGTCGC
Organism: Sycobia sp. Sy_11; assembly: GCA_018907035.1. Taxonomy (NCBI): domain Eukaryota; kingdom Metazoa; phylum Arthropoda; class Insecta; order Hymenoptera; family Epichrysomallidae; genus Sycobia; species Sycobia sp. Sy_11. The sequence continues at coordinate 486,112 of JACCIC010000209.1, forward strand.
TTACAGTATGTATCTACCCACAAGGCATCGAAGATAGCGGCTACGGCTAAGGTGTACAAGTTCGAACACGGGCTAATTACAACATTTAAGCCCTTATCGCAGCCCGGCCGCTCGAGAGACGTTTTACTCGGCGCGCGGGGGCATTTTGAATACCCGCGCGCGTCGCGCGGACGACGCGCCGGAGCGATACGCGGCCCGGTTACTTCCCGCGCTACAAATCCTCGAGCGAGCGTATCTCATTGAAAGCCAGAGGTATGTATATATATATATATATATATATATATATATATATATATATATTTGTGTATGTGTATGTACAGTGGCGTTCGCGAGATTTATACCGACAGCGCGGCCAGAGCCGTAAGTTTCATCCCTTATCGCGGCGGGCGCGCGTTGCCCAAGTATCGCATTATTATCATTATCATTCCTGTTATTATTATTCTGGCCGTTGTTATGATTATTCGCGCGCGGGATAAAATCCGCGCTTGATTTAGGGGAGCTTTTATACTTCGGTTTTCTTCTTCTTTTCGCTCGGGAGTATGATATTATAAAACGACTTTATTTTGCACGCGCGCTCGTTACGGGCGTGCCGTTAATCATCCACTTATACAGTGTAAATTTTCGTTATCGGACGTTTGATGGTTGGAATTACGTCCTCGGAATATTTTTTGTATTTCGACTGGACTTTTGCCTCGGCAAGCACGTGAAGAGAAACACATAGAAGAAATCATTGTCAATTAAAATTCTCGTTAGAATTGCTTAATTCATTTATAGAAATAGCCTTGAAACTCTCACTATTTCATCTGAAATAATAGACAATAGAAAAAAATTTCATAGGATATATACATATAAGTGGCAAGTAATGTATCCAATGTTTCCTCGTTTTTTTTTTTATAGAATTTATATGTATTACTATTTATTAATTTGAACTTAAACAGTAAAAACGCTTAAAGGATATGAACAAGGACAAATTACAAAAACTTTTTTTTAATAGTTTTAATATATATCTTGAGTTATAACAGAATAGTCAGTACCGTTTGTTTAGTCCAAAATGCTTCTCCATTCTAGACAGTTCTAAAAAACCTCTTTGCACATTTTTACTTTTCCTCCGACGTTTCTGATTCAATTCCTTTGTCAAAAAAACCTTTCTTAGTTAGTTTTTTGGTGATTATCACTTCAGTTCCTTATCATACAGCAAAACAATCGTTCAAATTATTAAATTGCATTCTATCCTCGAAATATGTGTTTTCTGTTTTTTGCATCATTTTAAAATGATTTTCAACCTATTTTCTGCTATACGACTTTAATTATATGACTAAATATGTGAAATTACTATGAATGTTAAACCTATCAAATATAGCTGGGAATTGGTACGGTTCAAATACGTCGATCGAAATTCGAAAATTGTAATTTGATAAAAACAACTTTACATAATGCATGATTACAAATAAATAGAAAGTTAACAAAAATATTGCATAAAAAATGTTCGCTTTTGAATCATTATCCTTACCTGAACAGGCCAAGTAACCAATTTAAAGCACGCCTCTTCTTCTAATTCAATCAACAAGACAAGCCTGTACGAGTATTTTCCTACAATATGCAATTTCCATTATAAATATTACGAACGTCTCCTGAAAGTCCCAGCGTTCACGTCATCCTACAAATAACCTGTCCAATAATTAACACATAGTGTCACACATATATATGTATACAGGCCCGGACCAGAAAAAGTTCCACGAGCACGTACTCGTGCGTTCTCTTACACACACACACACACACACACACACACACACACACACACACACACACACACACACACACACACACACACACACACACACACACACACACACACACACACACACATATCTATACATATCCACAAAATACGATTCGTATACGTATACGTATAAATATATCAGAAAATCCTCGCGTATACACATGATCATATATATATATATATATAGGCAATCGAAAAGTACGGCGCGAACGCGCCATAAACGAAAGCCGAGCCCTCTTCCCGTACCTCTCGCGCATATCATTATTGTGCGAATCCCGTCCTCCCTCCCCCCTCCGCCACCCATCCCCCTATACCTTTCCGCGCCTCCTCGGGCAGATTATTGCGAAACGCCCCCGCGGCCCTCGCGGCTAATTTCCGGCTCACCCGAGGCGGCTTTTTGTCGCGCTCACTACCGCGACTGTCGGGCGAAGATTCCCCGCACCCCACCCCACCCCCCCGCCCCAATCCCTCCTCCAGCCCACCTCTCCATCGCCAGGTGCTGATCCTCCCTGAAGGGGGCCGTTGCATTGTGGCGAGGTTGCGCTGCGCTCGATCCTATCGGTGCCTCGGATAGTCGAGCGGACTCGCGTCGTCGGGCGATCGACCCACGCGCGGGGGAGGGAAAAATCGCCGCGGAACGCGGCCTCTGCCGACGTCGCCGAAGATTTGCGAGTGTCGCACGCTGCGGCGAGTTTGCTGTCGCGTGAAAGTAGCGCGTAAGCAAGTTTTGCACTGTCTATTGGTTTTTACCGATACGAGGAGTTGCAGAGAGGTTGGAAAAATTTTAAGAAGGTCGATTACGCTTCTTGGTGCGTAAAATAATTTTGTCCACTGAGGCCAGCTTAATTTGTCCTACTTTCTCGCGTAAATTTAATTAAAGGAATCGCAGCTCGTAATAGTTCATTTAGATAGAATAATGTACAATCTTGGATCGTGCCTTTCGATGAAAAGAGGATCCAAATTGAAATTGTCTAAGTTATGACAGTTCGATTTGAAAATTTGATTTTTCTACAAAGCCATCGTCCGTAAACTAGCAGATCAGTCAGAAAAAACCAGCTCTCCAATTCAGACGTAGATTTAAAAATACTCTCGGAAAACAGCTGTAATAAAAAAAATTAGAGTAAAAAATTTTTATCAAACATCGCCGCACATACATTTATCAAACGCTTTTGTGCTTCGCATGATTATTCAAATACGCAGCTTTTCTTTGCGATTATTAAATAATTCGAAAATATCGAACGCCAGCTCACTCGACGATCAATTTTTCCGTCTAAAAGATTCAAATCATCGCTTGGATCCACCACGACTCGATAAAGGTTCACCGATCTCGCCTTATCGCATACGTACAAGGGATCTCAATATATCGATTCGTTAAAAATTATTAATAGATATGGGGATATTTGCTATTCCACACAATTCAATACCAATTATTAATACGCGCATTTATTTGAGAATAAATATTTTTAAATGATGAAATATTAATTACAATGGGTATAAATATCAATATTCGCTAAATCAGCGGGAATTTTTGACAATTGCAATTGCACACGTCCGTAGACGTTATAAAACCCTTCGTTTTTTCCAGCTCCGCCGGAGCCCACGAGAGAGCGCCCTCCGTAAAACATCTCCGCGCCATCGCCGTCCTTCTGCGCGCGGGCACGCGTGCAGGGCTCCGTGCCGGCTCTCTCGCACCGAGGTCTTCGTAGTCGCAATGCCGCGCTCGCGCGCCATCGCGAGCAGATTGATATTGTACAATGAACAGATACGTTATAATAGCCTCGAATCGGCGGGGGGAGGGGGGAGGGCGTGTATTAAAGGTGGGCAGGGCAGAGCGCGAGCCGCGTGTTTGCCGAGCGGTCGACGCTGTTCTATTTTATTTTGCCTTTTTTTTTGTTTCTTTTCCTCTCTCTCTCTCTCTCTCTCTCTCTCTCTCTCTCTCTCTCTCTCACTCTCGTCCGCGCGTCATATCTATAGACCATGCATCGGAGCGCTCGATATATTTTATGAGCCGCTGCGAGCGGCGCGCCAGACGGCGCGATTGATTGAAACCGCGCATTGTCAAAGTAGGGGGGGGAGGGGGATAAGGGCATATATATATATATATATATATATATATATATATATTTAGATGTATGTACGGGAAAGAAATTTCGCCGACTTTTCAATTTGGATCGGGCCGACGGTGCGCGCGACGATTTTTCCGACCGCGGCGCGACGCACGGCATACACACACAGACACACAGACGCACACATATGTATATATACAAAACGCGTTGGCGAGAGCTCTCCGGTCTGCTTTCGAACGGAATATCTTTGTTCCCGGGCGAAAAGCAACTGTGGCGGATTGATTAACATGTAATGATAGGGACATTTGCTATAGGTTGACATTGAGGCCTAGCTGGAACATTGTAATTTAATACTGTTCGGGCAGGCTGCCAGCGCTTTCCTCCCTGTACATTATATATATATATATATATATATATATATATATATATATATATATATATATATATATAAAAGTCACGGTACCGTTGGTGAAGTGAAGAAGAGAAATGTTAATTCGAGTGTATGTATAAATTGTTGCCTATATAGACAGTTGAAAGCGAACAATAACTTTATTATTTTTCACTAATGCTGCATTTTTTGTTTGTATTCTACGTCTGAATAACGATTCGATAAAAATCTTGTCCGTTATATACTGATGTTGATAAAAAAAAAATTGTACTTTTAAAATTTAACTTATAATCACGCTGTATATTCGGATGGTTTTATTTTGTCATTTATAACGCATACATCTGCATGAATCCATTGTGAAAGTTAAAGAAGCGTCTCTTAAAATAAAATATAAATATAACGAAATAATTATAATTCCAAATCTATTATATATGTGAGTAAAAAAGATGAAAAGTTCATTTTTGCAAGCAGATTCGTGTTATGTTGATTGCAATTTAACTAAAACAAAATATTACTTACGAAAATAGTCTGCCGAATTGACAATAATTATGTTATATAATTGACAAAATATCCACAGGATAGTTTCCATGCGGTCATGCGAATATTAAAGTGTAAATAATTTTCATGTATAAAGATACTCTTTAAGAGAATGCTCCAAAAAGTACTCCCATGTGTCCATTTGTATTCTCTATCTAATATGTATCTTCCTAAAAATTGCACATAATTAAATACTACTTAAACTTTTAATTCGAATGCCCAATTGGCTCTTAAGAATTGGTGCGAATTAATTATGAAAATACAAAACTTAGAATAACGTTTAAACGCCAAATTAATGTCCTTTGATGTTACCAGTTTCTTTTTCTCTATATGTTGCAACAGATTTATTTCCGAGTTGTCATTATGATTATATTAGATCGGAATAGTAATGAAAGTAACGTAATTAAAAAAAAAATCAATTTCATCTATGCCTAAAAACTTCTTCCTCGATAATTTGCTCGAGCACGACCATTTAAATATTTGTATTTTTGTACATTGATCTCATTTAAAAATGAAAGAATAATAATTATCTTTATTAATCTTTATTTAGCAAGTTATTTTATGAATTTCCATAACTACAGATTCTTTCCGAAATAATTATATGTGCGTATGGACTCCGAGATATCTGAGTAGGCTATGCACTCGAAAAACGACGTTTTACGCCATTTTTGAGATTATTCCTACGAGCTTTAAAGGAATTTTAAGTGTCGGTTCTACAATGTCACAATCATCACACTTTGAAATTTCGTTTTTCAACTTTCCGAGCTGAAATTTATGTTCCGCAAAAATGCGGCACTAATTAATCGAAATTCATACATTATGCCGTAATAGATAAACTGAGAATTTTTACAAAAAGAAAAGGGAAAGAACGAAACATCTCATGAAAATAATTTTATTGCATTACCCGTCTACGACAACGTGTGACCATTTCATTCGATATCAAATAAAATCAATTGACATCGTCACACAATTAAAATTAAATTACTTTAAAATCTCTCTTTTTCAATGATGTGTAATTTCGTTATCAAGCGAGCCTATTTTAAACAAACTGTGTTCAGTGAAGACGAGTGCAATAAAAGATTCGGATTCTCAGTTTATTTTATACCTGCAAAATTACCCCACGAAGTTCTTTTATTTAATCGAGTTTAAAATCGATATCGATCCATTCTATGCCTTTACATCACAGCTTACATTGAAAAATAATAGTACGTCTTATTATTTTGACTTTTTAATAATCGGTCTTACGTTTCTGCTACTGGGAATCCTATTCAAGAGAAGTGGATTCAGAAGCTCCGAAATCACCGAAATTTCTAATCTATAGAACTTCTCAATAGAGAACAGTTATATAATAGCGATTTTGTCTCAGGAAAATCAGCGGACCAATCAAACCCTCTTCGAGACACTGAAGCTTTGATCATCGTACGTCTCCCCGATGAATTCCCAATACAGTTGGTGGAAAACACTTGCTTCCATCCCCGATAATCTGTTGAAAAAAAAAAAAAATCCAAAAAAAAAAAGAATCAACTCGCCCGCATCCAATCGAGCGCAGAGAATCGCGCAACGAAAGAGAAAGCCGCGCGTAAGAAGGGGAGGACCCGGGAGGAACGGGTTCGTCGGTCATGAGCGGCCGCGCTGGAAATTATTCGTTTGATCGTAATCCGCGGTAGCGCGCCGGTTTCGCTCCGCTTATCGCAGGAGTAATTGCGTGTTTGCCGAGGGGGGAAGGGTGGAGGGCCGAGCCGCGCGACGCTGTTATTACGGCTTCTCCTTTTAACCGATGGGGCGCCCGAGTATTATGCGCGTATTACTTCCTATGTACGAAGTAGACGCAAAAGCCCCGAGAACGCGAGCCTCGAACGGTACGACGATTGTGCATAATGGCGAAACTACGTTTTGCGTTAGGTAACGCAAGCCGGATGCGAAGCGAAATGCGTTGCCGTGACGGTGAGAAGAATTTTTTTTTTTTTTTTTTTTATAGAATCTGCAAAAAATGCCCGCGGATTTGGTGAAGATTCACCCCTGCATATCGCTCGGATACACGATTATCCTGTTAATATCCGATCGCTTCATTATTCGCATGCCAATATATATATATGGAATGACGAGTTAATATCTGTTCAATCTATCATCTGACTACTTATGGATGTTCGATTCATATTTTCATGGTCAGATATTCGGAACAGCGTTCGGTTAAATTGGTGTTATAATCTTCAAATCTGTTTATTTATCAGTATAATCACTTTTATTTATTTGATAGTTTACTAAAAAAATTTTTTTTTATTAATCTAGAAATATTGATTATGAAAATTCGAAGAGCAAAATAAAAAATAAGCACCATTCTATTAATTAACTTTCTATTAATTAATTAATCTGTTAACGGTAATTTTATTATTATACCAAGAGAGAAAGTCTGTTCACATAAGTTACGGAAAATCTAAAAAAAAAAAAAAATCACTCAGATTTGTTATTGAGCAAAGACACATGAATGCGCGCGATTCAAGTTGAAAAATATGTCGCGGATCGAAAACGGCACGCGTGATTTCACAGTTTGACTACAGATCGATGTAATATAAAAATTATATCGGTATGTTTATTATTTAATAAAGGATTTTATTTCATACAGTGTTTAGTAATGATTATCAAAGGTCTGAAAGACTACTGCCACGATTGTACGGGAAGAAAATCTGACTTACAGTTGCAACGTCTTCATTTATTCGACCGTGTCACATTTAGATTTGGCTGGGAATTTTCTTCAATTGCTGTCCATACTGCTGACCGAAACGAGCTACGAAAATTTACAATGTTGTTCATGAAAATCCGTCCATGGAATAATAATCAGTTTTCGAAATCAAAAAGTTATTTTCGTTTATATCTCCGTTATCGACCACAGTCCTCTTTTTATAAATTATTACGAAGTCTGCATTAACATATTCAGATTTTCGCTGTGGCATCCGAGTGTCCGGGCAGACGAACGATTGAGCTTACTTGTAACAGGCGTACAAAACTTGGAGCCGTCCGAATAATAAGATTAGCCGCACAGTTAAAACATGCGAATGGTCGAACGTTTGGATTTTTCATTAGTGCGGCGTTCGATCCGAATAATCGGGCAGAATGCCCAACACCGCGGTTCAATGATATTGGATTATTGTTGGAAAAAAAGTAATTTTATAATGAACAGGTCGCTCTCTCTCTCTCTCCTTCTCTCTCTTTCACGCAGTAATATTAATCAACACGTTTTCATTAATTTTTGACCGACGGTGTGCCCATGACACATGACACATATGAATTACGCATATTTGAATAGACAAGTTGGTTGCTTCGCCGCGGGAGCTTAAAGGGTGCACCGCTCTGCCGACTGCATTTTTTCATTATCATCCCAGAAGCCCGATTGCGTGCTTATATAACTTTCCCGTGATATTATATACACTCCTGAAAGGTAAGTATATACGCGGCGCTTGTTCTGTTCACCGCACTGCATCATCATCGGCACGCAGGCCCAAGGAAGAGAAGAAAAAAAATGCATTCGTCACTTTCTCCGCGGCTCCCGAGAGCCGGACGTTTTTGTTTTCGATAGCTGCTTAATAAATATCGCGGGGCGCGAGGGACGAGACGAGAGGGATCAGGAGAACGGCTCGTTAGGGGTCGCGCGACGCCGCACGAAGTCGTTTCGGTTTCGTCAAACGAGAAGAAGAAGAAGAAGAAGAAGAAGAAGAAGAAGAAGAATAAGAAGAAGCAGTAAAGAAAACAGCGCGCGTGCGCACGCGTGGCCCACATATTTCTATAACATCGTCAGACATCGCACCATTTTAAACCTCGTCTATCTCTCGATATATATATATATATATATATATATATATATATATATATATATATATACACGAGCTCCGATCGGAAGGTCCTAATAATTGGTGGTTGTTGTTTTTTTCTTTTCTTTTCTTCTTGTTGTTTCGTCTCGGACGCACTGTTGGCCGTAATATCGCCACGCCTCGCTGCCCTGCCGCCGACGAGAAAGGGGTTCCGTGAACGCGTCCGATCGCGCACGCGCCCCGTCACGCGGTTATCGGCCGCGCATCTGTCCCGGCTTCGTGATCCCCGGGCCCCGGGATTTATGGGGGGGGGGGGCCGCGCTCGCCGAACGAAATCGTTGCCGCGCGTGGTTTGGCGAGCGGGGGGGGGGGTGGGGTGGAGGGGTATCGCCGGGCCGTCGCGCCGCGCGAGCCCCTATTATTATTACGGGCGCGGGGCCCGGGGCGCTCTTATTAGACTCCCGCGCGCGCGCGCGCGCGGCCTCAAAAGCCGTAATATACCACGCCGCTGACGAAGTCGTAACTCTTGTTTGATGAGAGAATGTGATGGAGCGGGAGGGAGGGAGGGAGGCAGGGGGAGTGGGAGCAAGCCAGGGCTCGTTTTTTCTCGTTCGCGCTCGGAGTTGGAAAGATTTACCTAATGCAACGCCTTCAGGAAACGAAGGTGCGATTGATATTGGCGTTGCCAAAAAAATTATTATAAACATTTCATTAGCAGTCATTGAATAATCATCGAATGGAGTTGGCGCGGAGTCGATGACGCTACAATTGGCATCGAATCGAGTAATAAATTGCTCGTTGAATTATACGAGTGGCTTTCAACGAACTTGCCAATTTATCATATTCCGGTCTTGCTTTAGGCGAAAAAATTTATCTCGCCACTGCAAAAATCAATCAATGAATATGCATTAGTTTTTAACGAATAGTCGCTGTACGAGGTGTACAGTGGGTAGCCGATCGCACGAGAATCGGTAATTGATTATTGGTTGGCTCGGTGATACTTACGCTCTTTTCATACAAGATTAAAAAGTTGTTCTCATTGCTTTTTGACCATCAATCGAATATTGAAAGTTGCTTTACGCACGAACAAAGTGAATTTTCACGTAATTATTATCCCAGGGTAATAATTTTTCAGAATAATACATTTTTTCAGATTTTTCAGTTTCATATATTATGCATACGTATACGCATTCGGATACATCGTATTAAGATTTTATCCGCCTCGCGTTACGTTCATCGTCATCGATTTTTGATGCCACTATAAAATAACCCATCCGATCGAACTTAAAGAGAATTTTTACATATAATTTCAAACGATCAACTTTTTAGATAGCCTTATTTACATACAATCGTCGTTAAAATTGTTATAAAAACAGGCGTACGACCCGTATATAAATTGTCCCCGATACGAGACACGGAATTTTTCCTAGCACAGACTAATTTAAATGTCAATTGTTCGTAGTAAAAGAAGAAAAAAAAAAGCTGATCATTAATCTCCATTTGACTCGTATATAGAGAAATCGAAATAATAAGGGCTCGAACGAAATTACAATGTCTTCATTTGTATAATCATGACATGCCCACAGTGCGCAATGACTCAAAATCGCCTAATACCAATAATGCGCATTATCCGCCAATGAAATCTTATACGATTATTATATGATTGCAAAAAAAATCTCCCATATACGTGTAAAGCCTGTTCTGCTGCTGCGACGTTCTTTGTCAATGTGTAACGTGTAACGTGTAATCTACCGCCTGTGCGTGTGTGTGTGTGTGTGTGTGTGTGTGTGTGTGTGTGTGTGTGTGTGTGTGTGTGTGTGTATAAGTCATAAGAATCACGGCGCGTGCATGCGAGGCGGCTCTCCTGGTTCAGGTTTAAGTCGCGATATACACGAGTGTCGCAGGGCGGCGCCACATCGCGGAATTGATTGATCAATCTTTCTCCCTCCCTCTTACTCCCACCCTCTTCTCGTGCTGTCTCTCTTTTTCCTTCTTTTGCAAAGCTCAATTCGTATATATATATATATATATATATATATATATATATATATATATATACATATATATATATATATATATATACGCAGCTATCTTGTATCAGCAGTCTCGATATAATGCACCAGGCCGCTGTACTGCATCCGTGCGCTCCGAGCACTTTGTAATACAAGCTATATTTAAGATAAAGCAAGTATCATTTTTTCGGCTGACGTTTAATAAATGTACTTCATTGTTGTTTCGAGCTCTCCCCAGGTCTTATTAATTAAGTCGCTGAAAAATTATTTATACTTCTATATACCCGAGTCAATTTCTTGTATATGATATGCATATATATATATATATATATATATATATATATATATATATATAATACGATTTAAACTAAATGAACACTAAATACAAATGTACTTAACATATTAAAAAATTAAAGATATATAATAAAAAATAATGTTTTACTTAAATCGATTGATATTTTATCAAAGGCATGCGTTCGGAGCAATAATTTTTGCAATAAATAAAACACGTAATCATATTTTCTTTTCACAACTCTCTCTCTCTGTGTCTCTCTCTCTCTCTCCCTCTCTTTTAAGAAACACTAAGAAACGTGCCCAGATCTAGAGTTCATTGTACGGTTTCTTATATTTTGTTATAATATTGGGGTCGGCATTATGCTCTTGAGCTTCTTCCTTATTTTAGTCTGGTTTACAAAATCGAAGAGACCCGCGTTCGTTAGAATTTTTTTTTCTTTGAACACCGCAATTACACGGGGGGGGTGCTTTGATTCCTAGACCGCGCCCGGCATTATTTGTTTTTAAATAATGCGAATTTCCAAGAAATTAAAGAATTATCGCGCGATGGGTAGGGGGGGGGAGCGTTGATCGGGCCCGAATTAGGTGCGAAATATCGATCACGGGAAGGGGCCTTCTCCCCCTTCGCCTATTTGGGGCCTTAATTGATTGAAATCAATAGCTCCCGCTGCCGATCGATCCACGTGTACTCGGCCTCCCCCCCCTCCTCCAACTCCAGTCCTCGCCACGGCGCGTCGATTGGAGGGGCTGCTCGATCCTCGCCAAATTCTCGCCGCGAATCGAATTACGCAATCGGGCGAGGGCAGAACGGCGGCTTTCTTTCGCCTCTACGGCGCATCTGCCACCCACGTGCCCTAAAACCTATATATGTATAGATGTATACAGGAATCGGAGGCTAATAAGGGCTTGGCAAGCTGTACTAATGAAAGGCGCGCGAAATTGATTCCTCCTCCCTCTTTTTGTGCGGTAGCGTCCGTCGGCGCTGCATAAAATTACATATAAAAGAAATAAAAGATTCGCTCAAGTGTATAAATAGTTGAATTTATGGTTGTTTATGAATCCTAATTTAATTGATAATTTTTAACAGTTATAGAATCACCGATATATTATAATAATTAGTATAAAACGGCTCTACATAAAATAATTTGTGATTTTTACAAATATTTTTTTATTTATTTTATTTCATTTTTTAAAATCTCCGCTGCTGTATTTTATTACATTTCAATAGTAATTTTAGATGTTTAGATTATAAATTATACGGAAAAATGATTCTACAATATATGAATTAATATCGCATCCATCTTATTGTTACATGATAAGTCGTTCATGTACTTACATACATACTATATACATTTTGTTTTCGAAAAAAGTCCTCTAGTATTGCACTTGAATCTACATAGGGATATCGTCTCGTTATCTGTTTGCCTGGACTGTCGATGATCTATTAGCGTATATGTTTTGAACGATACGCTAACGATAGTAAATTTTAATCGATCGCCCGCAATTGAGCGAGAAAACCGTCGTTGGCGATCTTAGATACCCACGCGCACGCGCACTGTACACGCCTACTTATATGAGAGAAACTCAAGAAACCCAAGCCCTTCGTTCCAAATTGAAACAAATTTATGAAAAGAATTATTGAGAGAGAAAAAATTGCAGCTTACGGTACTTGTGTACGTTATATATACACCTAACGTACGGTACATTGTGATACCGAAACCTCCCGCGTCGCCTCTCTCGCCGGATTTCTCCCGTACCCGCGGCCGTATGAATATATGTATATCGCACGTATGTATGTATGTATAAACGAAAATGAAATCAGGCCAGCGCGCGGGCACACAATGAATATGTGTGTATAATGTCTATGCCAATCGCCGATAGAGAACGCGCAGGTTTATATCTGCGCGCGCGCGTATATATATATATATATATATATATATATATATAGATACGTCGACGGTATATCGCGGCAGAATAACGGAAAGAGGCGTTATTTTTTACCCGTGTCCGTAATTTACCCATCAGTACACCGGAAGCGTGCATCTTCTCCCATGGATTATTATAAAAAGAAGAAGAAGAAGAAGAAGAAGCAAAGAGAAAGAGAGAAACAGAACGGGGTGGGGCTGAAGCAGGGAGAAATCATATTTGTTCCAGGAGCGCAGGTACTATACTCGCTGAAGGTGACCGAGTTCTCGATAAAAACTGTTCATCGCGCTATGTATATATATATATATATATATATATATATATATATATATATATATATATATTTATATAGGATCCCTTGCTGTGAAACCATATTATTCTATATATAGGCTGTACGACAGATATTATTCGCGCCGGGATAATTCGGTGTATAATATGTACCGAATCCACTTAGACCTATATACAATGCGCGTGCGCAGCAGCGGGATCTCATTGTCGAAACTTCCCTTGAGAGATCGTTACGATAAGCGCGGGTACAAAGAAACGGGGCCAGGAGGATTCTTCTTGTTATTTTTTTTTCGTTCCTCTTCCCCCCCCCTCTCCCAACCCCCGAGAAAAATCACATTTATCGCGCTCGTCTTATATACTTTTGATCTATACAGTTAGGTATGCAGTTTGTTGAGGAATTATCATCAAAAGAATATATATTGTATACAATTGAATCACTGATCGTTCGCGAAGCGGCGCTTATACGGTCGGGTGTTTTTTTATTATTTATAAATGAAAAATTCTTACAAATAGCATCTAATGATAACGTTTAATGAATATATATATTTGATTGAGTTGTAAGATCTGCGATATATATTCAATAGACTAATCAAGTAGCCCCAGTTCGCTGGAAAGTTAAAAAAAAAACCATCTGTAAGGTTCTCTTTATAAGTTCAATTAATTTTGCCTATAGCGAATCTAAATGCAAGCCATCGCCATTTTTACATATGAACAAAGTTAAGGGAATTCTATCTTATGTCTATATTTACCATAGGATTAAATTTTTTCATTCACGAGTTCATATTTATATAGGAGAAAGGAAATACATGGTTAATACCACTTCGCGATGTTCGTTTAGAATATATTTCTGGAAACAACAAAAAAAAAAAATGAATTCCTTCAGAACACGTTCGACACGTCCTGCAGGATCAGTAGACTTTGGATACCTGTTTTATTTATGTAGCCACAGCTCTTTTAATTATAATGATCAGTGCGAGACACACATATCTACACAATACTATTTTTACGCGTACAACGTGAGAGGAATAAATTTCCGAGCATTCTCGAATATATATATATATATATATAGTCAGTAGATTTTTGTGTATATAGTTGTTTATTTTCTATCGTTCAAGTGACTGGTAACGCAATTTTTAGAAAATTAGTCTGAACAAATACAAATTTTAATAGATTAAAAAACGACGGCTGCATGTCTTATACCCCCTTAGACGTCTACATTCCACTGTAGCTTTTTATTGCACAGCCCCCCTCCCCATTCCCTGTTGTACCAAAGACAGTATATAAACAGCTTCTGTGTATATATACAAAAGTAAAAAAAGAAAAATCAATTTTCTGAAATTCTTGTTTCTTATTTAATGCTAATTAAAACCTGATGTATCAATTCATATTCATGAGATACGCACGATTTTCCTTTTGAATTTAGATTGAAAAACTAAGAACTACAAAAACTACGATAACCAGACTTTTCAAAACAATGCACGCTCACACGATGACGCACGAGTACAGCGTGCGAGGTGGAATTTATCATTCAAATAATTCGCCATTCATCAACGCAGCTCCTTCGCAGCTCGGCAATTTTCTTCTTTTATGCAGGAATCTTTTTTGCGGGTAATTATTCGGACGAAACGAGATGAAAAAAAAAAAAAAACATTCACTAGATCGACGGGTAAACAATAGTGCCACCCAAAATCATACGACAGTCCGAGACGGCCAGCGTTACGCGGCGCGTTCGCCAGATTCTATACACAGACGCACGGAGACACACACACACACATATATATATATATATATATATATATATATATATATATATATATATACACATAGGCCCATACAGCGCTAGCGATACAGAGCTTGATTTATGCTGAAATCGAATTATATCAAGCCCTCTCTCATTGTCTCGGCGCGGGCATTCGTCTGTAGTGTCGAAACGAAATCGCTATTAAATCATTGATACGGATAATTATACAAGTCCCCCCACCTCCACCCTCCTGTCTCCCTCCCTCCCCTCCTCTCTCTCTCTCTCACTCTCATTCACTGGCTGGCTCCGTCTCGCAGCAGCGACACCTCGTACGCGAAATGCCCTCTCGGGGCCCGTGTAGAGAGAGAGAGAGAGAGAGAGAGAGAGAGAGAGACAGAGAGAGCTGTGCCGTATGCCACACGACTGACTCACCCTCCTCCTCCCCCCTCCCACTCCCTTATCCTCCCTTCCCAACCCGCGGCAGCACCCTTTTTTTCGCAACTCCGTCGTCTCGCAGGTCAGACGGAGCCATCGATTGGCCACATCGGCCGCGACCGCTGCCCTGCATCCGCCGAGAGAAACCTGTCACCCTCGCTCGCCGCGTTCGTGCTTATACGTGCATATATATATATATATATATATATATATATATATATATATATATATATACGCACGTAAGCACGAATATACTGGGAAGAGGGGGGGGAGACAGGTTTAGACTCGCCGCGGCGGTGACAGCCCCGCAATCGCGCCGGCGCGCGCATTTATACGTATATCCTCAGTCGCGGTGTGCGCCTGCGCGCGCGCGCGCGCGCGTTAATTACCGTCAATCCGAGGGCGACCAATCGGTCAGCGCGGGTTTCGACGCCGACTCCGCCCATGCCGTATTCGCTGTTGTACGCGTTGTACGTTATATATATATATATATAGGTATATACAAGATCGATGTCTAATGACGAGAAAAAAAGGTCGCTCGATGCGCGTCTCTCCTGAATTAGAGATGATAAGTAAATTGTCTTAAGACGAGAATTTGATGATAGGTATGCTGATAATGATGTAATAAGGATGAAGCATGTCGAATATTGCTGTTAATCTAAATGCAAATAGTACATTTAGATTAAGTGCAGTGTGATTACGATTGCATTATTACCTGCAGCCGAATGACCTTCACTACTGTAATGTATGTAGTAAGGGATATTTACTGTATGTATCACTAAAATAGTTACTAAAGTTATTACATGTTTATTCAAATCAATGAAGTATCCAAGCCAAGCTTTCATTTCTATTCTGCTGTACGATTTTAAGGAAAAAAATTCAAATTAATTGTTCAAATTAAGTGAATGTGAATTGTTTCATTCGATTGCTGTAAGAGCCCAACAAAGTTTTTCCTCGTTCCAGTTCCCAAGGATATCCGTTCGTTTGCAATATTAATGATTTAAAAAGACTGAACAGCCATTACGAATTCAATTAATTTCATAACTATTATCAATAGATGAATGAATTCAGTCTATACGAATGAATAGATTTTTGAGCGGTATCATTATATATATATATATATATATATATATATATATATATATATATATATATAAATATAGTAGTTATTTCAGTACAACACTATAATTTTATATTGCACATACCGGGATATATGGACAATATACATGTATATTATAGCCTCAGTTTCGTTCATATTACTATATGCCGTCTCTATGCCTTATACAATTGGCCGTTTTTACCGCGTACATTCTTTGTATAAGATTACTGTTGACGATAAATTTTACGCAAGCCAAGGAAATCGACTCTTCGGAAGATAGCATATAAAAATAATTTTTCGCAAAACTTTTATATATATATATATATATATATATATATATATATATATATATATATATATATATATATACTGCAAGATACAACTCGCGCTCTCGCGTATACGAGCGTGCGCGTTCTGTGTAATTATTTCTTCTTCAATGGAATATGATTTATGGCGCCAACACTGTATAAAGAATCGAAAATTTTAATTTATCGCGACTGAGGTTCTTGCGCAAAACACGTGAACTTTCGTTCCTCTTTTTTTTTTGTTTTTTTTTTTTTTTGTTTTTCTTTAATATAAAACGTATAAAAGAACAATAGCCATTATAAGCACATGGTTTCAAGTAGTATTTCTGTAGTAACATAAGTATTTATATGGCGAATGCCGAGACTTTCGATTCACGAATCTCACGCTGATGGTAAAATGCTATTACTCTGTATATATGTGTCTTGCACGTATCATTTCAGCTCCCAATTAAAACTCCGAATGAATGTACAGTGTCCTAGTACAATCTGTTAAAATCTCGCACAGAGTAGGGGGACATGTGTATCTCTCTAAAACTACATCTCTGTACTTTTCACCTATATGCTTAAGCAGACTTAGATTTACACTGTGTAACATGTAATTTGTCCACCTGACGCGATCGGTAATTGACGGAAAACGTTACTGGACGATGCAAAATCGATCGTCCGATTAATATGTAACACGACCGACGAAAATTCTACGGAAGACGAAAGAGATCAATTGACGCATCCGAGTTACTTGTAATACGCGCTGAATTTCAGATTCGCATCTGGATAATTGGAAACATCTTAAGGCTCAGACGTAGACTGTTTTACCGCGTTTTTTTGTCTTCGAAACGACATTGTCGAAGTCGTCGCGGACGAAATCTCAAGAACGACTTAAACGATCGCGTTCTCGAATTTTCACCGGATTCTTTTAATATAATTCTCGTGTAGCTGATTGAATATAGAGATTTCTTCCTTCAATCACACAAGAATGCGATATTATTTAAATAAAGCCATAGGTTTTATTGTTTAGATAATTTTTAGTCATGAGTTAATCTCGTTCCGATTTCGCACGAACGCTGCAATTATATTCGTACCTCCTCAAAAGACATTGTAACTCTTTCTACTTCATCTCTAGTTATTGGAATAAAAAATTTCTTTTATTATTATTAATAAAACTTTATCTTCAAGTTATAACAATGCATTGACTAAAATTCGCAATAGTTATATATATATATATATATATATATATATATATATATATATATATATAATCGCTATATAAAAGAGCAGTCGACAGCTGAGACAGCTCGTTAATCAATATAATCCTTTATTAATGAATCAACGCGAGCTCCGAAAGACACGGAATTCTATTATCGGTATATATATATATATATATATATATATATATATATATATAATGTTGGAATATTCACCGATTTTAGGTGCATGACTATGCCCTATTTCGATCAGTGACCGTGACTGTTCATCCGACCCACTGGTCCATCGTCATTGATTTGTTTTTTTTTTCAGAGAGTCTATAAATATGTGTATTGTGTATAGTTTTTCGGCAGCTAATAAACCGACATTCCTATATATATATATATATATATATATATATATATATATATACACCCGTCACGAAGCCAAATTTCCCGCGACGAATCAAAGCTACGCCGACGTGTACGGAGGCAGGTTTGAAAGACGGCGAGACCGGAGCGAGGAATTCGAACTCGTCATCCCGAAGATCGCTTCGAGTCTCCGAATAGCATATATATATATATATATATATATATATATATATATATATCGCGAGGAGGCGAACGAGCGAGCGCAACCCTTCATCTCCTCTCTCTTCGTTAGGGGTCGGGGTGGGGCGGGAGGGGGAGGGGGCCAGCACGCGTCAATGTCTATATACTCACGAAGCAGGATCGGCACCTGCGCTCGTCTCTCCCCATAATATACATATGTACGCATATATATATATATATATATAATATATCCTTTGATCCGCGCGGGCCTAACCGTTGGCCGGGCGCTACGCTGCACTCTGGCGAAAGGGGGGGGGGAGGGTAGGAAATTCCACGAGCGGCGGATAGTATATATAATACGGGTGTATTGCCAGTCGTCGATTGTTCGCTCGCGTGGGCGCGCCGCGCGTTATAACGCGCCGAGTATATAACGGAACGCGCGGATTCGCGCGTATATACGTAATATGTATGTATATAGGGGGGGGGGAAGTGTGTATGTGGATAGAGGGGAGGGGGGTGGAAGAGGAGGCGCCGATTCGAATGTATCGACGAGCCAGCGCGCCCGATGAATTTCAAAGAGCGTGGGCCCTCTCGGTCTTCTCTCCTCCGCCGCCTTCTCTTTCCCGGCCTATGCGGGGCTTCGTCCTATATCCCTTTATCGTATGTATATATATATAGGCGACATGTGCTGCACCTTGCAGCTGATGGAAGACGCGAGACGGGAGCTTATATATATTTAGATATATATATATATGAAACATTCATTTGGAGTTTTTAAGGCTGAGATCGATTATTATTCAGCGCGCGTGTCGGTGCGACGGTTAGTCGCCCGCGTCTTTTAGATGATAGGAATTTTAGCAAGCGCAACCGTCTTTCCTTCATATCTACGAATTTGGTTTACGTTACATATACACGCTTCAATGTTGCGAACGGCCGAAAAATGGCATTAGTATAATTGTTCCGAAACCCATATAAACATGATATTTTGAACGTATTATAATGTATTTTGCTTTGGACTGTTATAGTTTTCCTAAGAATTACTGATGATTAATACTAAAATTGCATTGAACATATTTCATGGAGTACAGGATGGCTCGAAATAAATTTATTTTACAATTTTCAAAATGCCTGAAATTTATTAAAAACTTTCGGTAGTCTATTTTTTTCAGAAAGGATATTAGGGTATACACGAAATGAGATATCGATTAGGGACCTGTACTTATATTTTCGTTTTCAAACGAAAACGAGATGCATGAATTATTTTAAAAGGTATATTTTGACATATAAAACAAAAATAAAAATGGTTCAATTTTAAACATATAGAAGCAATTACTGTAGAACGGTTGAAGGTTATAGAAAAACTCAAATGACAAAGTTTGAAATGACAAAATATGCATATATATATTTAACAAAGAAACTTTCTCTATATGGCCAACGTCATACAGTTGGAATAGATTTTTCAATTAAAAGATTTTTTGAGTATTTAAAACTCTGTCTAAGATTACGTGGACAATTTAGGAAGCGGGAAAGGCAGATGGATACATGAAGTTCTATAGAGCGATAGGCTGGTTCGAATGAAAGCTGCAGAATTTTTTTACATTTGCACGATTTCAAATGTTGACGCTCATAAAATACCATTGAGCAAGCAAAATCGTGCAATTGCCAGGTGACCAAACTTTCATACCGATATCGCATTGTTTTTCAAATCCCAACTTAAGAATCACAATAAGGAAATGCACAATTTTCTCAAGCTTTGTATTATTCCAGCTATTTGTTTGACGCCACGAGTAGCGGATGGCTTATCTGTGACTGATTGTGAATGATTATTACTGATAGTCATGAGCGTGTATTTGAGATTATCGATTCTTAAAAATATAGATAATCGTTCTTCTTAAAATTATTTGACAATTATATAAAAAAAAAATCTCGAAAATCATCTTTGTAACATTTACTTTATCTAAAACAAAAAAGAATACCTATAATAAATCCATAATCCATAAACAATATAATGATATACAGCGCATTTATAAAAATTCTGGACTAACGAAACGCACAACTGCGTTCGTTTGAAGCAGACAAGATTGAATTAGATCTTTCTATAGGGGAATTAAATGAAATTAAATGAAATTAAATTAAATTGCGATTTCATAGCGTATCAATTTCTGAAGTGAACAATTTCGAACTTCAATAAAAATTGTAATTCTATTCGTTCGTTCTATTCTCTAAATATGAATCAGTGAAAACTACTGCCATTCAAGATAAATTCAATCGCTTATGAAATTTACAGTTAAATTGCCAATATGTAAACGTGTACATTGGTAATGAATCATAATGATTAAATTTACACTGAATTACAATAGATTTACATTCAAAATTACATCTATACCACCTGAGAAAATAAAACGCAACTATTAAAAATTATTTTTCAATTAGAAACTATTTTTTTCTCACAATGAAATTTTTAATTGGAAACATCTGGACGTCTTTCAAAACGAGTCTGGCAGAATCATTTCCGATTCGAGTATTAAAGTGCTCCTATTATTTATAAGTCTTTGAATTCTTTCAATTTCAAAAATTCATATATATTTATCAACTTGTCTCGCGACCTCTCGATCGCAAATATCCAAGATTGTATATTTCAATACTCTCCATTTTTATTGTACTTGTATTGTATTGTACTTAATGTGAATTGTATTATGACACATACACAGATGCTTCAAGCATAATTGATCTGTATATGAATAAAACAACGATTCATGTCTTATACTTGAATACGCGCTATAGCTTCTAGAGCACGGACGCATTCGTGTACTAAGATAAACGTACTCATGATAACACTAATTTGTTTATGCATTTTATTTGACAACTAAATGTATTTTATTTGACAACTAAACATTTTTTACGTCTTAAATAATTTCATATATCAACTCCAAACAATTTCACAATAAGTATGTCTTGAATTTTCTGGTTAAATTTTTTTGGTTTAAGCGATTTTTTATTTATTTTTCTAAAAAGCACACTAATTATAAACTATTCCACATAATTAAAATTATTATAATTAATTAAGAAACTTCAAATTTGTAATACCCTATGCTTAGAGACAGCAATTGGGGAACTGGCAGAGTGACGAAAAAGTGAGAAAGTGGGAAAGGGCGTCTATCCACGACTCTCTCTAATTACGAAGACGCGTCGTCCGCACGCGTCCTGTAAATATCCTCGAACCCTCCCTTCCTTCGTCACCACCTCAGCCCACCTCTAGTCGCCCCACAAGTCGAACCTATAATCAGTCACCATCCGATTCGGGACATTAAATAGCACGCGATGAGACCGATATACTGTACTGCAGTGCCGATCGGCGGACGTGACTCGCTAAGGGAGGGCCGGAGATCGCGCGGCAAGTGCGTGCGCGGCAAGCATACTATATATATATATATATATATATATATATATATATATGTAGGCGAGACCGCAAGGTCATACACATGCATATATATATATATATATATATATATATATATATATATATATATATGCACGGGGCGCCAGCCGCGTATGCTGCGTAGATCGCTGCACGTACATATGCGTATGCGTGCGCGCGTAATAAACGCGATGACTAACATCCCTCTCTTCCGTCGCCGATGCGGAATACGCGTGCGGAATTTAATCTCGTGGCGCTGAGCGATACGCGCGTGCGCGCATCGTAGGACGATCGTACCTACGCATGCATGTTCATACGTGAAAATCTGGGCTGTTAAGGGGGCGGTCGGGGGACGAATGCCAGGTCAGGTAAATAGAGAGTGAGAGAGAGAGAGAGAGAAATGCAGCTATGCAGCGCTCTCAATTTCGCGATTATCGCGCAGTTAGAGAGGGGTAATTGGATACATGTATGTATATATATATATACGGTGCGCGCGACAGGCGGCCGTCTCCATCTACCACCCTCCACCCCTATACTTCTATAATGCGCCGACCGATGCACATTTGGTTTATACGCCCGATGATGCCCTCGCTATGACGCATTCTCTCGTTATCGCCCGCTTAATATTACTTCTCACGTCTATCGCAGTTTATTACACAACAGTATATGCGCATTATGATAATTTGTTACACTTGCGACTAGGGTCTCATTGCAAATTTCATCTTACTTCATCAATTGGATTCGAATGCTGAAGAAGTAATTCGCTGTGGTGTGAATTAGTATTCGAGAGGCAAACGTATTATGTACAAGATATTTCACCTTTATATATAGTCCAATGTAAATTTTTCCTCGGCCTCTCCCTAACGCCCAAAAAAAGAAACAAGTAATTTTTTTTTTTTTTAAGAAATGTGATTCAATTTGTTTAATTGAAACGAAATTTAGAAATTATGTATATTAATATAAGCCATGGGATGAGAAGAGCTGTGACGAAGAGTCAAATGAGCTACGTCTGTAAATCATTCATTTCAGCTATACTAATATTCAACAGTATGCCTTTTCCATTTCCACCGAGTTTTTTTTATACCATTGCAAATATCCATATGGATATTGGGCAATGTCCACGTTTAGTTTTCCGTTGCATTATTGATAGACTTCGATTAGATTCTAAGTAGATTTTGTAACTAATAATTGTATCCGCATTGTTTGTAGGATATTTATTTTTGACCGAGCTCAAGCAGTGGTCAAAATTATCCATACCGGAGATTTTTACGTTAGTAAATTTCAATTTAGCAATGCCTCTATAAAAAAAAATCTAATTGACTGTTTTCTAGTGAAACCAAAGAAGTTTGGCGTTTCGTTAATCCAAAATCTTCTTCGGCACAGTTCATCATTAAATATTTTATTGGGCATGGATACACTTTGTGCTTTCTGGTTTTTATAGATAAAGTATAAGAAGCTAAAAGTTCCTTCTACAATAAAAAATTGCATACGAGTTTTCAAGAAAAAATACGCAATCTTTCCCTTTACCCGTGATCGACGGGTATCGGTAATAATCCAAGGGCAAAGGCGTTAGAACTTTCGCTGCTCCTGATCTGAAACGAACAGCGGCGAATAAAGTAAGATTCAGAAAACTGTACTTTTTTCTCAAAGCGATTCCGAATTTGGGAATGCGAGCACAATGGCGCGTCGTAATCAACGTCGCTCACCGAGAAATTTCATCTTTCCGCTTGCTTCATTCAATTTCACGAGCATTTGACATTCGACACGATCCAATTGCGATGAAACAAACGAAGTAGGTCTGAACTTGTCTACTGGATTCTACAATGCGAGATTCTCAAACGACTTCACTTTGGATGGCTCCGGCACCTCGTCTGGTACAGTTCCGATTCCGTCTCTTCGGCACTATCTTATTTTGTTTTTATTTGATATTATATATTAACTACGATTTAGTAAAATTTGGGCAAAAATTCTTAGATAATAATCTTGAATAATTTGAACCTGACTAATGCCAATTTTCGATTGCCACTATTGTCAAGTTGAATATGTTATGCACTTTTCACGAGCCAATAAATTCTCGAGCCTAACAAATAATGACAGCAGTAATTGTAAAAAATACATTCTGTATATTAGTAAAAGTTCCCAATTTAAAATAAATAATACCGAATTAATTACATGTAAAACGTACAAAATGTTAAAGTAGAGTTAAGGATGCAAAAGATAGACCATCGATTCGCGTCTCCACACCATTGAGAGGGTTATTGCCATGGGAGATTATTATAAAGAGCTTCACTTTTAGAAGAAGTGTTAATACCAATTGAAGTTTTTCATTATATTCCTGATCCTGAAGCTAATAAGATTTTAAGATCAAAATAATAAAAATTAAATGCGAGAATAAAGCAGTTATTTATTGAATGTTATAAATATTATGAAATTTTTTGTTCACTATACCGTACGATGAATTAAACTGTATTGTAAACAATTATACCATATTCGTACTTTTTTTAAGTATTTTATGTCATTGTAAAATATAGTATTACATTTTAATAAATATTTTAAGTAGAAATACCTATTTTTTAATAAAAATATAAATCAACGTAATACTCTAATATTATCTGTAAATTATTTTTCTAATATTGTCGATCATTTTTTCTCTCTCTCTCTCTCATTCGTTGACGCCACTCTGACCCTGCGCCTCGTACGCGCGGGGCAAATTTTCTCTGCCAATGCAAGTAACATACATGTGACCCTCCGACATGGTCGTCGAGATAAAAATCCATCGAATTCACACTGCAATTGGAAGGAAAGAGGGCCGCTGCCTACCGCTAAACATGACCGACCGCCCGGCCGTGAGCCAATCAACCGTTCCCCGTCACGTCCGAAACCGCCAGACACTATAATACAGCCACCGATGATGATTGCACTCGAGCCGGTGATTGTACATTTATAACACGTACATATATATATATATATATATATATATATATATATATATATATATACATTCATACACACACACATATATATATATATATATATATATATATATGTGCGTGTGTACACGCGGGGCTCTGTCTCGGATTGCACTGAGCAGAGCCCCCTTTTGCGCGCTTTATTATGCGCTCGCTGCATCAGCGCCACGTCGGCGCGACATTCGATCCCGCGCGATCTCGCGGAATGCGCGCTCCCGACACTCCCGCGGGGGGAGGTGGGCCGAGCGACGAGGAGCCGATGCGCGCAACCCGCGAGCGCGCCGCCTCCCAAAGAAACTCGAGTCGATAACAACTCGAGCGGAGCAAGGGATGGGGGGGGGAGGGCGGTGGTGCCGATCGACCCGCTTGTCCTCCTTACCGAATGTATAAACATCGGCTCCCGTGTGTGTGTGTGTGTGTGTGTGTGTGTGTGTGTGTGTATGTGTCTGTGCGCGAGCGCAGTGCAATCGTATCGCGCGAGGGGTGGGTGGTTTTTTTTTGTTTGAAAATTAAGCGCCGGCGAATTTTCAAACAACGCGGGGGAGGAGGATTTTACACGACGCTACAATGTACACACGGCGCGGTGTTGGGTTCGCATTTACGAGGGACTGTTAGACGGCTGGCGCGTGTCACCTACATCATAGGTGTTATATTATGCGGAGCTGGTGATTTTTGCGCCAATCGTCGCCCGATGCCCACTCCCCCCCCCCATCTTCGTTCGGGACACAAGGACATATTTCTTGTATTTTTTTTTTTTACTTTTACACGTCGGCGATCCGCCTCGCCATCTAATACACTGAGAGCGCAATGTCTCGAGAATTTTCTTTGTTTCGTATCAATTAAACAGTTTTCTGAAATGGTGAATGTATTTTTTTTTTTTTATAATAAATCTAGCGAATATTTTCTGAATTTATGAAAATGATCGGCTTGCTAGAAAACAAGCAAGCATTTACTTGATCTCAGAAAATTACTTCCCTCGGTGTAAAGAAATCTAGCCAATATATATTCAAGCTGGCGCAAAAGTTTGAACGTACATAAAAAGAGTGAGTGCCGAATGATTTTTTTTTTGTACAATAAAAATATGTCATATCTATCAAAATACCTAATATCTATCAAAACCTATTCAATCTATTCAGTCAACGGGACAACGCTTTAAAACACTTTGATATTTATTTCCATTTTCCATATGTTATTTACAATTGCTCGTGTCTTAAATTTTTCAGAAATTTCTAAAGTCAAGCGCAGATTATATGTTAAACGTTATATAAGTCGGACAGTAAAAATTACAATAGTGCCCGATAATTTGATCACAGATAGGAAAAATTTGAAAAACCGCCATATAATGTCTAATAAATTTTCTAAGATCAGTGGCAAATTCTCAATTGTTTTTTAACAATAACATAATTGTTTCTAAACAAAATTTTTTTTCGTTTATGAAATTTTACGAAAGTAAATCTGTGAAAAAGTTATCAAATGCATGAAACTGTAGTTCCAAGCTGTGTTGAAGTGGTGAAAAACCTGGTGGAATTTAAACGTTTATGAAAATTTTTCTAGTTTGTTAAAGTTTGACGTTACTTTATGTACTTTGATATATTTAACAATTTTCTCCGTGACATATATGGAAATGGTGAAGTCTATTGTTCACGTATAAAACTCAAACATCGCACTAAATCGGTACTTCATATTCTCTAGTTGACGATAATAATTCAATGATCAGTTGAAACTGGAGGCAATAAAATTTATTAAAAATCGACTAAAGTAAATTTGGAATTGACCTCTGCGGTGATAGCGATAATCAAAAATTAATTAAAAAATGAAAACCATATAGTAGAAATCAAATTCATCACAAAAACATTGAGTAAATGTAAATGTCTAATATATATTTTGTTCTCCGATCTTTTTTAAACTTTTATACAGGTACGTATATTTTAATATAATAATATAAACAGTATATGGTGTTAGATCATGCAATCTAATGATCAGCTATGTTAATTATATAATTATCTAAATAGTGTGAAAATATTATTCTTTTATTAAGCGTCTCTAATAAAATTGTAAAAAATAAATTATATCCTGCATTATAAATTTATTACTATAAAATTATTTATTTTTTTAGACCATGGTATTATGCGAATTAATATTCTCAATTCATACTTCTAACTAACAATTCATATCATTGGCCTCCTAAACGTTTTTATAAATATTTGATTAAACAAGCGTTTTCAAGAAAAAATTTGCTACCTATAACGGCTGCCTTTTTAAATTATTGAGTAAAATAAAAATTATAAAGATAATAACCATTGCAGCAATAATCATAATATTAATAGACAGAATAATATTGATGATAATGAAGCAATTATTCCGAATTATTACAACTAATCGCTGAATATCACATACTAGGTGAAATTAAGCGCGAATGCCTAGCCTACTATATCTATATATTAATTATTTATTTAATCTCCTATAGTCTGAGATGATATTATGTCTAAAATAAGAAAAAATTGTTGCATAATTTGTATCGCTCAAGGTTGACATATACAGAGCAATAAGTAATACTAAATCGACATGGTATAATAAGATGCAACGAATTACGCGAGGCCTCGTGAACCGCGTTAAGCACATAATATTAAAACAAAACAAACAAAAAAAATTTATCTCTTTCTACGATTTCAAAGGAGCGAGAGAAAATCTGGCCAGGACCAACGCACGACCACCATCGATATTAGTCTAATTTCATCCTGCGATAACCGGTTTTTATGACACGGTCTTGTAAAGCCTGTTCCCGTTTTCTGCCAAGTCAACAACCGATCGCATCAACGCGGAGCCTCCCCCAATCCCGCGAGCTGTGAATCTATACAGCGTACACTCTACGTGTGTATATGTATATATATATATATATATATATATATATCCCCGACAGATTCCGAGGTAAACGAGAGGAATATCAGCGGCGTTTAACGCTCTGGGGGCCTCGTTAGGGACGCGAGATTTTGCCCCATCATTTTCGGAGACGGCCCGCAGACGCGGGATACACTGAAACTTAATATATATATATATATATATATATATATATATATATATATATATATAGGTAGACGCCGAGAACGAAGCTTGAAATCAGTTATCTTATATAAGATAATATATACATATATAGTCGAGGTGCGAAGAATGCCGTGTCATTGGAGAAATTTCACGGTTGCGTTAATCGCCTTGTTCTTCGTTCTTCTTTCTTTTCTTCTCGCTCTCTCTCTCTCTATCATTTTTTTTTTGTTTCATTAGAGCCTCGTTTATGTATCATCGGGCTTGTTACAGCACGAGTCGAATCCTCTGTTTGAATAGCAGGAGACGTAATCGAATTAAAGATCGGGAGAGAAAAAATCGGAAGCTCGGTGAAATGCACTTCATCCGATGAATCGGTGATTTTCGTCTCGGTTTAAAAAAAAAAAAAAGAGAGAGAG
Source organism: Sycobia sp. Sy_11 (assembly GCA_018907035.1). Lineage (NCBI taxonomy): Eukaryota > Metazoa > Arthropoda > Insecta > Hymenoptera > Epichrysomallidae > Sycobia > Sycobia sp. Sy_11. The sequence continues at coordinate 514,367 of JACCIC010000209.1, forward strand.
ATTTTTTTTTTTATATTTACTATTCCGACGACAGAACAACAGTCGGACTGGCCCTGCAGTCATTACTATAAATTTTCGTTTCCGCGTGAATGAATAAATAGTCCTACATTAATAATAATTTTAAAGCATCGAATAATCTGTATAATTGCGCCGGTATTGTACATTCGCGTTTTATACAAAACCCGATACATACGTACGACACATCGAAGCCGATCGGGAAACGATAGTTCATGCGATTCACAATTAGAATAATCGAGCGAAGCGACGTGATCGAGAGCCTTCGAGGGTGGCAGTAAATTTTGAGCTCGGCGAGCTTGGGCCGTTCCGCGCCCGAGCGTAGCTCTTGAAATTTTTCATCGAACGCCGGGCGAAATATGCGCGCACGCGCGCGCGCGCGCCATTATAAATCGAGCGCGGGGAATTGAAATATCTCGATCGGAAACCGATCGCGAAATATATGCATCTTGGTGTATATATAATGGCGATATATGCACATCAGAGCGCGAGCCCGGGTTTAAAACTGTTTGTGTGTGTGTGTGTGTGCGTGTGTGTGTGTGTGGCCGTGGATGTACGTACGCGGGTCCGAAGAAAAAAAGAAGCGCGCGCGCACTCACACACACACGGCCTTTGTCAATGAAAATTATACCAGCATTTTCTCGTTTGCAATTCAATGGCTTTCACTCGCGTCCGAGCCCCTCGCTCTCTCTCTCTCTCTCTCTCTCTCTCCCTCCCTCTCTTTCCCCTTTCTATTGATGTTATATATTTTTCAAGAACGGCCGGGGCATTAATAATCGGCCAACGAGTCGCGGTTTCGCGAGTCGGGTTTCCCTTCCCGATTCCAGCGCGAACTCATACGTCAGATCCCTCCGAGACGCCGAGCGAGAGGGTTAGCCGGGCGACGAGGGCGGGGGGGGGCGGCCCGCGCACACAGGCACACACAGAGACAGACAGGCGAAACGGAATGTATCGCGCGCGCGTAAAATCAGCACGGCGCATGTAAGCGCGCGCGCGCGCGCGTGCGCCTGCGGACAGGCTGCTGCCGTCTCGCGACGGAATAAATGCATCACTCGCGAACAGAAAGGGCGAGGCTCACGCGCATGGTATTGCCATAAACCATGATCGTCCTACACGACCCCACCTGTCGCGCGACAGACGACCAATTGCAAAATCACGCGACGAGGGGGACGGGGAGAATGGAAGAGGCCGAGGGCGGGAGGAGGGAGGCAGGGGCAGGCGAGCGTTTATATGAATTTACATATATATATATATATATATATATATATATATATAATATATGCACATGGATGTATGTATGGCGCGCACGTCTTGTGTATGCATGTATTATATGCTCGCGTGTGCGGATGGAAGGCGACGCGCGAACACGCGGGATCTGTTGCCTGCCCCGTTCCGTATATCCATATTCTCAGCAATCATTTCTCAGCAATCGTTTGGATTTTATGTCTTATTTGACTGTTTCTTTGTGCTTTTTAATGTTATATATATATATATATATATATATATATATATATATATATTTTGTTTCTTTTTTTATTCAGAATCGAGTCCAAAGAAAGTTAAATTATGCATTCAATGTAAATTGCATGCATAAGTAATTTGATAGAGTTGGTATGTTTAAAAAATTTTTTGTTGTCCTAATGATCATGAAAGAATGCGTAAAACTGAGAATTATATTTCTATGAGAAAAAATGTTTTTTGGTAAAAACTACAATAGCATCTACGAATTTAATAACAGACGATAAAAAATCTAAAACAATTAGTTAATCAGAAATTTCTATGCGAAAATCACCAATGAAATTTTTAACTTTAACTTTAAATGAAAGTTTTATTTAAAGCAACACTAAATTGTTAAACAATTTTACCTACCGTAATAAAGTTTCTTAGCACGTTCGTTATTTTTGCTAGATTGTTGTTCTCTGTGCATTCTGTATACATTTGAATTAATGAAAATGTCATCGTTGTAAAAAAAAAATAATTATGCAATTTTCTACGACGGTAAATCAGCGGATCCTCTACTATATATACCCAGTGCAAGTAACAAAATTTCAATGCATACGCTGTGCAATGTTCACTTATTTAGTTATTAAAATTTCACTATTATTTCGCAGTGGCCTAATTTCCAGTAATTAACATTCAAATAAAAGACAAATAAATTCCATGTTTCTAAAAAATATTTTTTCATACTCCCAATCTTTATACATTATACAATCAAATGCAAATTAAAATTTAGTTAAACAATTTTTTTTTTCTTCTCCGTCTATATCGTGTATATAGATTATTAAACTATATCTAAATTGTAAATAGTGATTTTCGCATGTTAAATAATTTTTAAACAATTGTTGCTGTAATGATCGTTAAAATAAATCAGTGCTTATTACCAATATAAATATTCCATTCGAAAATTTACGATACATGCACTACACATACACACACACGCGCGCGCATCAAGAAATCACTAGATTTTCGAAAAAAATTAATATAGACACGTATCGCTTCAGACACCGACTGAAACATATAACACCATAATGATTTTCCACCTGGGTGTTCCGAATCACGCGCGCATCCAATACGTAAACAAATGATTCTGAAACACGCGGGAGGCCGTTCGCAAAGCGATTTGTATGTATATATATATATATACACATATACATAATCGCAAAGTCACGCTCGAGTGATCGCTCGCTCGCTCGCTCGCTTTTTTCCCGAAAGGTGCGCGTCAATATTTAATCGCGGCGGGTACGCATTACAATGAAAACGCTCGCCCCCCCCCCGCTCCGCCTGCCGTTTTCGTAAGGCCGGCAGGTGTGAAAATCCCGACGCGGGGGTGAAGAAGGGTAGGGATGGGTTAGAGGTGGCGAGCGGGGCGCCAGCAATTTTCCACCGCTTAAACGGCGTTACGAATTTCTGGAAAAGGCCGCAGCCTCTGGCCCCGTTGACTCGGTTGGCGCGGGGCGCGGCCCCCCGGGCGCCGCCGCCTACTCCGAGTGCGCGCGGGCGCGCCCGCCTCGAACCTCACCCCCCGCCCCACCCCCGACGCTTTCCCGAGAACGAAAACACGCGAGGGGGTCTCCTTGTAAATCCGACGCGGCGGATAAGATCGGCTTATTTCACTAATTGCGCGGGCACTCCGCGTCGGATTTCACGTCTATCCGCCCAGGTATACGAGACTCGGCGATACGGAGTCATGCTCCGAACTATGGCTTTCGTAAGAAAAAGAGGATGAAAAAAAAAAAAAAAAAACAATACAAGAGAAATCACCGTAAAGATTGCATTGATATAACGCGTTATATATTAAAATCAGGTGCGACCCAGGGGGGATAGAGTACGTGGTACGCTCCGATCAAGACGGATTTTTATCTTACACCTGTAAAGATTAAATCGAAACCAGGCACATTTATTAGGAAGAAAGTGTTTCTTCTTTGTTGTCTTTTCCATGTTTCTCCGTTACATTCTCCTATTGTTCTTCCGACAGCTATAATAATAGTTATAACTCTACTGATATGCAGTGGCACAAACGTCTTGTAAAAGCGATATTAATTTTTTTGTCATCATATGTTTATAACAATATCAAGGTTTTGTATAAGAATCTAATATTTATTGTTCCCTCTAAAATGAAAGGGTCGGAGGCGAAACAGACAATTACAGGTATAAAATCTTCATTACTTATGTTCATTAATACTTTCATATGGAATATCTAACATTTACAGCCTCATAATTTATCTACTGTGACCAATGTGGAATGTAACTACTCTAAAGCGATAAAAAAATATCAGAATTAGAAGTGTGTGAACTCTTTATGTGAGATAAAGGTTCTTATATTTTTGTCCCATAATTTCGCGTTACTTCAGTACTCTTTACTGTTTTTTGCCCTATTTAGAGGTTGGTATGCCAAATCAATACTCGGCGTAATAAACGGTTATATCACTTTTATTCACCACTACTTCTTTGTTTTTTATTGAAAAAAAACAAAGTATTCTCCCTCGCTTCCACGTCTACACACGAACCACAAAAACAAACAAAACTAAGGTGGCTTAATGATTGATATTAGAAAATTTGTTTAAAAAGGCGTTATTTGATGGTCTTCTAGGAAAAAAGAAATACGGCATTCGTATCTATAGTACCACAAAATTGTACCATAGTTCTATAAAGCTTTCCCGTTCATTTTCAAAAATCGGTGTTTTTTTTTTCTCTTAACATTCGCGCATTCTTCTTTTACAGTAATATGAATAATAACTGAGCACGCCAAAAATCAAACGCATTTATTTAAATTTATCCGGCAAAGCTTGCGCTCGGCGACGTTTCTCCAACAGTAGAGCCCATCCTCGACAGCCGCCTGCCCCCGCTTCAGCGAGCGAGCGAGCGAGCGCGTCGGATAATGCCCGAGGGCCCCGGTGCGCTTTCGTATCGGCCGGCAATGCAGTCGCGCCTCGCGCGCCGGGGCGCCGCCCGCGACGCGCGCGGCTCGTCCGCCCCTGGCCGGCCGACCGCGCGCTCGCTACATTAGTCAAACAATTAAGGGTGGGGGGCAGGGGGGCGAGGGGGGCGCGGGCCGTAATGAAACGTCACATAAATTAAGCGCGCCGGCTGAAACCGCGAGCGCGAGAATAATTTACAATACGCGTAATATATGATGTACAGGCTCGCGCTGTGGAAGCGTGGTAGCGCGGCCCCCGGGGGCGGTTCAAAGTGCGCGCGTGGGCGCTTTAATTTTCCGCGGGGGGACACGCCCCTCGCCCCCCCGCCCGAGGTCCCTGTAATTGTTTTCGCGGGGGAGGGCGGTGGAGCGAGTCTTCGGTCGGTGGCTCCGTTGTTTTTTTTTGTAATTTTTTTTTTTTTTGGCTTTTCGCGCAACGGAGAAGGATAATTAGAAGGACGTTGACGCGCGTGCGCCAGATCCAGTGTATACGAGGTTCTCGTGGAGGATGCTGGATCTGGAAGTCTCATTCTTGCGAAAAATAAATCATCGAGTAATCCGAGATTTTCATCTGAGACGATGTAAGCCACTGATGGTCATTGTGAATAAATTATACTTATATTGAATTGTTAACTTATATATATATATATATATATATATATATATATATATATATATATATATATATATAGTTCGCTGATTTGTTACGGTAAAATATCGTCAGTGAATTTCATAGTTTTTTATATGTACCGAAAAACGATTTTACGTCTATGTGAAAGTTTTATCAAACATTCTAATAGGTTCTTTTTTTATGTTATTTAACGTCGCTCTATTTGTGCTTCGAAATATGTGTTTGTGAATAAAGCACATGTAAATTGTCACAGCGGTGCTTGTGCCAATCGGCCGAGAGCGGGATTCGAACTCGGATCATCAAGTTACTAGTCCTTCGCTCTAGCGATCGAGCCATCGTAGACCTCATATTCTAATAGGTATTAAGGTTTTGGGATAGCGGTGCGGAATCCATGGGCGGGGTGGAGGAGGGCTCATAAAAATTTCAGTATGAAAAAAATCGACAGAAATAGTCAAGAATAGATTAAAATGTTATCAAATTTCTTGTCGAAATTTTTATATATGTCATCATTTATGGATTTGACTCGTCTATACATAGAACGAATGATTATTTTCAGTCCTATAGACAGCAAATAATATTTCTACTTAATGAAAGACTAGCTTATTGTCTAGTAATAATCTCTTAAAGAAGAATTAATGCAATTCTTTAAAAAAGACAATTTTTTTACTTGCCCTTAGGCCAGTTCGATAGGCGAATCGTCTAATAGAAAAAGCCGAAGAAGAGAATGTAGACTTATGTATTTCTTTAATTTTATTTTTTGTAACGTTGTATTTTATATTTTGTAATTTTATATATTGTAAAAAAAAAAAAATATCGGTCCAATCGCCGAAAATAAATCGGTAAATCTGTACCGGCACATAGAGAATAAAAGCAATTCGAAATAGTGCAAAGTCTTAAACACCACGAATTACTTGAGAATAACTCACAGATTGAATTCTCAGCTTCGAAAGAAGAGAAAAGTATATATTTGATTAACAGAGTTTTCTCCATTGGATTATTTTACGCGTGAAATTTAAATCTTTGTATTTGGTTACTGTTTGAAAATTTTTTCCGATCAGACGGGAACTTTCATCAGGTTTATCAGCCACTTTAACCCCACACAATTTATGCAGCAAAAGTTTATATATATATAAATCCGAGATCAGGCGTTAAATTTGCTTTTACAATATAAATTTGTATGTAATATATATATACACGTCGCAACGCCTATACATATACGTCGTAGTTTCCGAGCGCTAAAATTTCGCTTGTCAGGCCGTGAAAACGCCCATTGTCATGGAAATATCGGTGCTCAAAACGACGCCTTACTCCCGGCTCTGTCTCCGCGCGTTGCGCTGCGCGCCTATAATACTATATTTAACGTTTAATGGCAAATTATTATGAGAGTGAAACATAACGCTTATATATATATATATATATATATATATATATATATATATATATATATACATAATATAAACTCGGTTTCACGCACTCAAAATCGCGCGAGTTTTTGACAAAGCCAAGTTTCTCTTCAGGCACGCGAGTAAACGAGATCGTCGTCTGCCTGTGCATATAGCTATATTGATAGATATAGATAATATCGCGCACGCACGACAGTTTTCACGCACCCACGAGTAGTTTAGGTATATTTAGACTCTGTGGTTGTTACGACCGCTATATATATATATACACACAGCAGTTTCCAATACATGGGCTATTTTCGCGGATTACAACGGGCGTCGCGTCCAGGCGGCGCGGCGGTGATCCCGAGCGCGACTTCGCCGGCCGCGTCGGCTGTCTCGATTTTAATTGCCATCGCAAAACCAGCCGACACGGGGACAGTCGTTGTCAGTGGGCAATAACCGCGCCAGAGCTTACCGCATTGTGCGTACACGTATAAAATTCACATGGCGGGTCGGCTTTCTGTACACACACGCGCGCGCGCACACACACACACACACACACACAATCACACACACATAACAAAGAGCGAGAGAGAAGAACCGGTTCGCGTAAAAAACCGATCGTCCGTATACGCGCGCGCGCGTATGTGTGTGTCTATATATTCAGAACCGAACGCGATGACTTAGTTAACGACTCGACGGTGTCGTTGGGAGGGGATGGGGTAGGAGTAGGAGGTCTGCGCGACGCACCGGACAAACGCCGGGGAGGCTGTAAATTGGAGCGGACCGGGGGCGAATTACACGCGCGGGCCATTGGTACACCCGCGTCCTCCGTGAATCGGCGGACGGCTCTCGCCCTCGCGCTTTTTATCGTCTTCAAACGCACGCGGCGACTTGTCGCGGAATGCGCGCGTGTGCGTCTAGAACGTATACAGGAGCCAGGATGCGAGCGGGAGTGAGGGAGCGGATCGGTGGGAGGGTGGGCAGGACCGATCCCCCCCCCGACAAACCCCGGCGGTTGCGAGAGAAATGACGAGCCGCGGCCGCTGTGAACGCGATACGCGCAGGTGTTCGAGCTCGATTCATTTATACGCGATTAAGTCACTCGTATGCCGAACGATAATTCTGCACGCGAACTTTACCATTGCATGACAATGGGTCTTCGTGAAATTCAGTCTCAATACTGACTGGTGCCTGGTGAGTTTTCCGCGTTTAATGCCGGGACCGAGAGAAGAGGTCCAATCGGCTCCCATGATTGCGATAATTCCCACTTTTGCATTTTAGTTAGGGAACGAGCGTAGATGCTCTTGGGCATATCCAGTTAGAAACTAGACAGAACCTCGTCAGGTAATCTGTAAATTAAATATATTTATATATTGTTCAGTGACTAATTTTTTAAATAATTTTTAATTTTTTGTTATTTAAAATAAAAAATTTATTAACATTAAAATCGATTTTTAATTCGATTAAAATCTGTAAATTACTTTCCACATATACTATTTTATTTATACGAATTACAATTAACAGTAAATAATTAATCATACATTATCTTATGCACTAAGTATTGTAAAGTTTAATGTTAAGCACCTCTATTGAACATATAAATGTTTGATTTCGATGAAAAAAATGTCCGCCTCCGATGAATATATCCAACCCACGAGCCTGAGATCCGCAAGTTAACGCATATCGTATAATAAGCACAAACATATATATATATATATATATATATATATATATATATATCCTTTTTAACTCTTTCCTACATTGGAAAGAACAGCCGATTTATGTGTATGATATGTATATATAAAATGTATACATTAATATAAATGAACATATATATTATTCGGGTATATGGAAAAAGTTAAAAGAATCTGATTAATTTAAAGGCAGAAAAGCTAACTATTTCCAGTACTTGTAAGTTTCCACAACCAGAGAATACTTGGCTCTTTCCAATATCGAGAAAAGTTCAGGAAATCTATCTAGATGCAAAATAAAATACCTAACACCTTAATTCTCCTGCTTTCTTTCCAACGCAAATTGCGAGCTGCACGAGCGCGCAAAACAACGTCGCGAGGAATATGAATCCGTTATTGCGGGCGTGATAATTTTTCGTTTTAATGCCAAAAACGTAAAAGAGCTGCGCGCGGATTTTCTTCGATATAAAGGCGAGGATACGTCGTTCGCATAAAGAAACAAAAAAAAAAAAAAAAAAAAAGCAACAACAAGAACGACGACAAAAAATTAGTTCGTGGCAGCTGTGTCTGGATATTTATCGACAAGATTCTCGAAAATCCTCGCGGTCGGCTGGATTTTTTTTTTCTTTTTCGGAGATCTCCCCTCCCCCCTCCCCCCCCTCGTGTCGTCCGCATTGCCCGGAATTTACAGTGTCTTTAAAAAACGATGCAATATTTCAGTATTTAACAGCGACCGCGAATTACGGGCGGAAAAGGAAATCTCGGACGTTGTAATACTTTAATAAACACCGCGGGCGCGCATTGACTTTACGTGCGTACGCGCGTGCTCGCCCGATATTATACTTTATCGCCCCGCGATTACTTTATACGCATTACATTCTAATTGAACATTTTTATGCGCCACGTCGAAACGAGCGCGCGCGCGCGCGCGCGCGAGAGGGTATAATTTATCCACTTTGTCGTATATTCGACTCGTTTCACTTTAAGGCCGTACGAGCGCGCGCGCGCGCGCACGTAGCGAAGTTATAGCTCTACGATTTGACACCTCCCCCCCCCCACCCCACCCCGCAACGCGCGCCTCGGGCCCCAATTGTAAATATGTGCCTGGATAAAAAAAAATAAAAAAAAGATGCCCGAAGTCGCGCGTTCGACCATTTTTCGATCGGGACCGATTTCTCCGCATAAGCGCGCTTATATGCCTACGAGCGCGCGTATTTACAATACGCAATTATACAACGCCAGGCCGATCCCCCCTCTCGTGGGGCGGGGGGGGTAGGGGATAACAATAATTCTTGGCTCTCCTCCGGTTACATTAGGCGGCGCTCCGTGCGATCTCGGCGCAGCGCTATAAAAACAATAACGAACCACCTGAAAAATTCATAAAAACTACTCCGTACGAGGGTCGCCGACGCAGTTCGCATATATATATATATATATATATATATATATATATCTTTTATACCTTATTGTCCTATTCGTATGTATAAAGCATCCACGGACGCACGGTTATGCGTGGCAGTAGAGTCGCGAAAAAGCGTAGAGAGGGAGAAAAAGAGCGAGAACGAGGTGCATTAATATATATTCCTTATGTACATGTGCACACATGCACGCACGTATGGGTACACGCGCGTGCACACACCCGTGACCGATCGAGAACAATGAGAGATTCTGAGAGCACAGACAAATTAGTCACCGGCGTCCGCTGCGATAGCTGCCGGGGGCTACTTCGTCGTCGTCGTCGTCGTCGTCGTCGCGCGTCCACGTAATATATAGAGCGCGCTCGAGTTCTCGTTTCCTCCCTCCCTCCCCCCCTCTCTCTCTCTCTCAGCCGCTCGCGCGCGCGCGCGCGCGCGTCGAGCAGCAATATTTATAAACATAAACGCGTACATATGCATCAGCGCCTATTTGTAATATGTGTATAGGTATATAATGGCGGAGCGCAAGAGCGACGGGGAGGGAAGAGGTATAGACGCGCGAGAGGCGCGCGTGGGCAGAGCGGCGCGGAATCAGACGCACTCCATTCACCTGGCGCCACATTCATTCATGCCTCCTCCGGTGCTCGGAGACAGTATATACATATATGCGGGGAGAGCGGGAGCGAGCTACGCGGCGGAATAGGAGTCGCGCTCGGTCACAGCAGTAGTAAATAAGTACGGGCGCGCGCGCGCGAGCTTTTTCGTTATTATTATTGTGTATACATATACATGTGTATCTATATATATATATATATATATATATATATATATATATATATATATAGGAGGAGGAGGAAGAGTACGCGCGAAATTTATACCGAGCTCGAACCGATTGTGCGCGCGCACCGAGAGCGGAAGCGGCGGGAGTGACGACGGGAATACAGCTGGATAGTACTATTACGCGCGTGTACGGAGGAACGGAGGAATTATAATTTCGAGTACGCACCGGGCACCTCGCCTCCTACGATTGCATAATGGAGAGGGGCGTCGCGTACGCGCGCGCGCGGGAACTGGTATATATAACAAGGAATTACGGGACAAAGGGAATGGGGGTTGTTTTTTTTCGGTCGGGACGTTGCTCTGAAAATTGCTCGCTTAAAAATCAGGGCCGAGGGAAACCGAATGAGAATATTGATCACGGAATGCAGGTCGGGCGCACGGGAGAGCTGCCGTGGTAGATTCGAGCCCCCCCCCCCCCCGATAAATAGGTGCTACTGTTTTTCGGTGCACTCGATCGATTTTACACGAGGTTATCGGTTCCAAAGATTTGGCAATTCTCCCCCAAAAATTGCCAGTATTTATTTGCTTGTAACCAAATTTGCTTCCTCACCTCTTCAAATAAGTGAAAAAAAAAAAAAATACATCGAACTATTGCTTGTTTCATAGCGTAAAATTTTCTGTACAGAAAAGTCACATTACCTCCATTGCTTCGGCAGGCATGTAAACTTTGAAATACGTGATCGCGCGAGGTGCGGATCGAACGAGGTCCCGCTGGCATTTCGTGTTGATATATGAATGTTACGAAATATACGCCAAGAAATGGAAAATCTTTAATATGTAACTAATTATCCAAGTGACTGAATTGTATACGTACATTTATTTAATTTTCACAAAAAATAACTCTTTTTGGAAAATAACGAGCCTTGTCTAGGAAGCGAACAATTTTTGAAACTGTTAGCCTCGAACAATCCATTCGGCACACCAAAAAAGATGTAATAATCCCGAGTTAACGAAGAGACTTTGAATTTGCTGTGTACCAAGATTAAAAAGTACGATGTCGCAATAAATTAAATTCATAGCGAGAGAGAGAGAGAGAGAGAGAGAGAGAGAGAAAGCGAGTGAAGCACCGACTTAGTCAGGTGAAACTCGGATGGACGATGGATTTGATGCAAATCGAGCACCATAACTCGAACATCCCAAAAGATCGGCGTAACATTTTAGTATTACAATCGTTCTACTATTCCCATGACGATGCACTTGTTTCTTCAATACAAAATAGTTAATCCATGGGAAATCAAAAAATAAATATAACAATACTATATTCGCGTTAAAATAAAATAATTAATAACATATTATTAATGAAGATGGAAGAATTAATAACTAAAATTGGAAAATTTTCAAATTAGCATCGAATATATTTTTCAAATACTTACAGCGGATTTTTTAATTAATGGTTGCTTTTTGACAATGCCACAGCGCTGCGAAAACGTCTAAACTTGGAACTAACCCATGCATAAGCCAAACTTTCGTTTAAGTAGCGTATTATATAATATACGTCGGATGCAACGAATTCATCCTCACTGAGCAAATTCGATTTTATCCGCTGCAGGGCCGAGCAGCCCCGAGCTTTTTTTTATAAACTATGTGTGAGCGTGGGAGTGATCAAAACGTCCGGCTCAAAAGTCCGCGGGTTCTCCTTAAGAACAATCGCTTCAGCTAGCACGCGAACGCGCGCTAAATCAAATAGAAATTGGTATCGACGCGCGATTAACCTCTCGGGATTGTAAGTGAACACATATATATATATATATATATATATATATATATATATATATATATAGATATAAAAGCGTGGAAAAGGATTATACAGGGTTTTGCCTCGATTTTGCAAAGCCATTTTCCTATCAGTTCGGCAAATCCGTGCTGCGCTCGCGCGCGCACGCACGCCCGCCTTGCAGCTAGTCGAGGATTAAAAATTCACGCAATTTTATGGCTCTATTGAAATTAGTTTCTATATGTATATGCACACGCGGCCACCCCACAGGAGGCGCTCCGTTATACGGCTCGCGTTGGTCATTCCCCTCCCCCCCCTCACCCTTTTACCCGCTGTTTCGCATATGTGAGATTTGCATACAACGGCTGCGCGCTTTCTTGGGCTTTCGCCTTTATAAACGCACTGCACCCCGTCACCGCCCCCACTCCGCCTATCTGCGACCATTAGTTTGCGATCGGAACTTTATATCTTAATCAGTTCTCCCCCCCCCCTCCCGTTCTTTTTTTTTTGTTATAAAATACTCTGAAGTCGATAATTTTAAATATTTTTTCAAATTCCCCATGTAATCTCTCTCGCGTAAATTTATCGCGCTCAAAGTGTTTATCTTTCGTCGGGCCGGGGATAATGGCCGATTAATTAAATCGAACGCTGGAGCAATTTAACTGAGGAAACATTTCGTGTTATTGTAAGAGGGTCGATTTAATATTACTAATATAGCGAATATTAATTTAATACCGGGGAATAATTTTATGAGATGCGCGAATTTCTAAGGTCGAATCGAAATGATGGAAAAGTATACGCGGACGCGTGATAAATTGAACGCAAAATCTAATTACCTTTATATCGATACAATGAAGAAAAATAATGTTTGCTTTGAAGTTAATACTTTCTTGTTTTGCATCGAGTATATTAGTTTCTGAATTTGAGAAGGTATTTTCTTAAATGTAGGAAGTAGTTACTCGATGCAGGAACAGTCGATCTAAATCTAATAAATATCATCTTAATTCAAGAAAATGATTTACTCGGTACATAACCAGTAAATATATTTACTTGATACCGAACGAGCGCGCAATAGACCCGAAAATTCATCACACCGAATGTTTCCTTATAGACTAAATGTACATATGTATATATCATTGTGTTATAGACCGCGAACTGCCGCAACTACATTGTTAAAGAAATGTCACGCTTCTCGCATGGATAAATCGATGCTCCTCGATCCACAATACGATGCCCAGTCGCTCCCATTGCGCGGACGAACTTATACGTGTACGTTGATTTCGTAGAATTGAAAAAGGAGAGAGTAAATGCGCGCGATAAATCGAGGCGATTCTTTACACACGCGCGGACGCACGCGTACGCGTACGCACACAATGTCGGTTATATAAGCGTACACGGATTATGGCGCGTCACTCGCCGAGTCGTGCAAGGATGTACGATCAGCCCTCTCGCCATTTAATTCCCGGCGTCGATCCTCGAGCTCGATCGCGCACGGGGCAGCCAGCCTTCACGCTGTATAAAATATAATGTCGCGTGCGTCGTTCGCTCGCCAGGCGCAGCTCTATAGAAATCCGAATCGGTGAAAATTGCCGGATTGCTGCAGCGTCAATTCCACGATCGATCGATCGTACCGGTATACAGTTTACAGCGACACGTCGCGGCGTACGGATGCCGCGAATTGCTTTCAGTGATTCGGATTGGCACTCCAAGGGTAAATCGGTGGGGGTTTTTTTTTTTTTTTTCTCGCTGGCTTGCCGGTTGACCTGGGATTTTCAGTCCGAGATAATTGTTGCCGACTTGGCGTCACTGCTAAAGCAGAGCTAATAATGCAGATTATAGATTACACGAGTGCCACGCCAATGCAGGCTAATATAGTCTACGTCGTACAGCGACGGGCTCGATACGCAACGAATCTGCGAAAATGTTAAAAGTATAAATAATAATGCAGATTCGCGTGCTATTAATCGGTGACGTTCTAATAAAATTTATTGGAAAATAGGCGAAAGACAAGTCTTTGATTCGTCGATATTTGACTAATCTGCAAAAATTGATCTCCGATCATCATGATTATGAGTCTCGGATATATCGATTCATCGCTATAAAGCTGACCGCTGATAGTACACTGATTTATTTTCTTCAGAGTGAATTGTGAAATAACAAATTTTATTATTCAGTCTTGTCCACGAGCATTATTCTGAAATTATTTCAGAATTCAATACCGGCACAAAAGTTTCGTGGACAATGGTTTTTAATCAGTTCATAAATAAAAGGATAAATTAATTACTTAATCGAATACTGCCGTAAAATCGCTATATTCTTAAGTAAATAAAGCCGCGCAACGAAATTAAACGACTTTACGCCCACAAGGGCTACAATCATTTTTATTACAATAAACGCAGTACGCGACAACTTGGAGCCGAACGGAGCGCAATATATATATATAGCACACTATGTCGGATTCGACGCCCTTTTAAAAAGTGCTTAAAATATTTCTCCGCGGCCGCCTCCCGCCCGTTCGCCACGGCGAAGGCGTTTAATATAACGAGCGCGCTGCCGGCGATGAATATTCAATGTATTATAAACGCCGGCGCGCCTGGCCCTATATACTCCCACCTTCGCCGGCCGATGAGGGAGCCAATCAAAGGACGAGGGGGCGGGGGAGGGGAAGGGAAGAAGAAGACGCTCTTCGGGCAAGGTGTATAATCAATGAGACACCGGATTTTTAAGGACCCTTATGTGCGCGAAGCGCCTTTCCCGACGAATAAAGTGCATTTCGTTTCTTCAGTCTCCCCCACCCACCCGATCGACCGACCGACCGTCTACTGTACACTCCCACCCAAAACCTATGTATATATATATATATATATATATATATATATATATATATCAGCGGACTCATATGCTATTTAATTTTATATAATAACTAGTTGTATCTTTCTGACTGCCCTTTCTTTATACCGTTGTCTCCGAATCTCTCTCGTTCTCTCTCTCTCTCTCTCTCTCTCTCTCTCTCACTCACTCCTAGAAGCACGAGGCGCCGCGCATGCACACGCTTGGCATTGTGCAGCGCAGCCGCATCAGACGCTCCACTGGGGGAGATGCATAAGAGAGTATGTATGTATATATACATAGGTATAAGGTGCAGGATGTAAAAAAAAAAAAGTAATTGCTTATCGCGGGGCGATGATTCACACTCCCGACAGCGAGGTGTCACCGCGCTCGTGTATGCATAAGCGGGACTCATTACGGTGCCCCTCTCGCTCGCTCTCCTCCCTTCCATCCGTTTTTTCAGGCCCACGCCTTCTCCTCCCCCTTCCCACTCCCGTCTCTCACTTCCTCTTAATCGTTCGATTTATACACTAACGGTCAAAACTACTATATATATATATATATATATATATATATATATATATATATATATATATATATATGTAGATTAGAGCGATTTAAGGCTTTCAAAAACAAGTGAGAATTTACGGATTTTATCGAAGGAAAGAGATAGACTCGATGCAGTGATTATAATTGATTTTCTTTAGAAAAAATATATCATAAGTATTTTCAGTTATGTGACATAAAAGTCCAATAATTTATCTTCAAATAGAAATTGCTAATAATCATTAAACTAATTGCTCTCTTATTAATTAATTTAATATATATATATATATATATATATATATATATATATATATATATATATACAATGGATAACTAAATAAACATATAGTTTAATATACATGTACGTAATATATAATATATTTATATTTACTTACATCTCTACGTTAGTTACAATTTTTATTTTTTCAATGTGATGAAAATGAATGGAGATTTTATCTACGTGTAATGAACCACAGATCGAAATCTCGTCTTGTATTTTATGAGTTTTTAGAAAAATCGGATTTATATGGTCAATTTTTTACTCAAAACAATAATGCACAAAGAAGCCTCGCTCGTTTTACCTGAATTCATAATGCATCTCAAAAATTTCATCTTATTTCTATAAGTTGCATAAACTTGTAAAGTGTATAATTTATAGACACTATAATAGAGGATCGGCACAAACGTAGAATATTCTCAAGTTCTATTAGCGAAAGTTTTTCAAACTATAAATGAGACTCGGTCGTGCATGGTGTCGGATTACTGGAACAGAGCAACTCGGCTCTGCTGACAGACGTCCACCGGTAAAAAACTGTCATCGATATGAAAGACTATATTATTCCAAAAGAAGAAAAGAAAATTTCTCAAACGATGATACAAAGTATACGCATGGATAATTAATTTTATATCAAAAAATCTTTAGTAAAAAAGTGCGAGTTCTCAAGATCTTAGTGGGGTATCGATGTGAAAATTAATCTAAGTCATACGAAGAAGATCTAAGGAATTTCGAAAGTATTGCGAATGACGGAATACTCTTAAGCGTGGTAGGGAAAAATAAAAAGACGCCCCTACAATTCGTGCAGAACGAAAATCCCAGCCAAAAGTTCATCAAAATACGACGCGAGACAGTGACGCTCATTTTACTGTAAGAAGCGCGGCGAGATCTTCGGCGATCGACATCCCTTTTGATATTAAATAAAATCTTGCACTGTATCCGTTAAAACAAGATCTTAACATCGAGTGACTATTTTTAAAGCGTTTGAAATTATTTACGGCATACCTACATACTTACGAACTTTTGCGAATGAAAGTATATGTAATGGAGAATTGACATTATAATCAGATTATAACTGAAATCAGCGCAAAAACTAAGTCCGAATCCTCATTAGTTTTGCCTGTGTATTATTATATATTCAGATTTTCAAAGAAATTAATCACAATATAAATTACGCGTAATAAAAAAAAAAATCTCAAGTAATTTTTTTACTCCAACATAAGAGGTTGTTTAAATGTAAAATATAGGGGGATGAACAAAAGGCGTTTATAACCAACAAAATGTACTTATATTAATCCGCTTGATTATTTCTCTAAAATGTTAAAAGCGATGAATATGTAATTGCGCAAGCTGTATTTGTGCAAAATAATTTATAACCGGCTGAAGATACGAATGTTATTATGTTAGAATATTAACACAGGTGGTATTATTTCAAAAATATTTACGATAAACAATTTATAATCAAAATATTAATAAATTATTTCATAAACTTCCGAGGACAATCGACAATCCGTAGACTGCACATTCCGTATGGCCTCGTTACGGCTCGATCCCGCACTGTTCGACCGATGCTTCTCCCCATTACTGTGCCCGCGCGTGCCAAAAGCCGAAGCGGCGGGCCATCCGCATATACCTCTTCGTTAAACTCTGTCGCCTACGGATATCCTCGCATACGCGTATATGTATGCACGTATATGTAGTAAGACACTAGCGCAAACGTATACGTATACTAACATATTGGCACAAACACACACGTATATACATACATAGGCGAATCTGCCGTCGATTTAAGAATCAAACCTCATGTATACATATAACTTGTATAGGTCAACAGATGCGTGTGCCGTATATATATATATATATATATATATATATATATATATATATATATATATACGCGGGTCTCTGGTATATAATTATACAATGCGCTCATACCGAGACAAAACGACCCACGCGAGGATGATATTGGCCGCTTGATAGGTCTGCATGTATATATATAGTATGCACACGTATAGGTTTCGCATTATGCACATTCTATTACACGAAGCCCGCGCACTCTCTGTCCCCTTTACTCCCCCACCCCTTCCTCCCTCTTTATTTATCTCCTCCTCCTCTCTGATGGTATATAAGGCTATATAATGTTAACCTGCGCGATATTGTCGGCGCATTATGCTAAACGTTTCCTCGGTGCGCGAGACACTATGTTATTTCGCGTGTGCATATATATATATATATATATATATATATATATATATAGCGACATATATAGAGGCGCTCTCCAGGCCTATACTTACGCGATTGTGCGGCTAAGGAGTTGCGAATTACGTCGTTAAATGATTAACAGGCTATGAGCGGAATAGATGAATTTTCTTTTTTCTCCATTAAGGCCCCGTTTGCCGTTCGACCGGGGCAATGGCAACAGTCTCCCTCCCTCCGCACCCACCCCCCCCGTTTCTATATATATCATTAAGGGCAAAGCCAATGACTGATAAATGCGTGATACTTTGTTTTTTTTTTTTTATTTACTTCGAATTTAGAAAGCTCTGGGCGATTATAGTATTAATAAATTCTTGTATATTATTCCTTTAAATTATATATGATTTATGTCGGAAATTAAAACGTATAAGGCAAATATCGAATTGAGTAATTTGATTGTAATTTGATTGAATTCATTCGCAGTATTTACGTAACAAGAAAATACAAAAAGAAAAGTCATAATATTCGGAAAATTTGAGACTAATCGCAGAGGTAAAAATTACTTCCTCGTTTTAACCTCTTGCAAATTCATTCCCGTTATTTATCTTTACTTCGAACAAACTGTACATTTGGCGTAAAAAGTATGAAAAAAAAAATCGCAATTTTATTAATACTTCTGAAAAAGCAAAATAAAGATTTGAGTCAATCGATTTTTTTGAACGAGAACAAAAATGACAGCTCACTGCAGTTTATACAAAGTGTAAGTATAAAATCCCTTCATCCTTAGTTAGCAATTTCATTTTATCTGTCATTGGAACATTTAAGCGCTCCGCGTTTGAATAGTCTTTTTACGAAGGCAACTATAATTTGGAGCCAAATCATTGGCTATACTTTTTTTTTCCATTCGTTAAAAAAAGATGGAAAAAAAAGAACTTACTTTATCGGTAAATTCAGCATGATACATATACACATCTTTTCGGACGATAGAATAGGATGTCCAAGTGTCTCGGGACGCCTTCTACGGCGAGTCACGTATTCCATCGTCCGAGCACGAGAGTACAATGCTTGCCCGTAGAAGCCGTGTCTAAGACGTACATACATATCGTTAGCGATATTGAATATTTGGTTAGCGATGCGAACCGAAATTGAAACAAAACAAAAAATCGCCGACGACATGGCAACTTCTTGAATTTTTTTATACAGAAACTACGATATAGGTAAAATTATCTATAGAAAATAGATTTATATGTATTTCTCACATGGAAACTATTGAATATCGGCTATAAATTATCATTATAAAATTATCGGCTATAAATGATCATTTCGAGCGAAACCGAGACAGGGGCTGCTATAGTTGAGCTATAAATTTATAGTTGTGTTTTTTAAAAAAAAAAAAAGTTATTGAAAGTTTTCTCTGAATACGATAGCGCATATAGACAAAAGTTTTGATTTAGCACTAAAATGTTATAATATTAAGCAGAAGTTTTAAAAAGAGGGAAACGATAAGTGAAATTTCTTCATTCCGAAACGAGAATAAAGAACAAAAAACTACGATAATATTTTATTTTCATTTAAATTCAATTTTATCGAGTTTTTCTCGTTCCTCTATGGGCGTTCCTCGTGTCCTGCCCCAGGATTTTTCTGCAAAATACATTAACCCGTCAGATTATTAATTTGGAGAATTAGCCATTTATTAAAAATAAATTTTTGCCCCGACCATATAACGACAATTATATGTCGTTACTGTGTACTTTCGTAGCTACAGACCAAAATTTCACAGTCTCTGAAAATTGAGTAAACCGTCATTATTTATTACGAATTTTCCACTGACGCTTATACCTACGAAAATTTATCAGGATCGTCTACGACAGTAGCGTCTTTATTTTCTCCTCAAACGTCAATGACGCACAAGTGCATAATACGCCAAGTGCCGTCACGCGGACGCGTCAAAAATCGAATCAGCCGCGCGTTTATAGAAAATCGAGGACGAGAACCGCCGCGCGATAATTCGTATCTCTTGCCTGCGGAGGAGGGCGTTTAGATACATATAGTTACGTATATACTCCGCCCGACCTTTATCTCATGAACCACCCTGAGGAGCCTAATGATCGATGCCGACTGCCCTGGACAAAACTAATTAGTTCGGATTATTAAAGGATAGACGTCGGGAGCCGGGCGGCAGGGGGTGGGGGCAGGGGAGGGGGGAGGGCGCGAGCGCGCTAAATCACGGCGAGGAGAGATCGTGAGCCACGATAATCCGGGGGCTCGAGGCGTCGGAGCGTCGGTGTGTGTATATATATATATATATATGTATATACACGACTCAATTCATTAATTATACCGCAATTGCTGGGGTGTGGGGCAGGGGGGGGAGACTACTCTTAATTGCGATTACGCAATTGTTACGGCGGCTCGCGCGCGGGCGCACGGCCGATTATATATATATATATATATATATATATATATATATATATATATACATTATATTCCCCGATGCCAATTGCGCCGGTGTGCGCCTTATCGCGATGCCAATATAAAGCATGCGCGGGTGTATACGTATGGGCTTGCAGTGTGCATACCGTACGTATGTACGAAACGTTTTTGAATGGCGAACACTGGGCGGTGGATATGTGTGGTGGGAAGGTGAGGGTGGGGGAGAAGGAGGGCGAGAAGCTGGATTAGAATAAATCTCCAGGATGCAAGGCACTGAATCTGTACAGATGTATATATATACTGTACGGTATACGTGTACAGTGCACTGTTAACGTTTCAATCGCACGTCTCTCTCTCTCTCTCTCTCTCTCTCTCTCTCTCGCTCCTTTGTTGAATCCGATGCTTTCAGTGACTAATTGCCGTGAGAGATGGGAACGTTCGTTTTGATACTCTCTATAACTGAATAATCTCGGCACAACAATGTTTCGTTATCTATTATATAGCGCAGTCACGCGGCGCAACAGTATTTGGGCCATCGGTGCATTCGTAGAATGGCGAACAACCGATGTGTGAGGTGTTGGTGAACGGAAATTTTCGTCTGGAAATTTATCTCTTTGAAATTCTGTTTCCTTCTTACGGCGTGGATTCAATTTGTATTTTGGACGTCCGTTTACGCAATTGCATGAGGCATCGACCCGCATCACCTTAAAATGTTCTACAAAATTATAATGCATACACCTTGCACGAATAAGCAAAGGTAATTTCGCAGCTGTTATTCGTCGTATTCTTGTTATTGAGGATTCCTACCTTGCCGCAATGATGCGTCAAGAGATGGTCTTTTATATCGCGTGTTTCTAAATTTCTACCTTCGCATCACTTAAACGAAAGATTTATTAGAAATATACCATTTCAGTTTCCGAATTGTCACGTAGATATAGATATTCATATCAATGGCACATAAACGTTCACTCATTAAACTTTCACCGACTTCCGCCTTTTTAAGACTTTAAATCACATCTTTAAATTACAACAATAAACGCATTTGAAAAATATTATAAATATTATAGATAAAAGTTCTATTTTGTAGAATAAGCAAACATTATTATCTGTAATTTATGTGATCGCTGGCCTATGTAAGTTCTCATGATTTGAGACTTTAATAGGAAGTACGTACGAAACATTCCAATTCACTGACCGTAGGATTCCAATGTAACCGACGGATGAATTGAGCTCGAATTTGAGAATGTTACATTGTTAAATACATTGGTCATGGTGCCAAGAGTGGAAATTCAATTTGAATGTTTGGAAAAAGTTTTATAAGTGCAGTACAGATTTTTTAGTTACTTATTGATTAATTAAAAAACATTTATATTTATTAATATTTTTCCCTTTGCCGAAATATACATCCCTCTGTTCGTATCAAAATAATTCAAATATATTGATCGACTAATATCCTCAAATTTAAGCTTAATTTCGTAATTTCAAGGTGGTGTCCTTGCTTAAGCGACTTCAAAGTATAGAAGAGTGTCATTTTTCTAAATATCCTCGTGTTAATCTTCTTTACATTCTTTCACTTCAGTTTTTATCTGATAAAAATTGCAATTAACTATAATAAAAAAATAAACATCCAACAAAAATTTAGGTTTAACAATTCTAAAATTAAAAAGTTTTAAACATTTCAGAAAATTGATGAATTTTGTCAATTAAATTATCAAAACAAAGTACTATCTAATATCCAGGCTCGAATTCATAGTCATGAATTTCAATAACTTAGTCTAAAATAATAATGTGAAAATCGCATGATTCATAAAAATTTTGTTCGACAAATAAGTCCGGTCATCCGAATCGTTCAATCCAAATTCAGATTATTCGCAGTCAACAATTCCGAAAATCCTCATCCACCAAATATTGTGCAAATTCGTGATTATCTAAAAATTTTGTCCGACATATTGTATTAGCCATTTTCAATTTTTATAAATTCGACCTTATAGTTTCGTAATGAGCAACGGAAAAATATTGCGATATCAAATTTGGTATAAAACGATTGACTTTTCAAAACTCGCCAATTTTTACATGCTTTTGGTAGCCACACATTGGATTTTATTCGGAGCGACAAAAATTGTTTTTACCAGACGATTTTTCCATTTCGGTCACTGATCTCAAAAGGTTATAATAACGCTTGATTTGTAAGTAATTTAATAAAAAAAAAAGAAGAAAAAAAAGCTTCCATAGGCTCCTCGGCTACTCGAACCAATTGAGAGAGCAGCCATCAGTCACAGTTTGCCACGCGAATCTGGACGATCGACTTCGAATTCCTCGTATTTTTAATGCTGGTAAATTAATAAATATCCATTGTACATAGCGTGTTCAATATAAAAACATATAACAATACGTCTATGCAGCTTATTAGAACGTCTTCATTAATTTATGTGCAAACACAGTCGCTTTATCGGGAAAGCAAGAAGGCCCCCCCCAGCGAGCTCGGCGATGGTAATAAGAAACGGCGAAAATACGAAATCGCGCACTACCGCGATGGAGATGAGCCGTATATTATTCTAAGGGGAATCGAGCGGGGGGTGGGAGGCAGGCATTATAAACACACATATACGCGCGCGCAAAAGTAACTCCCGAATCGTTTAACGTTGTAACGACGAGGCGGGCGGCCGTACCTGCATTGAAAACACTCGTGGCCAGGTAAACAGTGCGCCGAGACGATCCCCCCCCACCCCCCCCACCCCGGGGAGCCGCGCGTTCGCGTATATATACAATGAGAACGCCGGGCGTCGAGTTCCTCGAGTGGAATTCTCCAACCCCCCCCTCCCTCCTCTCACCGTGCTCCTGGACCACCGCTGACTTTATAACCGTCGAGGCGCGAGCGCGCCTCCCTGGCTTCCACTCGTTATCGCCTCCCCCCCCTCCCTCGCCCCACCCCGCATCGTCGGAATCTCTGGAGCCTCATAGTCGGTGCGTTTGTTTGCGCGCGCATATATTATGCACGATATATATATATATATATATATATATATATATTTATATATGCACGTACGAATGCACAGCTACACTGATCCGCCACCCCTTGCTCCCACACGTCCGCGCATTGGTCAGATTATCGTGTGTCTTTCGTGCATCAGCATGGTGCAGTGCTCGAGTCGAGAGAGCAGAGAGTTTATATATATATATATAAGACGGCATGGCAGTGCACAGCAGACTTTCTCCTTTTGCAGGGCGGGCGCGCGCGCGCACAACGTCTTTATAAAGTTTAGATGAGAATCTAAGTCTATGGCAGAGAGAGAGAGAGAGAGAGAGAGAGAGAGAGAGAGAGAGAGGTTGCGAGCGACCGCTGAAAGCAGACTCTTTTGTCAGCCCTGCCTCCTGAAGATTTTGCGGGTGATATGTCTCTCCTCCCCCGTGTGTTCCTCTTCCGTCTATATACTCTTGCAGGATCTCGATTACATTGCCGGGCTTCTTTTATATATATATATATATATATATATATATATATATATACATAGTGCTCGTGGAAGGCAAACTAAATTGAATTCAAGGGCTAAACGTGTTGATCTTTGCAACCATGCAATTTGCGCGCTTTTCTCCTCTCTTCCACTAAAAGAGCCAGGAACACATTATTATTCTATATACATTTATAGGATTTAGTGAATATTTATTGCACGATTATATATTATATTTAAATATAATACTTATACATATTAATGTAAAAAATAATGTTAATAACTTATATTATTTAATTATGTTAATACCTTCTCGTACATTTAATTAAGAATTTCGAGAATTGACGAAGGCATTAATAAATTGGAAAATTTTATCCTATATTTGTAAAAGTCTTTTTGATAGTAAATAAAAGAATAAAAGATAAGAATGAAATTTAAAAAAAAAAACTATAACAAATATGAAATGTTACGTGATACTAGCGATAATGATAATAATTATAAATAAAATTCGAAAATCAGAATCAGTTTATCCGATAAACTATGGCTCTCATACATATTCTGCCTGAACAGAAGCCTCTATAGACCCAAAACTTAGATTGGCAATGTCTTATATAAAAACAAAGTAATTTATGACAACTACACGAATAATAATGACTATTTTATTTATGGTGAAATAATATCGGGATTCTATAGTTTGCTTCTATTTTTACTTATCAAAATACGAAAATCCGATTAAAAAATCATTGAAGATAGTGTTAATCGATTGGAACATTTTGTAGTCATTAATTCTAAATGAACAGCAGGTATAATTTCAAATTCCGACCATAGTTTGATGAATAATTTTACAAAATATTTGTTAAATAAATAACATTTATAAAAGTATAAAAACCAAATTTAATTTTTTATAATACATCATTCGTGTAAAACAAATTTTTTATTTTCAGAAAATTTTTGTCTTCGCTTGATCCATGAAGAAATTTCATCTTTACTTCGGATGAGAAACGTGCAATTCGCGTGTGACAATTGTTTTCTTAAAAACGTAGTTTTTAAGCTTTAAAATATATATACAGTATATGTCAAATCTCTTCGTTAAAAAAAATGTTTTTCGATATTTGAGTTATTCAGATAATTAGAAAAATTTTTCTTCGCCGATAAAAGAAATTATGTCGATATCCCTTATTCGAAATTCTATAGCACATTATAATTTGAATTAACAATAAGCCTATGTACAAATCGAAGAATATATGTTTCACTATAGCTGAATTCAAATTCATTTACTGATATTTTAATAATTTGAATACGTTAATAATTTTTTGCTAATTAAGCTAATTAAGAAAATTTATCTAACTTTGCAATCAAAATGGATTTATGGAAAAAAGATCTAGTATTTGAGGTTTTTCTTCTGTCCATAACTAAGGAATGTAATAATTTAATGTGATAAAGCGATATTATCGTTTTGATCGCATTATTATAATTTTGTATACTTTCAACACTTTCTTGAAATGTTTATTGAATATAAAAATTTTTATACTCATCGCCCAACAAGCAATATTGTATCAAATATCCAAAAGTCGTACGTGCCTTTTCAAAATGTTATATTGTATTTATATATTTTTGCAATATAATTGGAATTTATAACAATCTAATAATTTAAAATGTTATGCGAGATTTAAATTCGAAAAAACTGAATTATAAGTAAATATGATTAATTTACAAATGTTAGGCTAAGCAAATTAAATATCATACTCCATATGCCATCTGCCGATAGTTTTGAGAACGGAATTATTTGAATGCCCGGTACAAATATCCGCCATCGCACAAACCCGCGCACAGATATGGGTATACATGATTACTACCTTATCGATAGCTGTAAATTTGATTTCTCTATTATCGATAATAGGATATGAATTGCACTCTACCCGGGGTTGGTATATTTAATTATTTTATGCATGCCCATCTACCAATAAATAATAGAATAATAATAATAATTATTATTATTATTAAATTCTTGAAAATATGTATCAATCGCTATACCTTATAGCATATACATGAAAAGTTGTGTGAAAAAGTGTTTTCATTTAATATGAAAAAGTTATTAATAATTTTGTTATTTTTTTCTGTTATTTTCAAACTTTATAAAGAACAGTGGAGTAGTTTTTTCCACACCAAAGCTGGGCTCTCCCTACTATGGAAATTAAAAACTCATAATTAACGGGTGAAATAGTACTGCTTCGTACTATCAGATACTATTAAAAAGTCGGACTCATTCTTTTTTTGTGTCGTATATGATCAAATCAACTGATTATCTTATTTTTCAAATGATTAGAATGAAATTAATTTCACGATTGTTTTTTGGCTGGTGAAATAAAAGTTTGACATTACAATTGCAAAATCCGATATGACGGCCTCAAAGCGAATCCTTGTTTATGAAATATTGTATAATTTCTTTCATTTTTTAGGTTTAATATTTTCATTACTATTTACATGTCACTTATATAATTAATATACACCCATACTTATAAAGTTATGCTTATAGGAAATGTTTATGAAATAAAACAAGTTTTTGTGGTATTTATATAAAAACTTCAATAAATATTACTTACATAGTCAAAATGATTTTGTACATTAAAAATTAAGTATTTTATACAAATTTTCACTAATCTACATGATCTTAGTTATTATAAAATAAAATATAAAGTAATAATAAACTTATATTTTATGTATTTACAATATTTAAGGCAATGTTCAACAAAATAGTAATTAAATGTTTTTATGCACATTTTATAAAACAAAAACTTTGCAAAACTAATGCTAAATGTCTCACTGTTATTTACAAAACTAGATAATTATAGCTTTATCATGAAATTCCTATAGGGACTGCTAAATTTTGATATTGTTTTTACACATTTAATAAAACTGTACAAAAAAACGTATATTTCTTATTAACGTAATAGTTTTAGTTTGGTCATGTCTATCTACATAATTACAGTATCCAAACATAAATTATTACTCTTATATAAAAATAATCTGACCTACTTAAATTTATAAATATTTTTTATCTGCCTATTAATTGCACGTTTAAATTAAAATTTTTAAATTAAATTTTCTACAATTTATCGCACTATCTATAAGTTGATACTTCACAAATATTTATAATTCTATTATTTGTACAACCGGTTTATCAAAGCTATTTACTTTTTGAAACTTATTGTTCCGAGCTAAAAATATATTCAGTTAAAATATTTTTTACGCTGTTGCGCATAGGCAAGCTTAAAATAACGAATAATAAACGTTTACTTTATCAACAGGAGAAGCAAATGCTCGTAAACTTACTTGTAATAAACTAGGAATATCTACACATTGATCCAAAAAGCTGTTATTACTTGAAGTAAGTACTTTGGCGATTAACTGAATTAAAATTTAAAACAATCATAATATCTACAGCATTTGTCATGGATACTAGAAATTAAAAAAAAAAAAAAAAAAACTACGACCAGTTCATGAGATTTTACAAAATCAGTACTACTCTCAAAGAATACGCTGATTCCTTTGAATTGATCTAACGTAACACACACTATCTTACACATTCATTTACATTTCACATACATATGACATATATTTCTACTGAATTATGATCCCCTATGCTCAGTCTCAAAAATAAAGTAATGAGTAAATCATTGTACACAAACAACGCGACAAACATTGAAAACTCAATGAATTTGAGAATTTTACATCGCAGATAATATTTTTTTTGCAAACAAGCTATCGTACTGATTATTAAAGTCTCATTTGCATATATAGAGATATAGTTTTTTTTATACAATTTTTAAATATGTTCCTATTTCATTGTAACAGGAAAAGACTTTTTTTTATAAGCACGATCTTACAACACTTTCAGTACACGTTGCTACTTTTCTAAAAAAACATTATCCGCTTTAAAAGCAGAGAAATGATCACTTAATGTTGTGCTATAATATCAAAACGTTGGATCATTGAAGCTGTTTGATTGGGACAGTGACTCAATGCGCTCGGTCATTGGTATGCTGCACGCGCTCGCATCCGTGCTTGGCACACTCAGAAACGTGTTCATTATGCCCGGCTGGATGTTCACGTAGCGGGGGATCGCATTTTTAGAAATATTTGATGTGGTATAACTAGCCTCGTCCAACAGCGGCTTGCTACTCTCCAATTCGCTAGCACCGCACGAGCCCAATATTGCCGAGATATTTTGATCGTTTAACGATGACGTATCGTTGATGTCTAGCAGAGGAGCATCGGCCATTGTTGACAATTTATTGCGCAGACTATCGTTCTCGGATTGCCAAGGGAACGAGAACCTCCTGGTTAACGACGCATTTAGCTGCATCTCCATCTGGCCCGTGTGTTCCAATTGCACGCTTGCCAAAGGAACATCGAGGCATGGGGCTATGACTCGTGGATTATTCGCAATAAAATCAACGATTTCCGGTGCTGTCGGTCGCTTCGTGTGTTCCACCGACCAACATGATCGCATCAATCCCTCTCTGTAAACATTTATTTTCATTGTTATAATAAGTTACAATAATATATGTATAATAAAATGCAATCGCACAATTACTTACAATTGAGGTTTGACACCCTTTGGTACCATTAAAGAATTGCCGGACTTTACATGAGTAAGTACTTGATTATTACTCATGCCTTGGAAAGGAAAACTTCCAAACGTTATAATCTCATACAATAGAACGCCATACGACCAGACGTCTGATGCTGGTGTAAAAATACCTAATCCTAAGGACTCGGGTGCCATCCACCGAACAGGAAGCATTCCTTTTATATTACAGATATATTAGTAACGGAATCGTATAAATAACAGCGTATTGCTTCATTTAACGCTTACCTTTTCTACTGAATTTATAATAATCATTTTCATACATTGGCCTCGTCATACCAAAATCACCCAATTTAACATTTCTAAGAGCATTAACCAGACAATTTCTAGATGCAACGTCCCTGTAATAAAAATACAATTTTATTTTTAAAACTGCATGTAGATTCGATTTTATATTTAGAGAAGTCTGCTTCAATACTTATTTACCTATGCACATATTTAAGTTGAGCCAGGTAACTCAGTGCTCTTGCTACGTCAAGAGCCATACCTGTTAACCTCTTATTAGATATCTCGTCAGAGTCTTCATAATGTTGATCATTTACTAAATGTCGCCTGGCAAGTAAATAAGTCTTTAAGTCTCCGTAAAGCATGAATTCCATAACAGTCAGCACCGGCTCGTTTTTTATGCACACAGCTAATAATTTAATGATGTTTTTGTGCTCGAATCGTTTCATAACTTCAACTTCGCTAAGGAAATTAAGTTTTTCTTCGGTGCTGCTTCCAACTTTTAAAGTTTTCACTGCTACAGCGAGCCATCCCTTTTCGGGGAAAAATGCTTCCCCTCCATAAACCGTACCAAAGGCTCCCTCGCCTATTTTACGGTTAATAACCACTCTTTCTCTCGATATTTCCCATTTATCGAGGCTCGAGCCTTCAGAATGAAGTAGATCAAGACCAAGAGACTTCATATATTTTTCGTGTAAACGGACTTTTTGATCATATCTGCAAAATAAAATAAAATTATCATAAGAGCATAGAAGATGTATGTATTGTATTAACATACTACGTACTTTCTTTTTATGAGGATTACTACAATTACTAGAAATACTCCTAATAGGCCAAAGCCTATGATATTTACAATTATAATTGCACCTTCGCAGGAAACATTTAATAGTTCTGCAAATCCTGAAAATACACATTTCTTTGGTGGTTCTGAGCCATCGTCCGGTTTTTTCCCGGAAAGCCAAACGATAGCCGATACATTTAAATTTAAAGTGCCTCCACTAATCTGATTTGTTTCTTCAGAAATATTTGGTTCAAAATTTCCAATTAATTCCATGTCTCCGTCAACATGTTGGAAAATATTAATAACCGAAAACCGAGATAGCCCTCCTATAAATTTAATTCTACCCGACACCTGTATTATAAAAAATAAGTGATTACAAATTGAAATATTATTTCTGGTTACATTTAATCTACTCGTGCTTACCCCATTAAAATCAGTCTTAGATATCAACTCAGTAAATCGAGCTGCAGTTTGTTCAGAATGTAAATCTAAAATATAACTTTGATTCTCCTTTAATAATCGGTCTAAAGCAAAAGCATAAGTCCACATAGCGTCGTAAGCATAACCAGCATAGTGCGACGTCATTTCTTTTTGGAACTTACACTGATTTTCGTATTTATCACGCCACTGCCGAACTGTGATACCTTCTTGCATTATACTATCATCAGGCGCAAAGTTCGCATGAGAAATTCCTAAGTAGCCGTTTATTGCTTTTCTCATTTCTTCAGTGCTACAGGGCGTACTTTCGCCACGTTCATTATAATAGTCTGTATCAAACCAGTTGGAACGTAGCCAGAGAGGTAGAAACCAAACATAACCCTTATTTAAAAAGAAATGTAAGAATTCGAATTGAAAATGAATGAATATAAATTTGTAAAGAGTAAGAAAAAAATAATTTCAAGCTAAGCAATTATGTGCAACTTGCATATTTTCTTAATGACAGAAATTAAAAAATGTAATTGAATTTAGATTAAATATATTAAATAATTCAATAATATACCAAAAAAGGTATTAACTTTTAGTTAAAGACTATATTATTCAAGTAA
Organism: Sycobia sp. Sy_11; assembly: GCA_018907035.1. Classification (NCBI taxonomy): domain Eukaryota; kingdom Metazoa; phylum Arthropoda; class Insecta; order Hymenoptera; family Epichrysomallidae; genus Sycobia; species Sycobia sp. Sy_11. The sequence goes on from JACCIC010000209.1 coordinate 544,908, forward strand.
AACTTATTCAAAATTGAATATCGCTATAGTATTTTTACCTGAGTAGCCGTCATTTCCAATTTATATGCCTCACACATAACCATTCGCGCGACTTGGTCATATACGTCAGAAATGATTATTCTTGCTCGTTTTTGCTTGAGATCTTCTAAATACTGCAATAAACAAAAAGGTAAGTTAATCAAACTTTTTTTTTGAACATTTAATGTATAATTTAATTTTTCTTATTATTTGAAAGAAATTACTTTTGTTAGTATTTCAGGTTGCCATTCTCTTGGAAACTTAATATTAGCAACAAAATTTATCCCATTTTCTCTAAGTAAGTCTTGCATGTAAGAAATATATTCAGTATATTTCAAACCGTCTTCAGAAAATGCAGCCACTCTATGCCAGTTCAATTTTTTCAGCAAATGTAGATAAACGTATTTATATTGTCGATTTTCGCCGATCGTTCTAAAAAAATATGGATATCGAGTTCTATCGCTGAAGCTAGAACCTTCTGCAGCGTAACTCAAAATTAAAGTGTAAAAATGCTTTGATACACCAGCTAAAGGCTCTATTGTTTCTGAGCAGGCAGGGCCAAGAATCCCAACTAATTTACTATATTTATTGAGTAAAATATAGTCGATAAAGGATTTCATCACAAGTTCTGATTTACATTGCCCGTCATTTACTAATAAATTTAAATTGTAGTCTCTTAAGACCGTGTTATTTAAATTAATAGCATTTCTAGCCATTTTTGCAGCTAGAGCGATCGACTTTGCCGAATATAAATTACCGGTCATTGGAAAAATTCCTCCCACTATCAACGTGTTTTTATCTTCTTCATGTGGTAACCAATTAGATAGTACAAAATCTAAATTATCTTTTAGCCACTCGCATGCAATCTCTTGTTCAATTACATGTAATTTAGAGTAACTATTAAATTTGATTAATTTATCGTTATATTTATTGATTAAATTTTCGTACATGCTATTAGTGTATTGCACTCGATTAATTGCTTCGAAAGCTAGCTTAGCCGATTGTTCAAGTCCGTGCCACACAAGTTTTTCTAGTTTTCTAGTTTCGTATTGGCACCCTTCTTCAGTACCTCTTGAACCGCACCTTGGAAATTCTACGTTGACAAATTCTTTTTCATTTGGTATTATATTACTTGGAGTCCAATGCAAAATTACTAAGGATTTTTCCACGAATGATGGATTCTGCGTAAGTTGCAAGTACTCTTTCGTTAGTGACTTTATTATGTGTTTTAGGTTAGGCCCAACCCAAACGACTTTTACATATAATTTCCAATGATCAATGTGTTCCTTTATAAAACTGGTAGAATTAGAATAATCGGCTAATAGCAAAGCGCATGGTTGTAATTTGGGTTTGTGAGATTGGCACTGCAATGGAATGTACATGCCTTCTCGACAAAAATGCTCACGACAATAATAATTCTTATCAGCGTTAATAGTAGCATTTTTGATCATTGCCCAATTATCTTCATCCAAGTCAAAGCGAGCTGCAGTCTCTTGTTTTGTAAATGTTAACCAACTGTCATTTAGTTTTGACAAACTATCGGGTATAAACCAACCAAAATGGCCAGGGGATACAATTGGTCCAACTTGCGCAACTTCGTGTTTACTTAATAAAGGTAGAGTATCTAACTGTGGAGGAATCCAAACCTCCATGTTAACCATTGACCTAGGAATTCTGAAGATGAACAATTATTAGCATAAGCATTTTAAAATTTCCAAAACATTAAGTGGGAATACAAATACATGCTTTACTTACATAGATTTTCTAGAGTTTGTTAATCTAGCAAATGCAGCTGTCACATTAAATTCATCTTCTACGTGGACAGTTGTTATATTAGTATTATAACCCAAGACCTCTTGCATAAATATCTCTGTAACTCTAGTTACTAGCCTTTGGGTTACTCTACTTGATACTTCAAAAGTTATATTCAATGATTGACCTTCGGAACTTACACTCCTCTTTGGGGTTACATCTGTGGAAAAAAGACTTTTTCTGAAAACTGCATTTTATAATAATATATTTTTAATGTAATATATACAAACCATCTAACATAGTCAGACATTGATTAGAATTTGTTGATTCGATTGAAAGTATGAGAAATAATAAGCAAAATATTGTCCGTGACGTCATCTTGAATTTAATCTAAAATATAAATAAAAATATAATTATTAAATAAAAAAATATAATTTGTAAAAATTTATAAGCAGTTTTGAAAGATTGTACAATGGTATTTTAACATACTCTTTTCGATTTTATCATCATTGTTAATATACATTTTATGCTGAATCCATTACGCAAAAGTACAGTAAGTTGCAAATTTATATTCTTTGAAACAAGTATATTATGTTCACATTAATATGTATTTATCACCAGAAAAAATCCAAGTGATAAAAAATTGCTAATTGGTAAAGAAAAATATGAAGAGAGGATGACGAATATATTAGCAGTTAATGTTCGCCTGTAATGTATTATATTCAAAATGAAAACTGAACTAAAATAATAAATATTTGTTATCAAAGCATGATGAAATGATTTCTAATCAAAAATTATTAGATAGATTACTTATTTTTGAATTTTTTACATCCGTAATACAGTGTGTAATAAGCATTGTCAAATAGTTTTCAAAGATAACATTTCCTATCTATAAGCTATAAAAGCTATTTTTTCATGTATTCACGATAACGAGGAGCAATTATAATACATCTTAATTGATAAAATTTTGTCAAAGAATCGAAGCGAATATTTCGTAGCTTTCCGTAAATTCTAAAAAACATTTAGTCCATGGAAATAGGTGGATACCGTATTTGAACATAAATTCCTATTCATCATTACTAATTTTAACGAATAGCACTTGATTTTTTAAGGCAATTAAAAAAATTATCGTACATGATATCTAATGTGCACATACAGAGAGACCTTATCAATTGACTTGTTTTGAATTCGGATCAAGATTATCATTTCGAACACTTTACACTTTTCAATGCTACGAAGATCTGTTTCATTGCAGTATGATTTTAAAAAATCTTGAAAAAGTGAGAAAAAAATTATTAATTTTTAATATACAAAAAAACTATCTGTATATGTCCCTTGATATGCGAGCATTTTTAAAAATTTATAAGAAAGGTAATTTCGATATCTTTGGAAAGCGTAAAGAAACTGGTGTTTTGTCATTATTGTACGGTCATTTTTTTTTTCATATAAATAATTATGTATTTTTATATAAAAATCTGCTAATATCTACAACACTTCATTCATGGTTGCATATCCAACTGTCAATAGTAAAATGAATAATTGTGGAGCTTCTACTTTGTTCGTATATTCCGTTTTAATAGTTGCCTCATAAAAATGATAAAATTATTATTCCGAAACTATGTGTATCCCACTGAAACGATAATTCGCTCAATCGAATGGTAAAACTATCACACCAAGCCCGAGACTGGCAATCGCATCGTGATGCAAACTATAAATATATGTATTATATCTATTTATAGGCTGGTTTATCGCGCCTGTCGTTGTCGTTAACTATATATATATATATATATATATATATATATATATATATATATATATAAACCCGCACCAGGAACGGTGAGCTGCGGCGCTCCATTCGGCTCCACGTTATCAAGCGCATTATATTATGCACGCTAATCGTGAATTTTATTATAGCCAGCCTAGCGCGGCGAAGATTTATAATAAAAAAAATTTATCGATCGAACCGACTGTTATAAGACTGCCATGTGTGCGTGGTGCGTGCGTGCGTGCGTGCGTGCGTGCGTGTGTGTGTGTGTGTGTGTGTGTGTGTGTGTGTGTGTCTGCGCGCGCGTTTAGTACCCAAGGAGCCGAATGGAAACGCATCTCTTTTCAAAATTACATACACGTGTGTTCGTTTATAGACTCGCCCGAACGAGAAGGACAGCTGATTGGCGGGAATTGCGCTCACTTTTATACGTGCGCGCGTACGAATTTAGATAGGAATGAATATGCGCCTCTGGTGGTAGCCTATGCTTTACGATAATGAAACGCGAGTCCGATCTCGAGAGGCGCGTCACGCTCGCCGGGCCTGCGTTTTTGTATATGCAGGGATGTAAAAATAAGCGCCCGGCAGGCAAGTCAGTTCAGGCAAGGCGGGCAGGCGAATTCGTTGGATCATCGGGTATTTTCGCAGGTTTAATATATAACGCGCGAACGGTCAACAGAGTCAGGCAAAAATAGCCGGCCATGGAAGAATCGTCATGGATAACGGAAATCCCAAAACTCTCGGGTCTGAGCTGTTCCATTGTCCTCGCCCGATCTGTGTGTGCACAATACATACATACAAACATATATATATATATATATATATATATATATATATATATATATACACGCAGCAGACATGTACGTATACATAAAGACCTGATATTCGTTAAAAATCTGCATTTACTCTTAAATTTTCTGAGTTAAATTGGTAAGATGCAGCTTTGATGTACGTGCGCATGAAGAATATAGCAGCTATATGGCGGCAAATTATTCCACTTGCAATTACTGCCATTATTATCATTAAAGGAGGATTTTGCGCTTATTTGTACTTCTGCATCGGGCCTGTGTAGACTCCGTGTAATTAGGACGGTTAAGAACTAACTTCTCAGTGACAATATCTGTTAATTATTACTGGAACTTCCAAGTATACTTGCTAACAGTGTTCGAGAGGAGAGAAAATAGTTTCGATAAGAAGCCATAACGTCATGGATTCGAAAGGATAAAGCCGGAACAGCCCATTAGTATATAGTTAACATGGATTATCCGACGAGAATTGCGTGTTCTCGTCCTCTTCTTCGCGCATGCGTTCCGCACGCGCGAGCTGCTGCTTGTAATTCGTAACAACCCAAGTAATCTTTTCTACTTGCACGTCAACAGAATGTTATATTAAGCGGTAAATTATTGTACGAAAAGTCAATTATAAATTACAGTGTGTATATATATACATAAAAGAAACCGGAAAAATTTGCGCGAGACGATTCTGATAATCGTCAGAGGGATGAGCATCTCTCGCGTCTTCAAATATATACATCAATGTAAGCGAGAAAATACGACAACGTTAATATATATATACACACACACACACACACAGATATACATATATATGGTCAGTTTAACGAATGACATATATTATCCTTCATATATAAGAGAGGCTGTAATATAATAATATACGCAAATTGAGAAGACGGGAATCCCGGGAAAAAATTCTAAAACGCGCCCTGTTCTCGGGCCTAGCGCGCAATAATAAAGCGCGTATATACCCAGCGCACGCTCAAGAAACATCATCATCGACAAGGCAAGGCCGCGTGCATTGCACTCTCGCGCCCGCGTCTTAATATACACATGTAGTTGGGCGCGCGTTTATAGTACGCGCGTTAGAGCGGCGAATGTCCAGATGTCGGCTGCGAGGAACGCGCGCAATTTAACGACAACGTGCGTTATTGCAGTTTCGGCGTTCTGTCTCTCTCTCTCTCTCTCTCTCTCTCTCTCTCTCTCTCTATCTCTCGTACATATTAATGCGAAGATAAACTACCGCTTCATATACACAGACACGTGTTTGCGGTGGCATTCGTTCGCACGGGTGTCCCTACAGGCGAATGCCGACGATGTTATTGCTTATGGCTCTCGGCTTCTATGAGGAAATCGCCCTCGTCTAATAACTGTACAGTTGTCTATATACGTATGGGCATACGCGGATATTCGATGGCCAATAATATACGAATTATCCAATTGAATCGGCCAGTCATCGTTTATCGAAACATTAACGATATATAATGATATCGCGGTGTGCCCAAATCCGACCTATGCCGATGGTTAGTTGAAATTTTGTATTGGTGTATAAATAGCAACGTCATTCTTTTAAGGGGGCAAAGCTCTTCTTTTTCATTTTTTTTTTTTTTTTTTTTGAATTCTACACTCGAGCCTTCTCGTATACATTATATAGACGCATCTGACGCGTGTATTATGTTTTTGTATATTTTTATCGGAACAATCGCATTCCGATCGATCCCGAGCAGACCTGTTAATATTTTTATTATTGTTCGCTCCACACACATACACGCACACACATATATAGTGATAACCGTTTATTAATAATATATAAAAACATCGGAACTGCATGTACGCGTCCTGTCGCACGATGCGTTGTAGGCGAAGGCTATTTTATTTCCAATAGCTAGAAGCCCTATATATGTATATAATTGTAACGAGATCAAATGTAATTTAACGATCCAAGCCGTAGACAAGGCATTAGATATATATATATATATATATATATATATATATATATATATATATATATATCTACGCACACCAAGTTATAAACTCCGAGCTCGCATAATCATATTCAGGCTATATTGAATTGGATAAAGAAGGGACTGCGCATTCAACTGCATTTCTGCGCCGATGCTCCAAAATGACGCAAAGCACTGGCTTCAATTGTATGACGTTGAGATATATATATATATATATATATATATATATATATATTATATATATACACAAAGATCGTGTTATGGTGGATGGAGGAAATGCTCGCAATATCCATAATAAATATGAAACCTAGTAATTGATCATTGTCCCTCCCGCCGCGACTAACAAATACGTTCGAGATAATTATGACAAATTCACGAATGCAGCAAATCTATATATATATATATATATATATATATATATATATATATATAGTGCCCCGGTAATCCAGTGACGTATATATATATATATATATATATATATATATATATATATATATATATCGATGTAGACGCACCGCGGTGTTTGTATACAACGTACATACAGTCGACAAATAGATCACGACGTAGGAATTAACGTCAGACTAAGTATACCATAGATACTCGGAATTATTCTTAGATCACGCGCGCGCTCGTTTCATCATAGTTTCCCTCACGCTCACGCCCACTCGCTCTCCCCCTCCCATCCTCCCACTCTCTTCCTCTATGCACGCTTGTTCATTCGAATTTCGCGCTACATAATCTCTCTCTCTCTCTCTCTCTCTCTCTCATATATATTATATATATATATATATATATATATATATATATATATATACACACACATTTATATCTATGCATCTATGTATACGTTGCATAGGTCGCGTAAGCGCGAGCGCCAAGACGCGTAGCGGCTCTAATGCAACGGAGCGCGCTCTCGTATTAGTATAGGGATAGCAAGGTCGCCGGTAAATACCCGCAATTGTCCATGACGATGTCGGGCTCTGCGTACAGTTAAATATCTTTATCCCCGATTCTGGCGTACCGGTGCTTGGACGTCGAAAACGCGTGCCGATCTGTCGCGAATATAACTACTGTGGATGTCGAGGTGGAATGTTGAAACAAAAAAAAAAAAAAAAAAATAAATAACCCGCGGCCAAAACGCGTTTACGTAAGTATAATAAAATGTTTTATACACATAGTGTAAGAAAAGTAGAATTTTTAAATCATCGATCCTGTATCGATCGACCGACACAGCTAGGTGCATCTATCTTGGCAGTAGGTGTGAATATGGAATGACATTGTGATGTATTAGTATTTGTAGCTATTTAGTATATATAGGGTATATACCCTATTACATCGATGATACGTAAGACACTTAAAACTTTCGTAAAAGTCACGCTGGGTGGAATCGATCCCGGTATCTGTGAACCGTTGCGAAACTTAGCAGGATAAAAAAACAAGCCAAGACAAAAAAAATGGACTTGTGTCTTGATCCAGTTTTCAGAAAATCGTAGGCGTTTTGTACACGACAAAATTTCACTGCACATATGTCAAAAAAAAAATACGTATAAAAAATAAATAATAAAAAAGTGACTTTTTTTTACAAAAATTGTTCCAATGTTGGGGTCGATTTTGCCCAGTGCGAACAATGCGAGATATACAAATCCAATAGGTTGTTTACGACTGAACTTTTCGACCAAAAGTTTTTTTTTTATACATCGAGTTTTAGATTATACGAAATATTTTTAAACAGCTTGTTTACGGTATATATATATCACAAAAAAATAATTGCGAGATAGGATATTTAAACAGAGACGATGAAAAACTAAGAATAAACTTGCTTAATCGAGCTTTTGGAATAAAACACTCTATATAATAATTTACTAATTGATCTTTACGTTTAACGCTTGAACGTTAATTTTGGCTTGCTCGCTTGCCTTCGCGATTTCCCGTGCATCTGAGGCGGCCAGTTTATATTTTTTTAATAATAATACTGTTGAATACCATTGTATCAGATAGTTTTGCGCAAAAAAAACTTATTCTCGTGAGTCTTTTATTTTTTAATAGATTCTCATATACTCAAATGCACAGTAATTAGAAAAATAGACGAATAATAATGCACGATTATGAAAAAGTGAGCAATCATCTTTTTTCCTTAAAGTTCCGAGAACGCAACAACAAACAAACGAGCTCGATTAAGATTTGTAAAAACCGAAACGATCTTTTTGCCAGCATTTCGAAAATTCCGGAAACAATCAAATAATCTCTAATTGGTTCAGCCAGTAAACGTTGAATCTATACACACATTTATATAAATTTAATAATTAAATCGAAAATTCGGCGCGCGCCGTCTTGCCGCGGGCCAACTAATAAATAATTCGTCTAATAATAATGTAGCTCGCGGTTAAAAACAATAATGTTTTAAAATTAAATTTTTAATCGAAAACGGCCAAGTGAAAATCGGAAAAGACAAAACGAGCGTCTTGGGGTACATTTTGTCCACGTCGTTTCGCGTCTCGCCAATTTCAGAAGCGCGCGGTTTAATTCGAGCGCCGAGCTGAAATAGATCATAAGGAGGTAATAATACATACACATTAATATAAATACGAATAATCCGATTTTTCGTCGCGCATATAATTCTATTAAGCAGATAACGTCGTATTATACCATCTTCTCCGATTCGGTGGTGTGTGTGTGTGTGTGTGTGTGTGTGTGTGTGTGTGTGTGTGTGGTGTGTGTGTGTGTGTGTGTGTGTGTGTTATATACGTTAACTTTGTATCATCGAAGCGGCGTAAGCTTCGCCGGATGACAAAAATACGAATAAAAACGAGAAAAAAAAGATGAAGAAGCAGAAGTAGAAGAAGAAGAAGAAGTAGACGATGATGATGATGAAGAAGGAGAAAAAAAAGTAATAAAAGCGCACGCTCATGACCTTCGTTGTTCGCTCGCTGAACGATAAGCCGATCTCGCGTGCGCGCGAAGCCAGAGCGAACTGGTGGGGATAGATAGAAAGAGCTTGCCCGCGTGTTTCGACACTTCTTCTTCTTCTTCTTTTGCCGCTGCCTCACTTAGAATTCGCCGATCCCAGCCTTCAACTTAATCATCCGCACTGCAGCAGTCCCCCGGCATTATTATCGCTTGTGTCTAATATATATAGATATATATATATATATTTTCTCAGTATATATACTTTGACAATAAATAATAAAAGAGCCTTGACCCGTGTTGCGCGCGTGCGGGCGCCTATCGTCAAATACATGTTATTTATATTATATATATTATTATTAAAAAAAAATTATTAAAAGAAACGAGAAATTTCCACCGCCATGCTATACAGATTCGTATCCGTGGAAAATCGGTAGATAAAGCTTTCCCGGACAGAAATTAAATATATATATATATACACATGACAAGATATTATACGGAAAAACTTACAAAACAGAGTGTTGCAAGCCATCAAGGGTCCGGGAATCAGTGCGAGTGATAATGACGAGAAATGGGCAACAATTTATTAATTATTATCGCTGTGTAATCTGTACTGTACATATGTAACGGAACTTTTCAGAAAATCGTGATTGTCAGCATCGCGCAGCGTGAAGACTTGTAATATCCCAGCAAATATTGTTGTTCGGCGATGCAATACACTTATCCATATATATATATATTCTTATACTTCCGCAGAAAGTTCAGTCGACACGTGTTCGCGTGCATTGTGCACAGAATTGTACGTACATTATGGCGTCGTCAATTTATTTATTGTTTTTCTTCTTTTTTTTTTGTTTTTTATTAATGTTTCATCGCTTATCAATATTCATAAAGCTATGTACGCTTAGAAACGTCAATCCCGTTCCCTTGCACGTTCCCTCAAACCGTCACTACTCCGTTATCGTTCTTTTCACATACATAATAAAGAACGCAGCCGCGATTGACGCCACATTAATTATATATGTTTTTCAATAATTTACGAGCGCCGTGTTTGCAGTTGCGAGTGAGTTAGAGAGAGGGGGGGCGTGAGGCAGAGAGAGAAAGAGAGAGAGAGAGAGAGCTGGAGGGGGGCAGCCTCGTTTGTATTATGAGCGCGCAACGTGAAAAAGGCTCGTTTGTATAATTAATCGCGTATGCATCGCGGGCGGCTTTCGGCATTTTGAATAAGAGCAAAATAATAGGTTATTGGGAAAAAGAGCGAAGTGCGCGGTCAATTGTTATTGCCGCAGCATATATACGCGAGAGAGTAGATAATTAGCCGTGCACGGGATACAAATATTTCATTGTGTATTTTCCCATTATGCGCGGAATTCGCCCTCGCGTGCATCGTGCTGAGCTATTTGCTGTTTATTCAACGACAAATGGAAACAATGATAATTAGCATGCAGCGTGTATGTATTTACGCACATATACGCTCTATCGATATGGGGTGGTCTTAGTTTGGAGGGGGGGTTCTGTTGTTTGTTGACTACGTCAGTTCGAAGTGGTTTCTAACAATGATTATAACTGCAAAAGGAATATTTCAGTGAAAGTTAGAGACCATTCGCAATGTGTAGTTCTGTTAATTTTTCCAAGTCTTCCCCCGTCGTGTATAAACGTAAAAATCTCCTTCGTTGCAATTTTTACAAAGTGGCTTTGTTCCCCCTCTCAAATCAATCACTCCGATTGAATCGATTATGGGGCTGAAATATGCATATAACAATTTTTCGCTCGTCAAGCTAGATTTATTGAAAAAAAGCAATAATAATAAATGAATTGTTGTTCCTTTAAACTCTGGTCATAAAATTTCTGAACTTTGAAAATCTCATTTTTATCACAATGCCAAACTCCATAGATTCGTCTTAGTAGATTATGACGAAGGTTTGCTTGTTTCCGATCTCGGATAAGAAGTTCAATGGTAATCGTGACAGCCGTTTCACCTACTTTCATTTAAAGCGCTTTCTTACGCAATCTCTGTACACAGAGGAAGAAAAGAAAAGATTTTTTTTTTTCTTCTTTTGTTCGAAAACAAAAATTCGCTGCGCGCTATTCAAATATTATTGCCGATGCATTGTGAGGTGAAAAAAAAATAAAAAATTTCACGCCAATCTCGCGGTATATTTTCCCACGCTAAAGTCGCGAATCGAGGGCAAAAAATCGGCCGGAAGCAATCGGCCATTACTGCGAAATGGGCGAAGAGCGATCGCGGCGGCATGAAACGAATGCTTCTTCCTCGCCTCGCCGAGAGCCGGGGGGAATAGATAAATTCATCGGCGCGGCCGCGAGAGGAGCAGATTACTTTCATTTTTAATTTGCCCACGTATAAAATTGCCGCGTATAATAGCGGCATAATTAGGGAGAAACGAGGCTCTTATCGGCCTCGCCGATTAATCGCGGATACCAAAAAATCCAACGGGATTTCTAAAGATCGACGGAGTAATGTGGACGCGTTATTTTGTATATACGTATACATGTTTACACCGTCGTAAACAGGCTGGGACGAAGGGGAGGAATGGGAGCGAGGGGTTGTCTTGTGTCATCGAGGACGCCTTCCCAGTGGTCAAACTGTGGGTTTCCGCAGGGCTGGACATTTCGAGCAAATTCAGAGGCTTTCAAAGCATCGTTTTAAAATATATCCAACGATTTTCTTGGGCCATCATTCTCTATTTTATTCAATTCAATTCATAGAATAAATAATGTTCGATAAGAATTACTTTGATAGAACACGAGATTTGTAAATATATTCACGCGTAGCGACGAAATAAAGTGAAAAAAGATTTCTAATTTTGAATATCTGTATAAAAATTGTTGGTAATAAAAAAAATCTATTATTAGTGTATGGGATAACACTAGGCGCAAGTATAAAATGAAATATAATATTTGTATGGCAGATTTAACGATTTCCATAGGGAATCGCAAATCTGAGAGATCGTTTTCCATTTTTAAAAAAGACTAAATAATCTTAGATAAAATACTAAATAAGACTAAATCTTCCTTAGCGGCATTGGCCATCGAAGAAGATTCATTGATATCGTTCAATTATAGCTACTTCATTAAACTATTCGCTGACAAAAAAAGTTTTTCATTTAGGCTTTATTAGATTGATTTTAAAAATATTCGAAAAACCAATCTCAAAAGTTACTCTTAAATTAATTACGTATTTTTCTAAATGTATAAAAACGGTCGTATTTGTATTTATTTCTCTCTTGTTCATCCGTTATCGGACGAGCATTCGAAGGGCCCTGGGGCGTGGCCTCGGGCTTGCGGACAGTCCCGGTACCTCCTACACCGCTCCCCCGATCCGCACATCTGCCCCGCTGCCGCGCCGCGATTCCCCCGCGATATCGCGCGGACTCGGGATCCCGAGGCTACCCTCAAAACGGATCGGTTTCATCGACGAGCGCGACGTTCCATTACCTTCCTATTATTACCCGCCCGAGGGATCCCGGCCCACCGCGACGCGCTACTCTTTACCCCTTGTCGCGCTCGTCTCCCCGCGTCCCCTAGTCACTTATATAGCAGCGAGGACTCGCAACGAGGACGCGGAGTCGCGCACGCGAGCTACGGCGCCCCCCCCCCCACACCCCGGAACCTGGCAACGGGCGCGCCGGGAGTTCTAACAAATTGGCGCGGGTTCGATTCCCTCGGCGTCGGGGCAGCGACGCTGGTCGGCCCGTGACCTATGCCGTACTACTTTCGCATTACTTTTATACATATATCGATAATCGTTGAATAAAACGTGGCATTAAGGCGGCAATCGCTGGCGTATAATGGGTGCTACTTTTCAACGATTTTTTTCTGTGTCATTACTCCGACTTCTTCGGTTGTTTTTTTTTCTTCTCGCTTTTTTTTTTTTTGGATACTCCATAACCGAACGGTTAACGAATTGCTAATTATTCCGTTTGCTAGGAAGGATATATATGTTATATAACAGTTGTATACTTAAATATTGAGAGGCGATTAAATTGTCGTTTACAGAATAAGAGAATAATTTATTATACCCGTATACCTTTTTTTGTTCCTGTTATCGTTATAAAATCGACAGTAGTAGAGCGATAGAGAAGTATATATATATATATATATATATATATATATATGTATATATATTCGGCGATGACATTGACAAAATGCGTTTGATTAAATTGTCCACTCGATAAGCCGAACAGCGTATTTAATATTTGTTGTGGAAAAAGCATTATTGATTACAGATTCCAGCTAAAATATACGCAGTCAAGTCTAGAAATTCAGGTCAAATTTTTACAGCCTCCCATATCATCATATTTAGTTAGCTTATTCGGAAGCTCAAACTATATTATATATATAATGTATGTCATAAACGACGATTTACGAACGAAGCATGCATCTAAATACGTAAGAACCATAGAAAAACATCTGCGATCCGTTTATCAGTGCTTGTCGACAACAACGTTCACTCTAATATATACATATAATGACGTTTCGTTTGACGCAAGACGGCGCTTTTTTTTTTGTTTAAGAAAAACAAAGTAAAAATACATGTTTATATCGGTTCCCAAGTTTGGTTGAAAAAAGAAAAACCACGCTCGACGGAAGCAAAAAAAAAAAGTGGATTGCTTAACTCTGTCCTATTGCAAAGTGGCAATATTGACAATATTTTCCGCGACGTATCGAAAAATTCAGCCGTACGCCTGTAAACTGTGTTATCCGAACCTCGGATCCGTGTACTCGACACTTTCGCGCTTGCTCCCTCGCGATTTTTTCATTGTTAAATATTTATACGATGCAATTGGAAATTGGCTTTAATTCAATAGCAAACGTAACGTGGGAAATATTTAGAATCGAAAGCAAATGTAATTTCAATGAACGTCGAAATTTCTTGAAAATATTAAGCGCGAAGAAAGAGCGACGATAATACGTTTTTTTTTTTTTTTTTTTTTAAGTATTTCAACTATGCGCCACTGTCTGTTCGTATTGCAACGATAGCAGTTAAATATACAGATAAATCTTTCAAGTACCATGGTAGAAATGCGCATATAGTACAGAATCGAGGTAAATAAATAAGTAAAATCGAAGCCTATAAATTATATAAATGTTTATTATATTTATTGTTTTTACCTAGAAATTTATTGGGGGCTCTTTCTATGAAATGCGTGTATAGATAAAGTAATTTCTAACTGTCAATTTTGTCAATGAATTTGCTCTCGAGAATATCACCTCCGCGAATACCTTTGTCGCTATGCCGACGCGATGATTTGTCGATTCGCCCACCTGTGCCGCCCCTCCCCCCCTCTGTAGGCAGCACAAATATCGCAACATTGCACAACTAGCTCGTGACATTACTCGCAGGCTATACTGTAGATCCAATCTCGTGTGCTTTCGCCCCATGTACAAATCGCCCGTGTCCCCCCGACTCGCCCGTCATGACTACTTGGGCACGCGTTGTTTACTTATCTGAAAATTGCACGAGCTTCAGCATCCCCTCTTATTACCGAAAGATCGAGTTCGTCCCTCGTAATTGGCCGAAATTTCGTTTCATCGATATTATTTCAAAATTTCAGTTTTTATTCGTTCTAATAAAAGTGAATCTAACGTTTGTTGTTGTTGTTGTCGTTTTATCGACGTGCTCTCTTGAAATGTAAAAATTTTGTAATCAATCGTTACAGCTTGTCTTGACGATGGATTGGGCGCGTTTGTGTTTATCGCAAATGCTTTCTATTGAACAGCGTGTACCTATTGCAAGCCGCTTTATACCGATGATTCGTTCATCATACTTAAAAATTTATCAAATTATGTATAGAAATTATCAGATTTATTATTTTCCACTTGTTAAGTACATAAAACGTTTCAGACTTTTCCTTTCTCCCCGAGTTATCGCTCGAGATTTAATAAACGTATATACATGAAACGTTTCCACACAATAAGACGTCTCGGCACAACTGTTCTCTCTCTCTCTCTCTCTCTCTCTCTCTTAAATAAACACACCGGCACGCTGACGCGCCGCTACATTACAAAAGTTAATAATAAATAGCCCCAAAGCCCCTAGCCGCCGACGTCGGAAACATTGTTGCTTTCTCGCATGCCTTCGTTGCGCCCCGTGTATGAGCGAGCATCGGTCATTAGTGCTCGTTTATTTGCAACGCGCATATAATACGGCCTGACTAATTATACGTACATATGCGAGGCGCTAGCGCCGCCGCCGCCGCCGCCGGCTCGCGCCGCGATCCCGACGCGAACGCGAGCGTGTCCAATAGATCATCGAATAAATATAGAAGTAATAGAACGACGCGGGCCCCGTCATGTCTGCCCTATATTGGCGGGATTTGAATTTTGGAGCAGCTCTCCTCGCTTTTCGCCCCGCGACCCGAGCGAATACCGTCAGAATAATATTATTATCAGAGATCATAATAAGAATCCGCAGTAATACACACACACACACACACACACAAAATTGCACCGGTCGTAGTAGAGCCGCGCGCTTTCCAGATTCATCGAAGGAATACAAAGAAGAGGAAAAGCCGTCAAAGACAAAGAAACAGAAAGGCGCTCTCCCGTACTCTCTGCGCACTTTCCACTTTTTACTGGTGTACACACGCGCGCACGCACAGACACAATGCGCGCCGTATTTCACAGTGTATTATTGACGAGAAAAGCGCGCTTATCGATAATGCGGCGAGAAATGCGCGCGGGTGCCTATAAATCATATATAGTGCCGTGGCAGAGAGACAGAGGGGTTGAGAGGGTGAGGAGGGGCGGGGGGGAGGGGGGGTATGTGCTCGCCACGCGGGATTCGAATGAACAGCGTTATAGTACTTGCTCGAACCATCGGCTTTTTTTTCTTTTTTTTTTCTTTTTTTTTTCTTTTTTTTACAAACAGTGATTCTGCGGTGAAGTCTCTCCTCCTACCGGCCGCGTGGGTATTCGGCGAAAGGAAAAGTACCGCTGCTCTGCCGCCTCGCTCGCCGTGTATACCGTTAATACAGATTCGCGCGCGCGTGTAACTCCGGTGTATATCGCAGCTGCGCTCGCGCGCTCTAATCGCTGTATCTATCTATACATGTATGTATGTCTGTATGTATGTATGTATGTATAACCACCGAAAATGTTCGAGTGAAAATAAAAGTGTGTGTGTGTGTGTGTGTGTGTGTGTGTGTGTGTTGCCGCGCACAGCGCTATCGTCACCGACGAAAACGGACGGTGGAAGGCAGGACCTTATATTGGCGTTGCGGCAAAATTTATAAAATGGCTATACATATTATTTGAGAGAAAATGGAAGGACGCCGCGTTCGATGACATTGACGTCATATTCTAGTTTTTTCTGTCTCCTCGCAGTCTTTCTACCTGTGTATTTATGATTTGGTTTTTTTTTTTTTGATTATTATTATTATTTTCGTTTTTATTTCATTAACATTTTTGTAACATGTTTGATACGGGCGAGCGTCGAGCGATCGCTCGAGCGCGGAGCGTCGTCGCCAAGGAACTTTTCAATTTTTGATAAATTATCGAGGATTCGCTTGTTTTTTCCTTCGAAAGATATGTAAAGTAGCTCGTTTCCATAGTAAATTATTCTACTAGATTAACTCTTCGAAATGTAAAACGTGAAGTTTCTCACATCGGTATGTATCTGGGAGGGATAAAGTGGAAAAAAAAAATAATGTACAATGGCGCGGTGTAAGAGTCAGTAGAAACTTTGTAGAAGCGTCTTTGAAAAGGGAAAAGGGGAGAGGGGGGTTTCTTTATCTGTGCGACAATGTTGTTTTCTCCGTGTAAGTAATGACTTTAACGAACGATTGACTTAGTGTTATTAATTTGTGTCGGTAATGTTTTTGTTTTCGTATTTTTTTATGAATAAAAAAAATTGCTCTGCCGATGCATTACTTATATATTTTACATATCCCTGGGCATTTACAGAGTTGCCAATATCAAGAAAATATTTCGAAAATTCATTTCGATGGCAAAAATAATCCAAGGCAGATGTTGGGAGGTAGTCACTTAATAGTGGTCTTGGTCACGGTTTTGAAGCCAAGGATTGGACTAATTGGAAGTGAATTTTGTTTTTTAAAGGCAAATGATTGTTATATATTTTTTTAATTCCTTGAATACACTGTGATATGATATAATCTTCCAATGATATTCGTTATAAATATAAATTCAAAAATACATCTCTTTCGGCGAGGTACTTATCATTTCTATAAAATTGCAAAATAACTATTTCAAAACTAGTTGTAAATCTCTCTGTTAATTAATTATCTAATGACAGTCTAACACTTTCGATATAATTCAAATGCATAAAGTGTATAATGAGGTCAAATTCAGTCGATTTTGATTCCAAAAATTTTGCCTAGAATGATGATAAATTTTTTAATATAGGTTAAGGGAACGGTTTTCGATTTCCAATTAAAAATTGTTAATTTAATCGTGCAATGGCTTCTGAACGTTGATTTATAGAGAAGGTTAAGGTTATTCATACATTATTCATGTTGTTAATGTCATAAACATTCTTACATTTTTATCTACCACAATCTAACTTAACGAGTTCAAATGATTTCCTTGTACATTGTAGAAAAACAATATATGTGCAATGTGTCATTAATCACATGCTCAAAGCAACGTTGTTTTTAAAAAGATTAAATAAAAAGAGAATACTACTTATCTTTACCGTAGTCGTATATTTTTCTCACATACGTGTTTATAAGATGTATGTATGTATGTATGTATGTATGTATGTATGTATGTATATATATATATATATAAAGAACGCATACAATTTGCTACAAATAACACCGCGATAGTGGCGCCTTTCGTTACGCATGAGAGAAACGGAGTTAAGAGAGAAAGAGAGAGAATTATCCACTGACACAGCCAAGGAGTTTTATCCGATAAAATTTATAAAGCTCTTTAATAGGTACGATTCATTTATTGCCGTTATTACAAAGAGCGATCCTAATAGAGCTAACCTATTTTACGAGACTCGCTGACCTGATATCTAAAATATGAAGATATCGGGTGTGCGCGTGTGTGCTGCAGCAATCGTGGTCGAAAACAAAAATAAGGACTGTTTTTGTTTTTCCGAACAATTCAGACCCTACGGAAAAATATGTTTAAACGATTAAAATCGTTAAAAATAACATCGAGCAACAAGCAGTGCGTGAAATGGGCGAAAAATCCTCTTTCCTAAAAAGGCCTCAATTTATCCTACGGAATTATAGAGAAATTTTACAGGGCAATTTCGTTGAATTTTGAATAGTAAAAAATAAATTACTACTATTATTTATCACACTTACTTTTTATTCTCGATTAATCGGTTCGGATTACGGGCAACGAGTATCTTACCTACTTTATACCCGCTATCTTCTAATGCATTATGTGAAAGTATCGAAAAAAAATAAATTTAGGACGATATTACATAAATGTTCGATCGGGCCAATATAACTAACACAGTCCCGGCTTTCTCATTCTCACATTCGACTCGCGCCCACAAAGATACGAACAATCGCGTCTGGCTCAAATCGAAACGTCAGTGAATTAAATGCGCGTGTAAAATCTACCGGCAATTCAATTGGATCGGAGTATTAAAATGTCGTTTAATATATGCACAGTGGATAAATCTTGCTCTAAACAAGAATGCTTTAGACCCAATTATTGACTATAAATCGTATAATGAAAAAAGCAACGTATAGCTTACGCTTCATTAAACGTTTCAGAAAACTGGTCGTTTACTAATGCACGGAATCCATTTCAAATCGATGAATAATGCCGCAATTTCGAAGAAGAAATAGTAATAATAAATCGGTCTGTGCTAAAAATGTGATCTCTGAAACATACACTTAAGGTCAGAAATAGTCGGATCTAGCTTGAGAAATTAAACAAAATGATATACGCGAAAAACAAGTGTTTTCTTTTTAAATCTGAAATTTAAAATCGATAATCCACACATTGGCTCTCTAAAAAAAAAAAAACAATTTTTTTACCTCGTTGATAGGCCGCATAAAACATCCTTAAAGAAAAACGATGTTCATTGGCTTTGAACCTTCCGCACTTTAGAGACATAAACTAATAACTTTATTATCTTTATCCCATTTTAAAGCTCAGGTTTTCTCTCATGTATTCAATGCATAATTTCAAATAACCTTTCAGAATTGCATTGCCTATAACGTAATCTTATGTGAAGAAAATTAAAGCCTATTGGCTTTTAATCTTAAGGATATCCTATATTTTTTTTCGTTTATCGTAAACAGATCTCGACGTTAATTATTATACCAATAAGTCATGATGGACTTAATTTCATTTTTACAGTAGAATTAAATATTAGTTTTAGTTTAGATCTATACACATAAGTTATTCAAAAAATTTAACAAATAATCATATATAGACAAATAATCATATATAGACAAATAATCATATATATATATATGTAATTTTATATCTCTCCATCTCTCTATCTCACTTTTGTCGTCTCCGCGTGTGCGCCAGCGCGAGCACCACGTGCGAGGTGCTTTTTACGCAAGCCGCGCTTCTTTCCCTCACACAAGCTATCGTAATAGGCTGATACGCGGGTACGACGTATGGTTTATATATACATATACACATGCATGTATATATACGCGCGCGCGCGTGTGTGTGTGTGTGTGTGTGTACGCAATGCATATAATAGAGCTCGGCGCGCGAGCGATGCGTCCCCATATACACACGTCTACGGGCGCATATCGCGATTTTAATAATAGCACGCGGCGAGGAGCGTCGCCGCGAGCTCTCTCTCTCTCTCTCTCTGTATGCGCATATGTGTGTAGGTGTACGTGTGTTTTTCTTGTGCGCCCGCCGATGCCGCTCGACTTCGCGGGGGAGACTGGTATATAAGTGTCGTAACACGTCCGGTCCCGGGCTTTTATTGCCGCTGGTATGTAATATATAGCGAGTTTTCCAGCAGTCCGACGAGAGAAACAGAACGAGAGAGAGAGCGAGAGAGAGAGAGAGAGAGAGAGAAGAGCGACGAGATGGAATATATGAGAATCGTGATCATGTTGTTTACTAATTCTCCGAAGCACGGTAGTCGGTCGACTTAACAAAAAGGTATCCCTCCCCTCTGTCTCGTTTTTAAAATTTAAAAAAGGATATACGATGTTATGAAATATTTTCTGCAATTTACTTAGTCGTATCGGCTAAAAATGTTTTAAAGGTATTTATTTTACACCTAAATACCCATTACAAAATCACATCGGAATAAAATTCTAAATTAAGGGGTGATACCACTGTAGCGTCCAAAGAAATAAAAATTAGATCAACCAATAATTTTTTTTTTCGTCCATGCAATGGAAAAGGCAAATCGAAATTCCGTAAAAGGCGATTTTTCTTGGTATTTAAACATCCGCCGTAAAAATATAGATCTACGTGTTTAAGTATGATTTAGGAGAAAACAACCGATTGCGCACTATTTATATCCGTCCGTGCCTTTCTTTTCTTTTTTAGGCCCGCCAGCTTGGAAAACAAACGCCAAGACGAATTTACAATTTCATTAATAAAATCACTACAAAACCGTTTATAACGGAAAAACTGTGGATTACGTAAAAAACCAAAAGCACTGGGTGGATCGACGGGGGAAGGGCAATTTTTAATATATTGGTATTTAATATATTGGTCGGTACATTATTAAATATACCGACTATTTATAGATGCAGCTCTGTATAGAATGCCAGTTATGGCGTTTATTCACCTGGATACCATTGGATGCGATCGTAAATAATTAATTCACCGTGCATTTCTACACTACTTTCGACGACATATTTATTACTGCATTCTCGTCATACAGTGCGGTGTTCTATTGTCCCAATAAAAGGCTTATATATCTGTTTAATTTTATTTAACGCAAGGAAATAACGATCTATACAGTACGTCATATATTGTTGCGCGTGACATCGGTCCGAATAAAGGACTCGAATAACAAACGAATTACAATATCGATAAGCTAACTGAAACTGTCGAGTAAATATTGTTTCGTTTATTGAGAAATTTTGTTCCCCCGCCATTTTTGTAATATAAAAAATAACAATATTTTGCTATTTACGCATTTGTTGTGAGCGGCGTTTACATCGACCAATGTTCTGGCTGTTGTTCTGGCGCCGATAAGAAATATTGTTCTCTTTTATCGATTCTAATTATTCTGTTATAAATAATATTTCGTGTCGTTGATTAGTTTTTTTTTTCTTTTGTTAATAACTTTTTTATCTATATTTTTTTTTCTTTCGAAAAGCACTCATGGATTTTTATGTTACACGTCGAGCAGCTAAGCGTACTTCATCGGCGCACTCGTTGATATGCTTGTTTTGAAAATCAGTGAATTTCAAACCTATTTTCCGTTCTGTTTATCGCTTTTCACCCTATTTAAATGTTACACCTGCCATTAAAAAGGTCAAAATTTTTATTTTAATTTTTGTCTTTCGTTCGTGAATTTTTTAGTGAATAGCGAATCCATCGGCAAATCATAGCCAAGGACACGAATGGGCGTCGAAGATTAAATGACGCGTATGGAATACACGTCTAAACGTTTAAGCATTGATCTAGTTATTGAACAGAAGTAAATATCTTACACATCGAGCGTAAATATGAACAATTTCAGTTTTGTAGATATAAAATAAAAGTTAAATAACTGATACGATTCATGAATGTGAAAAAGGAAAAATACTTTTTTTGGCCTATTTAATCTCGTGCGAGACTAATGGAACTACGAGAGCAAAAAAACAAAAAAAAAAATAACAATTCAAACTTGGTTTCATAAATATACTCGCGATTCCGAAAAAAATATTTTCCTAAGTACGTGCAGCCATAAAAAAAAATGGATGTATTTATTTTTGTACGCAATAACGAGCGATAAGTTATTTTACGGCTTTTCTTTAACTCGGATATAAAATTATGTTTATTGCGACTGGCGGGGCAGAAAAAAATATTCATAAACCATTAACAATTCAATAAGTGCATGTAATTAATTCAGTTAAAAAATAAAAAAAAAGCCCGTGTAATTGTACTTAAAAACAGCGTTTAAAAAATTATGATTACAAAATCTGAATGGCAAAATTTATCTGACTTAAAGTGGGTAGTTCGCTTGGTAATGACTGCTTCGTTTTCAACTTACGTTATGTAAACTTATCCGCATTTACGTATTCGGTTCTCTGTCATATTCGCGTATCGGATATGCACGACGCTCTTCATATTGCGTTGTTTTTTTTTCCTTTTTTTTTTTTTTTTTTTTTTTAATGTATAGCTAACAATATAAGTATAGTTGGTTAAATCAATGAATTATTCAGAGAAAAAAATAACGAGATCCTATTTCCGTTCACCAGTTGCAGAGAAGAATTGAGCTTTTTTAATAAAGTTTCGAAAAAAAATCCGTAGTCGCTCGAGTCCTGTATTTACGGGGGGGGGGGGGCTAATGAAAAAAATATCGTAGAATTCTAATATTTGATAAAAGGTGCAAATTTCAAGAGGCGTACTGGCGATCGCTGTTTGCCTTTAATTAATCATTCGAGTATTGATTTAATAAATTACAAAATCAATTCTCGTTTTACGTGATTTATAGTACGAAGCTCATTACGATCGCGATACCGATGCCCGCGCGAAAGATCCATTCGAGCGTGTCTACTTATATAACAACATTATATTTGCCTTTATTACTTTTTATTACATTTTTTGAATTACGATTTTAATCACCTTGCTCGTTTACTATTGTATATTTCATTACTTTCAGAGGTTCAAGTTACAAAGCAATGCCGCTAATATAGTACACGGCTGATTAATATCAAATTTATTATTAACTAATAATAATTACGAAAATGCAAATATATAAGCTTTAAAAGGCTTACTTAAACGAAAAAGTTAATATATATGTGAGTATATATATATATACATCTATATGATTACCATATAAATCATATAGTTATACATGGTTCAGAAATTATGATCTAATTCGAATTTAAAATAATCCACTTTCATACGAATTATTAATTACTTTCAAATTATTTTATTATAATTTCAGCTTTTCAATTCATGCGAAAGAAGATTATAATAATATGTTTTTTAATAGCTACAATATAACTATTTTCACCATGCTAACACGAACTTTTTTTCATTTTTGGTAAAACGTGCAACCGCCTTTCTCTTTAGGCTTCGGGGGCGATGCATCTTAATTCTATGTCTTTAAGTTCTTCATAATCACACACCATAGATCTTCATAATTGAAACAGTTGCCTAATATTTAATTATAAATCGTGAGATTTGCATGAATAATTTTCAACCATTTCTTTTTTTTTTTTACTTGCCTGGCTTTGTTAGCACACGAGCCGAGTTACGTCAGAGTTAGGAGTGACTTCTCTGCTCAGTGGGTACGATGTACATTATACTTATACATAGTAAATCTTTTGGAAAGGGTCAATCGATAATCTCGAATTGCCTCCTCATTTCGCCCCTTTAGAAACCGATAATTTTCAGACACACGCGTGCGCGCGCGACTAGTGATGTTTATCGCATCTTGTGGAACGGACGGGCGACAAATGCCCTCCCTTCCTTTGATTGTTTCCACGGACAATCCAACATGTCTGTCCCGTCCTCTGTCGCTGCGCTGAAACTGCTCCGCGCGGGCAATATAAAATTTTCGGATCGACGACTATATATATATATATATACACGGGGAGTCGGCAAAATCCGCGATTACGCGAGCGGTCCCGCGTTTCGTTTTAGGGCTGGCACTTTGATCTCTAATTATAGAGGAGACACGCCGTTTATTTGAGAAGCGTCTGGTTATATCGGGGACACACCGTCACCGGCCGAAGAGCGAGCGGCTCATTCAACGACTATATGGTAAACATATTTTTTTCTCTCCCCATCCCGGCCTCTCGCTCTCTCTCTCTCTCCTTCACCGAGTCTCTCTCTCTCTCTCTCTCTCTCTCTCTCTCTCTCTCTCCCTCTCTATGACTTTGCTCTCCAGGGGGAGGCCGGCGGGGTGATCACCGATTCGGCAACAGTATGGTATTTGCGCAATAATCTTTCGCGTATGGTTGAGATTGATTGGCCGATTTGCTATACAATAGTGAACTAGTACACTAGTAGAAATTGTATATATAAATTAGTCCATTCCTTATTCAATGTGTCATTTTGCTGGAAAATCCAGCCCCTGCTCGAACCGACAGCGAGTATGGTCGCGTGACGTACGTATATGCAAGAAAGTATCGTGCGGGTGTCTTTATTCAATAAATACGTACGGTAATAATCATGCGGATAATATAGGCATAGGGCATTATTATATGTGAACGAAACGCGTACAGGAGTTAATAATTACTTGGATCTGTGGTGGCGCGTCGGTTTGTATGTCGAAAAAGAGTTGCTTTGGAAATGCAACAAGTACAAATAAGGTAATTGGTCAAGGTAAAAGATTGCAATTATTAAAGTGCTCGTAGAATATCCTCAAGGGACAACAGATATTCGAGTTTTAATTTGTTGAATTGTCGTTTTTGTAATCAAGTCCTGCTATAAAAAAAAAGACTTTTTGAAGTGCCGAATCATTTTTTATCTCTTGACGCGAAGCTTCCTCAACTGTGCATTTAGTTAAAAAAAAAAAAAGTAGTCACTCCGTTTTCAAAGAGATTTTAATAACTAATATATTGGGAAGAAAATAAGTATTTTATATTTTTATAGATAGCCATGGAAGAAGATAATTGAGAAAAATCTCTTTTAGTTCTAAAGACTTTTACTGAGCAATTACAGGAATTAGATATTTCAAGATATAGATGTTTATTACAGTATGTTTTATACTTTCTCGGAACATTTCTTATATATACCTTTAAAATGTCTTCATTGGCATTTGGCGGTCTATTGAATTTACGATTTTTCGGTGAATTATTTTTTTGCAATTTTTTCAATACTGCACAGCTAAGGCCGTATATTGATAAGACGGTAAATTTTTATGTCATCGGCAATTTCAGACTGTAATAAATGTAATCGATTCGTCGCAGGTTTTTCTTTCGCTAAACAAAGGATAAACACCTGCTTCTTACGTATTCTTGTTTTTCCAACGCATTCCTAAGCAAACGTAATTATTGGTCGGATTTCTATTACGGACTATGTAGACGTATACAAAATAGTAATTTCCGTTTTAATAAATTGCTTCATAGATGTGCGCGAACGAACGATACTCGCTATAAAACGATTTTAATGTCGCTGATTGCTTACTTCTTCACCGTAAGTTTGATTTTTTTTTTTTGTTTTTCATTCTAACGAATTTCGTGCGACGCTCGCATTCATCGATTCAATTACAAAACAAGACTTACGATAAGAGAAAACGAAACTTTCATATCTTTCTTTTCGTCGCAGCCTTAATAAATACCGTAAATTTTTTTTTTCTTTTTTTCCCTCGACATTATTTCCGCTCCTTGCCCCACGCGTCAAAGCAGCGATATTCGACGGCAGGAGAAAATGTGTGTCGCGCTAATAATAAAAGACGTCACTAATTTGTACATGGTTATATTTTCGTCTGGGAATGGCATTCCATTGTCCTATATTATAAGGCCACGCGACCTCGCTTACGGCCATTACTATAGATAGTTATCGAAAAACATCAGCCATCGATATTTCTTGTAACGCGTGTGTACGCGCTGTGCGCTCGCGGTGTGTCATTATCGCATTGCGACGCCATTAATAACGCTATAGACAATCGGATACGAGGCGAGGTATTTTTCGTGGCGAGCGTAAATAACAAAAAAACAACAACAACAACAACAACAACAAAATTTGTTTAACAATTGAATCATACAGCCAATAAAGGAAAAAATCTCGCTACTCGGCCGAGGGCGCGAACCTCCGAATTCAATCGATCACGTTAATTAATTTGCTCGTTACAATAAACTAATTCTTACAGGTAGTCAAGATAAAATCAGCCTTGTGAATACTGAATTGTATAAATACGTCGAAAGTTCCGCCGTATATTAAGATACTTCTAATTCACGCGTGAATACGCGAACGTTACACTTATAATTTATAAGTATACACAGTCACATGAATCAATATCGAAATCGAATTAAAGTTTCACAAGGAAATGGACGGGTCTGAAATTCATTACTTTTTTCAGCTTATATATATATATATATATATATCTAGCTAGCTAGGTAGATTTGTGAATAAAAAGTCAATGATTATCCTTTTATAGCCAGTTCCCGCGCACGCGCGCACTTTTTATAACGACCAATAAGGAAAGCATACACGAGAAAGCCTTTTATGAATTAGCCCGAGTGCGCGAGAGTTATGTCGAGAGACTAGCGGTTACTTATATATATATAGTAACGGTTACGGTAGAGAGATATTAATTTTATATGGGATTTCGGGCCGTAAAGGTGTGTATATATGGACCTCGGGACATAAATTAAAAAATGAACAATATTTAAGGATACGACTCGTTCGGAGAAAATTCTTGTATACGGCATTATTGAAGAAGTTAGAAAAAAAAGCTACGGAGATCGCATTGAAATGCGGAATAATTTCCATGCGCGACCGCGAGGCTTGAGACTCTATATACATTTGGAATAATTATCGAACTCTATATGGATATGTAGCTCGTGTACAGATCTATATAGATAGCGGGCTCGTTTTATTTTCGCACCGTGTGCGAGACGGCTACTCGAATCGCTCGTATTCGGTTTTAAATTATCGTTTTTTTTTCAATAAGTCGGCGCAAAATCGTCAATATTAAACATTTAATGAAACGACGCGAACTGCTTCGCCGACAAAAAGAAGAAGCAATTTGTACTATGGTAGACGATTATGTTAGACGATATCTTTTCCAACAAACATTTCTTCTATAGATGGAATTAACAACGAACCGACTGGGAAAAATCAAATTTTCGAGAGAAAAAAAATATACGAACGGGTCAATACGCGCTTCGTCATCTTCACGAATGATATAAAAAAAAAGAGCTTCGATATAAAAATTTATTCGTATATTAAAATTTCATTCTACATATAGTATCAGAAGCTTGTATCGGCTGAATAAGAAGACACGGCTTACGGTATATCGTGACCTTTGACACGACAGATATCTGGCGAGGAAAAAAGCTACACTACTGTCTGTTTACGAGAGAGACAGAGAGAGACAGAGAGAGAGCGAGAGAGAGAGAGAGAGAGAGAGAGAGAGAGAGAGAGAGAGAGAGAGAGAGACAGAGCGACAGTGAGTGAAGGGGAAGAGTGCGGGAGGGGGACACAGACAGAGAGAAAAACGCGTGTATATAATTAGAAATACTTCACCATTCCGAGAAAGAACGGGTTAATGTTCTGTACGAAATAGTTTAATATATATATATATATATATATATATATATATATATATATATATATATATAATGTATATAATATTAGATTTTATCGGTAAATAAGAGAAAAGCCGGATCGTTGTCATACGTCGTATTTCAAAAAAGAATATAAAACGCACATGCACACAAGCCATTTAAAACTATATGAGCTCACGATCTTCGAACCGTGATAATCCTTCGCCAAAAAGTCATTTTATTCATACGACTCCGTGTGAAAAAAAGACAAGAGACAATGAGAGGAAGTAAATTCGGCTGGGACAATGTCGCGGCCGCACATTATAAATAACCGTAACGAGCCCGAAATTTCACCCGAACGCGCGCCCACCGGCCAAAATCGTCGATACGAGCGCGATGAAGAATAAACCCCCCCTGATACCCTTCTTTTCTCTCTGTTTTTTTTTCCCCGTCTACATCTGCCTCGCTAGCTCGCTCTCTCTTTCTCTCCGACTACGCGGTTCGAGCGGCTTCTTCTGGCGCACTGACGTATTTGTAATTCGACGCACGACTCTTCAGCGAGGCGGCCGCGACAGGTGCGCAGCGTCGAGAGGAGTCTCGCGTGCTCTGTCCCCTTCCTCTCTCCCTCTATCCTTCTCTCTTTCTCTCTCTCTCTCTCTCTCTCTCTCTCTCTCTCTCTCTCTCATGTATAGGCACGATTAGTTCATCGGCCAGACAACCTCGTCACTTCCGTCGATCGCATATATTATATACATTTGTACTGATTTGTGTATATGTGTATATATATATATATATATATATATATATATATATATATATATATAATATCGATCTCCTGCCCCAATGGGATGTGTTGTCTGTTTTGTATCTAAAAGCTACCCTTAATGTCAAAACACGGCTTATATACGATGGCGAGGGTCTCCCTCTGATACACGTATAATATATATTACACAGTGAGAATCAATTTTCAGATTATATGGCGGACCCGTAGAAGCGCCATCGTCTCCCTATTTTATAGATACCTATACGTCTGTTTGGTCAGTGAGTGTATGATGTGTACTCGCAGGAGACTAATTATTGGAGAGGGAGGGAGAGAGAGAGAGAGAGAGAGAGAGAGAGAGAGGAGAAATGTAAAAGAAATAGAAATTATGCCATATCGATTTCTGACAATTTTGTTTTCAGTCGCGTTAAAAAATAAAGAAAAAACCGTGCAACCTAAAAATACCCTACTGGCAATTCCACTCAACTATATATTTGTCCTTTGCCCACGAAAAACAAGGAATCCCATCCCCCGTTCTCATGCTCTACTTAATTCGAGCAGCTGCTGCAATAAAAGAACGCTGAAAGTGAAAAGAAATTCCAAAAAAATAAAGGGGCGCGGTTGATTTGTGCAAACATCGCTCCCCCCTCCCTCACCACTCGCCCTTCCCCATTTCCCAACCGAAAATACGTAATACTCGTATTTCGTAGTGCCTTTCCTGACTTTTCGATCGATCTCTCCTAGCCTAAAACAGAAGCGTTAGTACATATATATATATATATATATATATATATATATATATATACATACACACACATATATATATATCCACTTCATATTGACAGTATTATTAGTAAATTGGCCGAAAGTCGGTATAAAACGGCCCCGTCGCCGGGGCGCGCGCGACGCGACGTCCGCATCGTAAATTCGTCTCGTTATATACGTATTTCACATTGGCCAATTCCTCGCGCCGCATTAATTTACGAAACGGCGCTGTACCAGAGAATAACGGAGTGCGATTCTGCTCATTTTTCTCTTTACGCCAGTTCGTGAAATACAGCCGTGAAATACGCGCGCATCGCGGGATTTATCGCCCATCGTCAAATATAATATAGTAGCATATTTCGTACATATGTACGGATCGTTTTGTTTCTCCTAAATGCAGATACATGTATATATATATAGTGCGCCAATGCGAATTCCAAACCGAAGACTCGTATATTTGTATATATATATATCCAACATCTGTACGAAGTAGAACCAAGTATTGTTGCGCGATTTTTGCAGTGTTCGCGGGAAGTGGATACAGATATAGATAAAGAAACAGAATTCGAGCAGAGCTAGAGAAGAGGGGAGAAAGAAAGGCTTCTTTGTACTCCTGCGGAGTTCTACGCGAGATCTTGGAAGGGGATCGACTCCTTATTGTTATGAATAGTAAGTATAATTAGTAACCAAGCATGCGGTCCATGACTGATGAGAAGTGGGACGGGACGGGAGGTGGCGCGATTAACGGCGATAGGTAGAGAGTGGTGGAGAGCGCGCGAGCACGCGAAGAATGCGTTAAGTGAAACGGTTGGGATTATTGTTGATCGCCACCGACGGAGAAAATGTGACGGGACCGCGCGCTGCAGGAACCTCCGCGGTGGGGGGGGGGCAAGCTCCGGCCGAGCGATGGATTAATGAGCTTTCGAAGTTGGCGAGTTGCTCGAAAGCCACCTACGCGCGTTCGCAAGAGCGGCCAGATATTATTACACCTTGTGCTAATTCAACTCGTGGAAATTGTCTCGTTTTCGCAAGTTCGAGCGTTTGGAGCTGGAGCTTTTGGAAAATTTCAGACGATTCGAGCGCTAGTACTGTTGGTAGTTTCAATGCACGGTATGCGCCACTAGCGAGAGAGGCAGAGAAGAGTTAGAAAACAAAATGTCAGTCCTGCGTACCCGAAGGAATATTGCTTAGCTTAGCAAAATGCCGGGGATTCCTTAGAAATTTCTTGAGAAAACAGAAAGCATAAGATGTGCTGTAGCTAGAGTCAAAGACTGTAAAAAAAAAAAAGGTATATCATGGAGAACAATCAGCCACGCCATCCAAAGGGTTTGATGAAGGGGAGAGACCGATGTAAACAACTGCACTTTTTATCGAACTATCAATACTGAATTAAGTTTTCATTGTGTTCCCGAACCCGAAACTGATGCTAAAATCGATTTTACGATATTGAAATGTTAAAAAAAAGAAATCACAAAAAAAGGAGAAAATTAATAAAAATTCAATTCGTTATGAAAACAGTCATTTGCGAATGATGTGACAGCTATTCTTCTAAATAAAATGCATTTATTACAATTAATCAGACAAGTAAATACATCATTTAAAAAAAATGAGAAAAAACTAATTTTTTAAAAATATTTAAGTAAAATATAAAGAAAACAATTATATCGCATTTATTTTATGTTTTAATATGCTACGGGATCATAAAATATAATACAACATATAAATACTTTAAGCATAAGAAGCAATTTATTAATAAAAAAAGACAAGTTCACTCCATACATACTCTGCACTATCAGTACCCTCATGGTTGCCATATATGAAACATTAGGACTGGACCATTTTGGACGTTGGAATGATACGTATAACAACTCTAACATAATAAATCCAAAATACTTAGGTATAATAGCAGTTGGAACACTAACAGCTTTGAAAATTCTGGAATACTTTAAGATACGAACAAAAGTTCCAATCCTATATTTACTATATATATATATATATATATTAAGCATTTACCGAGTAATCCGATAGTTATTCATTGGGTCAAAACGCTCGTAGTAAAAGTTATTATTCGGCATAGTAATATTTATCGGCCGTTCCAGGCTTCATTTTGGAATATTATTCACCCGCAAAACAGATATAGGTGTATATAATATATACGCTCGGATACCTCCCTTGTCTTCTCGTATGGTCAA
Source organism: Sycobia sp. Sy_11 (assembly GCA_018907035.1). Lineage (NCBI taxonomy): Eukaryota > Metazoa > Arthropoda > Insecta > Hymenoptera > Epichrysomallidae > Sycobia > Sycobia sp. Sy_11. The sequence continues at coordinate 576,133 of JACCIC010000209.1, forward strand.
TTCGTCGTGCACGCGCGCGCACGTTCCCTCTTATATATATATATATATATATATATATATATATATATATATATATATATAAATCCTCTCGCGGCTCGCTTCCTGAGGTTTTATTTCGCAATAAATTGCGAAAGGCTTGAATACCGGGACAAGTTCGTGTGCGCACGTTTTCCGTCCTTTTCTTTTCTTATCTCACTGTATGTATATATATATATATATATATATATATATATATATATATATATATATATATACAGTCACAACGTTTGAGAGCGAGGGGCAAAACAAAGCAAAATCTACGAGCAACACAAATTTCGCCAAATCTCTCTCTCTCTCTCTCTCTCTCTCTCTCTCTCTCTCTCTCTCTCTCTCTCTCGGTACATCGTTGTATCTCGATGAAGAATTAAACGTTAAAAAAAAAAAAATTATTTCTATACAGTCGCTAAGACGTTGCTGCTATTACTGCTGTTGCCGGCTGCTGCCGCCGCGGGCATTAATCTCAATTTCATACCGATCAAATCTATGCAGATAGCGAATGCGCGTGTGCATGGACGATAAATTTGTTAAGCGAAGCTTACAAACGGATTATGTGTCTAGTGGGATACAACTTTTGCGTAGCGATCCGAGAAATGGAAATAAACAGAAAAAGATGCATGTTCTCGCGGTCTTGCACATATACGGCATTCATCATTTTCGATGCCGGGCAATAACAAACAAACAAACAAACAAAAAAACTGCGCTGCTCACAGGTAGAGAAACTGAATTGCCCGGGTATCAGAATACGTAACAAATCAAAGTATAGATAATAATCTAACCTTTCTTACGTACGCTATCTTGCTCGATGAAACGTGAAAAATTAATTGGCTGAGAATTTATAATGCTAATTTAATTATGATTGTACAGAAAAAAAATTAAATAAATAAATATCGATTAATTATTCGTTTGCAAAGGATTACATAAGCAGTTTACGAAGACAAACAAGTCGGCGTATATAGCTAGAGCTCGTTTCAGCAAATACTCTATCGATTATAAAAAAAAAAAACAAAAAAAACGGCAAACTTCTCGTTTTTTGTCCAATTAGTATTAACGATATCCATAAGACACTGAATATCGGTTTAAAAACATTTTATTATACATTGACTGACCTGGCGGCTATCGCTTGCTCAGGTTTCTAATGACCTCGTTAAAAAAAAAAAAATAAATAAATAAAAAGAGTCTGGGGCAGAGGAAATGAAAAAAAAAACAGAGAGCCAGAGCCGACGAAAGCTGTTAAATTAATTAGAATTAATATTGGTAATAACTACTTATTAATATTTCTAGTAAATATACGTCATTTATACTGGCGTTATTAATTTTAAAGACACATTCAAGAATTGCGCGACGCGCTGCAACGTAATCCATAACCTGATTGTACGGGTGGTATAAATTGATCTCGGAAAAATCAACAAAGTAGATGTAAACAATAATTTATAATGACGATATACGACGGGATGATATTTTTATGTTTTTTTTATTTTTAATTTTTTTTTATTGACAATTATCGAATCAAAACGTCGCGAAATTTTTCATTTTATCACTACTAAACATGCGATTGTGGTCGAATAACTGATGAAATTACAGCGACAACGTTCGTCAACACCACGCTATTATGATGTATTCACAAGTTGCCAGCACGGATTGGCTACAAAGTCTTTTACAAACAAGCACGAGCGCCGGCTTGTGAAATCTGCACACACATTATATAAATATATATATATATATATATATATATATATATATATATATATATATCGACGCTCTCCCCCAAGAGTGTTTTGCAAATCGAATCTGCGATCGACGGGGCAAGTTCAAGTGGATATACATTTAGTTCACGAGTGTTAGCGCTCTACGTGCACCAACGCGGAGTATCATATAAACAGCTCGTATTTTAAGAACACATATATATTTATTTACTTTATGGATTTACAGAAAAAAAGGAAGAAAAATGTAAAAAATTCCTTCCGCGCGTGTATCATCCGCGATAAGCAAGCGTAAAACATTGTTTGTTCGTTTGCTATGAAGTTTCTGGTGAATTCCCAATGATAAGTAAAAGAACAATAGCTGGTATACGTATAAGAATGTATCTCGCCAAATTCGATCACTCTTATCTAACTATATATGACATTTTTTTTCTCCACTGTGATTTAACATGTATCATACATGTATGCGTGTTATTTGTATATATATATGACATAAATTCCAGACAGTATAATTATAATGGGGATAAGGATTTTTCGTCTCGCGCAAACATCCTCGTCCCCGTAGCAATGACCACTCGCGTCTTCCTGTACAATGATGCGAAACGCATCCAGCCGACGTAGCAGTGCCGCGGGCGCGACGGAAGTCGTGAGTACGTAAACACAGTCCCTGATAAGAAAAGGTTTCTCCATATATGTATATATATATATATATATATATATATATATATGCGCAGGAGCACTATCGCGACCGACTTGCCCTCCCGCTCCCCCGCCCGTGGCCCAACGTCCTGTGTCCATACGGCGCGGCATGAATCACTCCGCGCTTTCTCCCTGGCGACGACGAGCGCGCGATCAATCGGGACGGCGAAACGCCGCGCGCTCGGCTGCCACGCGACCTCTGTGCAACGATGCCCGGAACCAACGCGTCACGTTTAACGCGCAGCGTTTCATTAGAATCATAACGTAACGAGCGCCCTCGTGTATTTTGTAATTGTCGCACAACTGTTGCAGTGTATAACGCGGCCGGGCAAGACATAAAGTGTTCTTCGAGAGGGCCGTTGCGCGCATTAATTCAACGAGGCTGCGAAAGCGATCGGTGCAAATTTATGTGCGCAAAAATAAAATAAAATTTCTCTCGTTTCCTATACAGACCTCGTAAAGTAGCTCGGACTTTTTTTTCCCTTTTAATTTCATATATCTCCCAGAACGATCGAAAATTCACTCGGAAATTTTTTTACTATACTACATGTAATGCTTGGTACGCGCGTATAAAATTTTGAAACGTGCAAAATATTGATCCACCCGAGGACCCCCGAGAAAACGAAGGTTCCGTAGGAGAAGGGACAGTTTACTGGATTCGGCGTAGAAGAAAAAAAAAATTCCCGCCTCAATCGACAACGTGTACTTTCACCGCTATCTCAAAAATAAGCGATACCCTTAGGACCGAAGCGACTGGACTCTCGAGCGTGCCGACCCGACAGAATTCCTCGTAGACAGCATGCGGCAAATGATTTCCGAGATCGCACGTAATCGCACGAGCGTTTCGGGCCTTTACGATCATTTTACGCTGCGACGAACAAGCGTCACGTGCACGTGGTCCGCCCAATTTTGTTTTCGTTAAAATCGCGCGTGGGTAGGATTCGCCGCGATTCCCACAGCACGAGAAGACCAGGCCATCGGCGTACGACGACGCGCAGCGGCAACGCGCTCAACAGTGAAAGTCCGCCCCGCGCATCCGGTGAACTGCGCGGGCGGTCGGCCGGCCGGCCGGCGCGCTCTGTTATATATATATATATATATATATATATATATATATATATATATGGAGTTTGGTAAACAAACCGCGCTCCGTTCCAGGGCATCGGACCGAACGCCGTCGTCGTCAATGGCTGCCGATGGCCGAGGGAGGGTCGGGCCGCGCCATCGAGAAGCTTCATTATCATTCGGCCCGCGCGCGTACGTGCGGAGACGTTAGTATGTCGCGCAAATCGAGAATGCCACTGACGACTGCTCAACCTTATTTTATGGCTTTGATATTGAGAAGTAGCGTCGGCTACGCTTTACGGGGAAAAATATGCGTTTCTCCTTGCTTTACTTCATAGAAGGCCGCGCGGAAAGAATAGCTTAAATGGTTCAACTTGTATCAATATATATATATATATATATATATATATATATATATATATATATATATATATATATATGTATCCATACGGATATTTAATATACTTTCTCTATAAAGATTTATGTCGAATACATTTACTTGCGCAGTCATCAATTTCCAACCTAAATTTCTGAGCCCACGGAATTGGAATTTTAAAGGTATACACAGACGTCCTTTGGATTGTAGATGAGGTTTAAGAAAACATTTTACCCCGAATCAATCTTCAAGCTGATTGAAAGAATCAAAATTTGTTTTTTACTTTTCTGACCATTATCTTTGAATTTTGCAATATTACGAAAATTCTGAAAATCCTATTTCTTAGAGTATTTAACGCAAGCCATGTTCATGACAGGAAGAAAGAAAATAATTCTCTTTCCCTTGATTATTATCCATCACTGTGAATTTTTTCATATTATAAATTCAGATGGTGTTTAAAACGATTAGCCAATTTCTTAAAAATGGAAGAGATAAAATGTCATCTGTTTTTATGGTTTTGGGTACAATCTCTAACTCAACAATATAAAATTCGCTTACTATAATGAAAAATATTTATCATAAATAATAAAATTCGTATAAAAATGAATTAATCTAATAACGAATTTCTTTGTTTTCCGAAATTCAATCCCTAAGGGATGAAAAGTAATGAGATCCCCTCTTATCTTCTAATTAAATAAATGATTTAATTCTAAATCGCTTACTTCTATTAAAAAAAAAAAAATTATGTGCACGCAGTCATGATAAAAGATATTACCATTAAATGTAATCATTTCATTGTTTATGCTCTACTCGCATTATCAGAGCACGGGCAAACAAAGCCGTGACAAGAGGCGATGCTAGTGTGTGTGTCTGTGTGTGTGTGTGTGTGTGTGTGTGTTGTTTTCTTCACAGACGTGTGCGTGATCGACGGCTCTGAAAATGGTTTTATAGGGTTTATGGCGAGTTTATGGAGAGCTGCCGCAACCTCGGGATCGGCGAGTTTCTTATTAAGTATTTTATAGTTCAATAAAAGACGCTTTATATACGTGATTCTTTTTACGTGAATAATGTTTACCGGCAAAACGAATTTCTATAGAGATTGGCAATCAAGTATACTCAATCTGCATCCTTTCATTAAAGTGGCGAATTCACAGTCGGTGCCGAAGGAGATGCTCGAAATCCATTCGGATCGCTACATCGTTTAATTTTTCAATAATTCCTTGTATAATAATAATAGGGGAAAAATGCGATTAAATCTATTTTTAATTTTCGAAATAACGCATTAGTTCACGGTTTTTGATCGCGATGCTCCCCCCCTCCCCCCTCCACTCGCCAATTTTGCACTCCGATAAACACACTTCTATACCGCACCTATTAATAAAAATAACATCCGCTTTAAGCGAGCCGCATTACGCCACCAAGCACTATGTGAAAATTGTATATTATTCTGTTTGGACATTATAATGCTCTTTTTATATATATATATATATATATATATATATATATATATATATATATATATATATGTATACACGATATATATCGTATATATACACGGATGCGTTTGCGCACCGCGATCGAAAGCCCGAACGTACTAGATATAAAAGAACAATCGGGATTGGTCTTCGGAGTTGCATTGTTCCGTAATATTTATTTGAAGCTATACCGATGGTACAGGAAAAAAAGAACAAGATCGTGGAAATAAAATCTACATTTTATTGGGCCGCGGCGTTAAGAAGGAATAATTGAATAACATATAAGCGACGATAAACACGGAGGAATTTTTTCCCCGGATTTTTCGTAAGATTTCAGATAAGCGGCTTTTAGAAGTAAACAAAATACAAAAACACGTTTGAGCCTGCACGCGCATTTCCATGTTTGTATACGTACGCCTGTTTGTAGATATGGATTGTACGTGTATGAAATCGTTGCATATTTCGATCGAGCGAATGAAAAAAAGATCCGAGCAGTTTCAATCCACATCGGGAAATGGAGAAATGCTCGCCGTAGCTCCTTTCTTTTCTTGTTTACGCGCCTGCGCGCATAGACGTAGGAGTGGGTACGCCAAAGAACTGTTCGGCCAACGCGTCGTAAATAAATGAGAAACCACCTTGACGCAAAACAATATTAATTGGTTCGATCGCCAGACGAATTCCCGCAGCCTTTCTGCGCGCGCGTATATCCCGCGACCTTGCGGCGGCGCGCGCTCTTCCTTTCTCTCTTGCATGTATATATATATATATATATATATATATATATATATATATATATATATGTATGTATACATAAGCAATGTTCCGAGGCTTACAAATAAAACGCATCCCGCGCCGTTTCCAATTTACGCGATCTGTTCCTGCAGTCGGCGCGATGTCTCTCATCTCTCATGAGCGTGAATTAACGACCGCGCGCACGTTCGTTCCGCTAGATTAATTCGATCGATTCAAAAAGTTCCCGATGACATTTACGAGACGTATATACGTACGTATTTTATTATGCGTCATATCTCGGAATAATTAAAGTTTCAAAGGTGCTGTGAGTATTAACGTGCTTGGGTCTTGCGAGAGAAATCACGGAAAAACAACGTGTTTCTCTCTCTCTCTCTCTCTCTCTCCCTATTTCTCCGTTTCCGCTTGAATCGAGAACTCAATGACGAGGCCGGATATCGAATGTATTGGCAATGTGCGCGCGCGCGCGCGTGTGTGTGTGTATTACATATTCAAGCCCACACGCCGCGCCTCTACTTTTGCTCATATTTTCGCGAGAAGCCGATCCTCTATACATTCATATGAGCGATCCGCCGCGGTCAATAATAAACTATTAATTTATGCGCCGATACCGTGGATTTTCCGTCTATATATATACATTATATAGTTCTCGTTTCGAAGTACGAGCAGGCCGCGAGATTCAGAAAAAATAAGCTCACGTCTCGCGTGGCGCGCGTTCGCGCTTTGAACTTTGAAAATCCGCAGGAACGTTCCTCGCACGACTAACGGTCACTTCTGACGAGGCGAGCAATCGGTCATTGTGTACCGGGGGGTGGGGGCTGGGAAGGGGTAAGTCACTACTACTTGGCACGCCTTATCGAGCCCGCGTTTTTCCTCCACTTAATATCGGAGCGCGGAACGAAGGGCAGAAATTCCCCCGTGCTCGATTGATTGCCTCTTGAAACGGGGAGAGAGAGAGAGAGAGAGAGAGAAAACATTTTTTATACACAACGCGTTTCCTCAGAATTGTATTATGTTATATTATCGCCCGCCGGGACTGTAAAATAACAAAAAAGAAAAGCGAATTGCACCCACACAAACACGTGTAGCAAGAAATGAACAAAAAAAGAATTTTAATGGAAAAAGAGCGAGCTCTGTCTATCGAAACCGCAATGATAAGTGATTTTTTTTTGACTCATAATACACAAAGCGCAGGAACATTGAAACAAGATGCAAGCGTGCACGAGACGGCAGGGGAAAAATAATAAGAAGGGGCGTATATATATATATATACACATATTCCACATACATAATATAGCAACACAGTAAACATGTTTTTCAATTTGAATGTAAGCACTCTTATCTGGATCTCTCCTTCTCTCTCCTTCTCGATCTCTTGTTCTTCGTTCCTCGCTAGGTGTGTATAATACGTATGCACATAGTGTGTGCCTCTATTTGTGAGCAAAGTCTCCTCCATCTCGTATGTCATATCGCGTAACGCGGCCTTGCGCCGCGCTTTATTATCGTCCGGTGCGCATATATATATATATATATATATATATATATATATATATATATATATATATATATATAGTTATCATATAAGAATACGAGCGGGGGCGCGCGTGTCTCTCGTTCATTGTTGCGCGCGCCGCCCACGCGGCGCATCTTTTCTCCCTCCAATCCCCTCCCCCGCGCTCATTTTTCGCGAACGGTACCCTCCCCCCCCCACAAACACAGGTGACTCACCGCTCATCCCGAACTTTACTCTCGATTCCCTTGTCGTATTGTAACGCGCGCTCACGCGCTCTCTCGCCTTACTTGTTTTTCCGTAATGTAGTAAGGCCGCCTCTTGTGGTATAGGTAGCATAAAGCGTTCTGATTTTTTTTCGTTTTGCTTTTTACATATTGTTTCTTCTTTCGCCTGTGCATCTGTCGATGAATATTATATACATATACACACATAATTGTCATCATAATTCACTAATATCAGTGCTGAAAAGGCTCGGACGACGCTAAACCAAAATCGAAGGTTAAGGTTAAGGCAGAAGATATACGTTACGGTTAAATCGTCGGGAATTCGAGCGCCACGGCAGGCCGCCTGGAATGCCATCAATGAGCGCCCGCGCGTCCTCTCCCCTCCCTCCCCTCCCCATCTCGCGAAGACGATCGAGCCGACGCGAACTTTGCCGAACTGTCGATCGTGATTATTTTTCATGGAGTTTTTCGACACTCTCGCAGATCCCATTCGGCTAAGTAACAGCGATCGTTCGTAGCTGTTCTCGTAGCTGCTGCGCGCGCGATCAATAAGTATTGACTGAAATTTAGTTCATTAGTATATTGTGAATGAGTAATGAAAACGCGAATATAATCACATACTCGTTTTTAATTAAACCTAGTTCCCGATTACCGTTACTTCGGTTCTAATAAAAATCAAAAAGCGCCAATTGATACTCACAGCCCTAGAATCGTCGATATCATTTAGTTAAGCATTTGAAAGAAAAAAATAATTATAAATTCATATTATTCAATATAATGTAATTAAATGAAAACTCCAAAAGTACTAAATCTGTCGGGCATAATGAGCACGAAACGTTAGAAAATCAGTATATATATCAGCATTTTCTATAGGCAATATTGAATTTTTATTAAATATCGTAGGTGAGACATTAAAATAAAGATACACGAAATAATCCTTTAGCACGAACTTTATTTCAAACGAGGAAAGAAAAAACGTCTGTGCAAACGAAAGGACAACGCAAGACTAACTCTAGTACTCGCAATTGAAAACTCTGCAAGCCCTTGTGAGAAGCTTAAAACCTATATAAAAATATCAGGCATCTAAACAATAAACCCTGTAAATCACTTGCCACGCAGGGCAGCAAAGACGCAGATCGTAATAAGACCAAGTGGATACATCTGTTCAGATCCTTGTACGATACGGTTCAATATTTAGTTTCAAGTATTCTTTGCTTTATTCTTTATAGAAGGCCAAAATAATCTAACAGGCAAAGTAACTAAAAATCGAAATTTTATCACAAAGATATAAATTTATTAAAAACCTACAGACTGACACACGTGCATTTGAGCACGTACAATAATAAACGATTGTACCGCATGCAACTGAAGCTTTAGTTATTTCCATATTATTGTAAGCCGAGTCCGGTCGATTCGATTACGTTCTAAGTCGCCACTCTTGATAATAATGCGCGTCGTTTTCTTTTTCTTATTTGCCCGCGTCTCGACTCTCTTTCACACGTCTACGTTTGCGCAGATTTGTGTATAGTTTATGTGTTTATTGTTTACGTAACCGGAGTCTTAGATTGGTTTTCCATGCGGGGGTTCATAGCAGGGGTTCGGAACTCTTGATTTTCAAACAGTTCATTTCGTCCTTTGACGCTCGTCCTCGTGAAGAGACGTTCCATCCTCGTATTACAAATAAAGCCACTTTATAAACTATTTTTCCAGTCCGATATTTTACTTCCTAATATTCCGCACCGCAAAATTGAACATTCAATTTTTTTTTATTGAAACGAATCTTTATGAGCGACATTTTTGCGTAACAAATTAATGGTAGGATTTTTATACTTTATTTTCTTATCTATAGCGAGTTAGAGATGCACAAGAAAATTGAGCGATATATTAAAAATTTTATCGATTTAGTTTCTGTCCTTTAGTCATCGTGCGTTTGAATTCAGTCCTGCATACCGAAAAATTCATGAATTATATAGAATCACGAACATGTGATATTATCGGTGCGAGTGAAACCCCCATGATAGCCACCAGATCGCAAGTGAACAAGATCATCTCGTCTGCCCGTTGTGACCCAACTTTCATATCCATCGCGCGCCTCTTCACGAACTTTTTCCTCTCCTCGATCTCGAGCCTATTAATCTGCTACGCGTAAAATTGATTAAAATTCCGTGAAAGTCCGTCGCTTTGACTTTAGAAAATATGCAAATTTAAAGGCGTCCCCCCCCTCCCCGCCACATCTTCTGATTTTTCGTTACACATAAATAATGTACGAATAGAATAGGAACTGACGGGCGACGACGCATCTGTAACACCTTCCCACGCGACAATGGATAGAAAACTGTTGGGGACCATAGTCGAGTAATGGACGACCGTAGCAGACGGAAAAAATGTAAAGAAAAATCATTTATCGAGTTTTTTTGAAAATTGAGCCAGCCACCAGCCAATCTCGTCGGCCTGTCTAGCTACGCCCGGCCTCTCTCTACTTGCGCGCATATTGGATTTTTTTTCTCGCGCGCCGACCTCACGCGGCGGGGCGGGGGGGGGCACACACAGCCTGCCACGAGACCTCCAGCCGGCATTTTTATGTTTTAATTTTTTAATTACAAAGGGCTCAACCCCCTTCCCCACCCCCCATTTCGCCTGCATCATCGGGGACGAATGGGAGCGCGCGCCCGAGCGACGCGGTATTTTTCCCATCGTCGCGGCGCAGCGACAGGCGGCATCATATACGAAGAATCTGCTTTTTATCCCTCACTGTCTCTCTCTCTCTCTCTCTCTCTCTCTCTCTCTCTCTGACTATGTCTCTTTTTCTTTCTCTGGACGAGTATCTTCACCTCGACCTTCTCTTTCTCTCTCTCTCTCTCTCTCTCTCTCTCTCTCATTCTCTCGATGTGGCGCACAAGAGGATACAAGACCCGAGCGCGTATGTGCGGCGCAGCACGCGGAGGCTATATAACCACCGCGTTCCAGCCACCATATAGATAGATGAGTCGTTTCAGCGTTCGGTTAATATATATATATATATATATATATATATATATATATATATATATATAATATACATGTGCGTGTGTGTGCGTGTGTGTATGCATGTATGTAAGTAGGTAGGTAGGTAGGGAAGATGGGAATGGAGGGCCCCGGCTATTTTACGAGAAACAATCCGCGCGCTCGCGCCTGCCCATCGGCCGAGGAGAAAAGTCAACGTACGAGAGAGCCTGTATGTATAGAAGGCGGTATTGGAAAAAGGCGCATTCCTCGTGCGCATTCCAGCTCTGTATACTTATGCGGGCATACTCATTAACCAAAACACACCGTGTACAATATTCAGCTCGATTTAGTTCAGATTTGTTTGTTTGTTTTTTTTTTCTTCTTGTTGTCGTTGCTGTCATTGCTGTTTTATACTTGTAACGTGCGTAATTGCGCGTTTGATCGGCGTCGAGTGATTCGTTGCAATGTTTAAGCGTATATTCAGCAGCTAATTGCTTTATTATATATATATATATATATATATATATATATATATATATATATATATATCTACGTATATACTTGGTAGTAAATTAATATAACGAATATATTAAAATATGTAAAGAGTAGCAGCTTATGATAATTACGTTTTCAATTAAACGTACGATGTAAAATCATTTACGTAAATACACAAGTTGACAGGTTTTCATAATTGGTTATATTTTTTCTGTCATTCTTTTTTACGAACGATAAATATTCAACAAGAAAAAAACCGAATGTAATGGCGTTTGCGCTTTATGCTATAAAAGCTCAAAGACCGCCAGACTTTCCTATACTTATTAGTGTATTTATTGATTAATTAGACAATTGTCAATAATTAATACCTGTGATAGAAAGTAGCACGGTGTCCGACCAACGACCGCAGAACGCCGTCGATAATAATATAATAAGAATAACAAATGAAAGCAATAATCCAGATAAACAGTCGCTTGGCGATTGATTGATTCGAAAGACCGACGGGGCCGATTTATTATTATTATTATTATATATATATATTTCTTTAATCGTCTCATTATAACATTTCCGCGGATTTTGCAGCAATTTGTTATTACTGTTTTTTTCTTCGCATCCATCGTGCCGTCTTTGTGGTACGCGCACATGCGCATCACACAAATAAATATCCTACCATTTATCATTCGCGGATTCTCGAGAGGCTTTCGGATAGCGCTGAACTTCAAACTATATCTGTATCTATAATAATCATTTAACGCTTTATACGCAGCGCGTAATCAGTCCGGGATTCAGCAATAATAAATAAATGCGCGCCTTTTACCATTGAGTCACGACTTGACCAAAGTGCAGGCTGATTCAATTAAATAAACATACAAGTACACGCACATATGTCTATATAATTGAACAAATAGTAAATATTTGTCAATACGACGAAAAATTGCAAAGGCACGTTTTTAAAATTAATGTATTTATTCAGTCGATTTTTTTTTGAATTTCGTTTTTAAAATTACGAAAAATGACGAAAAAAATTCGATAAGTTAAAAATAAATAAAAGTTATTAGAACGAAGTATGTAATCTTTCATACAGATAGAGTCAATTCATATCTTCCAGCTAAACAATCAACCGTCTTTATTATTCTATATATATATATATATTGACTTTGAGAGTTATTTGAAAAGGTATAATATTGAAAGGTAATTAATGCCAATGACAATCCATTTAAAGACTCTAAATCGATCCAATATCAATTACGTACAGATATAATTGCGCACTTGTTTACCCGAAAGTAGACAATGAGAAAGAGCGAGAGAGGCATATAGACAACGCGCTCTGTACAAGCATCCAAGCTTGATTTTTTTGAAATAACGCCTTATTAAACAAGTAAAGTTAAAGTTCTAATTTAATCTATATTCCGAGTCGAACGATCAAAGGATTATTAATATTATAGTATAGATATATATATATATAGTATATAAAAATAAAATAAAATCGCGCAATATGCATCAGACAGGCTGTGGTGAATATATACACATATACACATTCAAACCGACGGAAGCAGCTCGCTGTCTTTATTATATATATATATATATATATATATATATATATATATATATATATATATATATATATATATATTAAACAGCAAAGTATCGGTATAACTGTATATCTATATGGCTATATTAATTCGGCACGAATTGATAACGGGTGTCGAGAGAGCACGGAAAGCTGTAGTTTAAGCTGTCGAGCGTCTTATTGGACGGCAATTTAAAGATACACAAAATTACAGGCCGATTCAGACGATCGCGAGCTATTAAACGAGGCGAAAGTTCCCTCGGGTGGGGGGGGGGGGGGGCGCCGACGAGAGAGGATCGACGCAGTGTGTAGATTCACGCACGCGCACTTCCACGGCCAGTGAAATATATATCTCTTCCCGCTCTCACTTGCTTAATTACTCCCGTCCCTCTCACTCGCTCTCTCTCTCTCTCTCTCTCTCTCTCTCTCTCTCTCTCCCTCTGCCTCTTACTCGCTCTCTTCCATTTCTTCGTCTGGTGCTAACTGCGTACCAGTCTACAGACAAGGGGAGGGGGAGGTGAGGTAGTCATTTTACATCATCGGTCGTCCGAAAGTTTTATAGAACCGCAGCCTTCCCCCCCCCCACCCCTCCCTCCTTCCTGTTTTTTACTCTATTTCCATTTCTCTATTATAAGCGTTCGCACGCTGCGGCGCGCGCGCGCGCGCCTCGTTCGGCTTCTTTCTTTTTCTCCCCGTCGAGTTCTTCAGCGGCTCTTTTTCTCGACTCGTTCGTGGGCGGTCCGCGCGCGTTCGACTCCGCGGGTCAATCCGACGGAGCGAGAATTGTGCAATATTATTACGACTTCGTTCGGCCACGCCGAATTCTACTATCTGTCTGTCTGTCTGTCTGTCTGTCTGTCTCTCTCTCTCCCTCTCTCTCTCTCTCTCTCTCCCTCTCTGTGTGTGCGTGCGTGCATTATATTACATTATATTATCGTAGATTATAAGGAAAAATTTAGGAAAGACAAATAAATGTCTTTTAACGGCACTGGAGCGCTACAAAGTTAAAAAGAAAAGGTGCTTTAAATTATAGTTTTTTTAATAGCTTTTAAAATTCGTTGATAATGTAATTAGTTAAAATGAGCGCATGCCGTTATAATGACATAGTAGACCTGATCAAGAAGAAAAGAAGTCCTTTTTGAGTCTAGTATATGGCTTTATAAAAATTTTAGATTCCCGTAAAAATGAAATAACGTAAATGACAATGGCGTATAATTATTATTATTATTTCCGTACGAACGAAAATTCTGTACAAGTCAATTATATTGTCTAAGAAAAAATGAACATAAAATTAATATTCTTTTACAGGCCTTTTACAAGCGCATACGTCATCGCTTAGGGCTCGGAACAATTGCTGATATTATTAGCGCATGTAATCATATATAATGCATCAGTCGTTATATACGTATTCTGTACTTTAATATCTGCGTTGGTTATTCCTCAGGTCGCACAACAATGTTCTTCATGTATTCTTCTCGTTCTATGTATCTATAGATTAATACTATCATAATACAGTTTAAAAATAAATAAATTCGTCAATTTCACGAGTGCTATCTTAAATAAGTGTTATCTTAATTATTTTAACAGGTTGATCGAAAATTTTTCAATTCTCATTGACATTTGAAAATACTTCATAACAATAAGCATTACCCGAGTAGTAGCACAAAAGTATTCCCAGAATATTTCTATAATTATCCGTTTGATAAGAAAATATTACTGTAACCATTTAAAGGCTATTTTAAAAAAAATTTTCGAAGCATCGAAACATCATACGACCGAAAAGTGTCACAATGACAAGTTTTAGAACATTATTTTCAAACGATATCTCAAATTCGTAGAATCCGTCTTTAGTTAAAATTTTTTAATGCGTTCCGGAAGTAGTTTCACGATCTTCTGAAATACAAAAATATTATAAAATATTTTTGGAACATTTTCAGATATGTTTATCCCATATAGAACATATGCTATATTCCTAAGCACGAGTTTATTTCAAAATATTTTTAGAAAAATGGTTTTAAAGTGTTTCGTAAATATCTTTACCAATTCTTTTATAAAAATTAAATATAGACCTATGAATTTAATTAACATAAAACTTGCAGTTAGTTTATATATATATACCGAAATACCGATCTTTCCTACTAATTATACACACACACACACACACACACACACACACACGCGCGCGCGCGCGCACGCGTACATAGGTAGGTAATGATTCAGAATTTTAGCGAACAATCGACGAGTTCGTAGGGGGCAAGCGCTGCTTGCACGAGGGCAATACTCCGGGGTGTTGTTGTGTTACTATATATAGGCAATACAAAGGACAAAACGAAAAGGGCAAACGAGCGCGCGCGCGCGCGCGATAGCGCTCGAAAATAACGTATAACGAAACTGCCAGGCGTATGAGGGTCCATGTGCGTAGCATTTATTACTAACCCATTACAACTCGTTCATTAAGGGATCGTTCACGGAGAGTTACGTCCCCCTTCAAACTACTCTCTTTCTCTCTATCTTCTGGATATGTATATATGTATATATATATATATATATATATATATATATATATATACATACTTATACACGCAACCTCACGTACACATATACACACACACAAACCGAGGAGTCTCGCGAAAAATGCGGCAATAAAGCCCCTGGGTCACTCACTTTCTTATATATATATATATATATATATATATATATATATATATATATATATATATATTTCTACTCATTTCGGTGTTTTGCCAAAGCCCTCCTCCTACCCCCTCATCCTTTTACCCTCTCCGAGGAGAGGGAGAAAGTGCGCGTGAACCAATGGTCTTTCCCCCCTCCCGTTATTTCTTTTTCTCTTTTTTCTTTCAAGGCAAGCGACTTATAGAATGGCAATGACCCCGATGTTAAAGCGCGTTTCGGCGTCGTCGCCGCTGCAAAGTCTATGTATCCTATATATATAATATAGAGAGAAAAGATGAGGTCGGGTCGGCGCGCTCGTTTCTCCCACCGATTCCTCTATATTTCCTATGTTCACGGCTATGGAGAAATATACATATATGTATAAATGAGGTCGTGAAGACTTTTTTCTCGGCGAAACTACACAGGAGCAACATCGATTTGATCCCGTCTCTTTATAATCCTCTTTTCTTCCAATACTTAAATGATTAGTTTACATATGCTATTATCTAATAGGTGGTACGTAATTTATCCAGAGCTACGGTCAAGGCGTCGACCGCCTGGCATTCAAGAAGATCGTACCGAATCATTCTCTGCCTTTTGTCTTTTCTACCTTCTGACCTACATTTGTCCATAAATTTGTGAATATATGTATATGCATATATATATATATATATATATATATATATATATATATATATATATATTTAAATAATAGGACAAGTTCATGTGTCATCATATAACAATTACCGAACCTATTTATACCAGTATTTCCTAATTCTGCCAGTATTTTTCTAAAGAAAATTTTATCCTCTGAGGCGAATGTGCTCGCAACTGAATACTCTCCGGTTTCCATACAAACAGTACGCCAGACAAGAATGACACAGTTCTTATCTGTTCTACACCTGTACTTTCAGGCATTCATGCGTCACGGCGTTGGCTCTTTTAGAAAATTCCTTTATTACGCATTGGGAATATTAAGCGGCCAGCCAAATACTTCGGACACCTATACGTTTCGGCATAAACACGGGATGGGGGACGTCCTCGCGATAGGGAAAAGAATTTGCACAAGGCTGTAATCGAAGCGAAATTTATTTATTTATTTTTTTTTTTTTTTTTGGCTTGCGCATCAGTTTTCGCAAGTATAACGCCGATGCGTCAAAGCGCGTTTCTCTTTCTTCTTTCTGTTTGAGGTTCGCACGCTTGATGCGCGCATCACCCACACAGGTGCCGTATGCGCATGCACGTGCGCACGCGTACACACACATAGGCACGGAAGCACACGCACGTACGATTAGATAAGGTTCGGAGGCAGAGCAGAGAAAATAAACTAATAAACGGCATTATTTCGGCCCAGGTGATAATGTAATTTAGCCCGGCGCTCGGGCGGGGGGCGGGCGCGCGCTCGATGACAGCGCACTTTTCGCGTCAGCTTCGCGCCCCGTCCGCCCGTCCCCCCAATTTATATATATATATATACATGCTCGCGCGCGCCGTTTTGGCGCGAAAGAAAGACCTTGGCAGAGTCCAATGCCTGGATGATAATCGCTCTGTTATGCTTGTTTTGCCCCCTCCTCTGTTGAACGTCGCGGCGCAGAAAAAAAGCAACGAAAAACTTCGCGGTTTCCTGCGCGTCGCGATAAAACGCTTTTGTATATATATATATATATATATATATATATATATATATATATATATATATAGTATTGACTAAAGATATACAATGTGTATGTAACGTTGACCCGTGCCATGAGATAAGAGAGGGGGGCGCATCGACGAAGCGAAGCGATTTCCAATTTAGAAAAACAATGCTCCCGATGTTGATGCATTCCATTGGGAAAACCGACAGCTTGCGAAATCAACTGATGGGGCTTGCGTCACACGCAGCCGTAATGCATCTGCGTGGTATATATATATATATTACAATATAACAAATTCTCTATCGGCGCCGAAGCGGTTATCTTACACACACACACACGCGCGCGCGCGCGCATACACACATACGTAGCGTATTTAGTAATATATCGTCTATAGAGCACAATAGCACACGCGCGTGGATGCGACCCTGAAACTGCATCATTGGCGCGCATTATATATATATATATATATATATATATATATATATATATATATATATATTATTAAATACATGCCCACGTCTCTTCCTTAATCCGAATCGCATTTATACACGCGAGCGGCTTAGAACAAAGTCTGTAAAAAATATGTGGTATGTAATTTTACTATTTTGTAATGAGCAAATTTACAATGCGATTATACGCTCTCAGTGTACAGTCAAATTAACATTGACTAAAAAACAAATTAACATAAAATGTCGTAAATTTACCAACTGTTTATGACATTGGATATAGGTCGTTCCTTTCTAAGATTGGATCGAGTAAATTTAGTAGCAGCACAACGTAAAATTTACAAAATGCTCTTGTAAAAATTCTAATTGACTTAGAAGATGCTTTGTAAAAATACTAGTATATATATACACAACTGTTATTTTTGCTAGATAAGGCAAAAACTGGGTAGGATGGCGAAGGTGCTGCTCGATGTGCTGATATTTCTTCTTTTCTATATATAGTGTAGTCCCGTCATTCGAAATCGCGGAATAAGAAATTAGCCCCCGACTCATGGGTATTTCCGGCCCGAGACAAGCGAGCGAGCGTTACGCAGTGCGTATCGGTATATATATATATATATATATATATATATATATATATATATATATATATATATATATACATACATATGTCGTTAAAAAATAAAATGCGGGTCTTCCGTCTTTTATTTACCTCTGCGCCTTCGGCGCGCGCCGCCCGGCTGCGCAGCTAACGAACAGCGGGGGCGACGCACTCGAAATCGCGTCGTCGATGCTGATGACGATGATGACCGCGACGATTTTAACGCAGTGCGCCGCGCCGCGCCGCGCCGCATCGGCATCAGATACTTCAAATACTATATATACTCTGTATGCTAATTTAATTGACGGCATGCGCCATACCATATTATATATATATATATATATATATATATATATATATATATATATATATACATTTTACATGCACCGAACAAACAATATTAATTATATATCCTTATTCTGCTGGAGCGTTCTTATCGGCGATTGCTGCAAGTGTACAATACTTATGTTCCTGTTTGTCAAAGGGAAAACCAAAAGGGTGCGGCGGGGGTTATACAAATCGTGGAATACAGGTCGGATTTAAAAAAAAAAAAAAAAAAAAAAAAAAAAAAAAAAAAAAAACAGGCTCTCGTCCATATATTGTGTACGCAAAGGTCAGACCACAAATACTATAAGATATATAATAAGACCAATTTTCTCGTTCGATATTAACGCATGCATTTACGTGTCCCAATACATATTTGTATGTATATGTATATGTATATATATATATATACGTTAATGAATCGATTCGAAGTTTCTCAAGCGTATTTATTAATGCGCTCGCGGAAAATGTTAATGTTCTGCGGTCTATAAGATCGCATTTCGTCGAGCCAAGTGTAAAATTATATATATGGATGTCCACGCGGAAATATCAGGATTTAATAATTTTTAAAATTGGGTCTCATCGATTTGTTACAAACTATTCGGATGGAATAGCTCGTGTGAGATCGCTCTCTATTCCAAGCTAAAATCCAAACTAAAATCGCTCTAAGCAAAAATGCTCAATTCCAACTAATTTATTATTATCGACCTATTTATTATTATTATTATGCTTATGATGATCATTATTACTATTATTATTGCTGCTGTTGCTGCTGCTGCTGTTGTTGTTGTTGTTGTGTTGTTGTTGTTGTTGTTGTTGTTGTTGTTGTTGTTGTTGTTTCTGTTGTTTTGTAGCCCTAGTTGTTATTTTTATGTAATTGTCTTGTTTTTCTTGTTGAAGTAGTATTCTTTTTCGGTAATAAGGATCAATATTATCAAGCTTTATTAGGTATCTTTAAAATAATGTACCGGGAACGATTTGTTTGCTCTGTCTGCGGGATTTCTTTTGGAACTTGTGAGATTTATTAGAGAATTTGGGAAATTTCTAGGGAATTGGTTTTTTTTTTTTTTTTTGAGAATCGATATTGGAATAGCGGCGTCGAGTATCGGAATGTGAGTGGTCCACGGAATTTTGCGGGCCCTAAATTGAAAATAATCGCTCTTTAAATTTAGCGATTCGACAAGCTATACTAAAAATGAGAGAATTCAAAGAATTCGATCGAGTATAAAATGAAAAATAAAATCATCAAAACATTGTACAAACTTTCAAACAAAGACTGAAGCATGATGTTTAATCGGCAAAACAAAAAATTTATTGATGTAACAGGAGCGAAATAAAAATTCCTAGTATTTTACGTAACGTTGCAATTATCATCTACAGCTGCATAGCAGTAAAATTTTATTTAGTTTGCTTTGATAAGAGTGAAGTGAATATCTATGTATGTTAGATTACGATTGCTCCTGATAATCCTTAAATTCTTCATTACATAATTCAAACGCTGCCCGAAGTAAAATAAAAGTCCTTAATTATAATCCAATAATAAATTATTTGACAGGAAACATAACGTAGTCCAACTCACCAATTGACAGAAATCGAAGAACGACACGTAAATTTGCCCTTTGTCCTCTCTCGACGATAAATCGCACGGGGTGGCGGCGGCGGCGGCGGCAGTGTTCGGGACCCCGCGCTATTTCTCCACATTCGCCCCCTAGCAGCCGTCGATCCGATAACGGGCGCGCATAAAATTCTAAATTTCACCTGTCGGCGCAGCCTTCGCGCGAATGGGGCAGCGGGCCCGTGGCTGCCACCCGATAAAATTGGCATCGAGCTCCGCCGCGCACAATAGCCGCGGACGATCGGCGGGGGCAACTGCACAACTTTCCATCTTCGGCCCGCCGTCAGGCCGAGACGCCGATGATGTAATTCCGGCTCACTCTTGATACATCTTGCGTATACGAATGGAAAATTGAACGAGGCGCAAAAAAAGATAAAGAGAGAGATATGCAAAAAAAAAAAAAAAAAAAAATAATCAGAAGAAACGAATTGGTAACGGCAGCGTATTATTATGAAATTGTAACAGTTGTCGACTTTTGGAATTGGAGCCTGGGCACAGGCTGCGCGAGCGGGAAGAAAAACACGGCCGGCGGAAACGGAAAAACCGTCGCACGCCCGTGTATTCTGCGTTATATGCTCGCTTCTAATTCGCACTTTCGCACGGTACTCCCCCGCCCGGCCTTCCGCGTTTCTCTCTTCCTTTCTTGCCTTTCCGTCTGCATAAAATACGTATACGCGGAAAACTCAACAGCGATGGCTTTCTTCCGGCACTGTAACAATCTCTCTCATTCTCTCGCTCGCTCAGCCCTCCAGCAAAAGACGCACCACAGTCACGGACACTCTTATATATACACACGCGCGCGCGCACACACGTTGTTTTCGGTTATATCGTACAAGTGCGGAAAAGACGTATTTGCACAAATCCCGCGTATACACCAAGCGTAAATGCCCCAAAGCAACGTCCAACGAATTATCCAGCCTATGCACTGTACAATAATACACAATGTTCATAGACTCGGTCGGCTTTTACGGACATATACACACGTACGCGCATGCACACACACACACTCGCGCGCGCGCGCGCACACACACATCGAAATCCGAAATCGCGTACGTTGCGATCCGGTTGGTTGGATGCGGGACGCGAGACAGTCCGCAGGTGCCGCGGCGTTCTATACGCGCGCCGCTGCCAATAACGCAACGTACGCCCGGGTGAACAGCGGCGTCAGCCGCGCATTCGTCCCGGGGGCCCCGGGTACCCTTTCCGTTACCGCTCTTCGTATTTTGTTTACGCGCAGTACACGGCCCGGCGAAACTCCGCCGCGCTGCTGTCTCTCTCACGCGTGGCCCACTTGTCGCCGGTGTAATATGTCGAATGTGTATTATATCTGCCTATATATATGTATATATATAATGGCTTGTAACCGGCGCGCTTACGGTATAGTGACGCGCACGCACGTTCACCGCTCGGAGGTCGGCGTCCAACTGATGAGGGAGTCGCGCCGCCAAGCGAAGGCGCCGCGCCGGCCCGCGCGCGCGCGCTATTATAATATATATGTATCTATATATATATATATATATATATATGTATATATATATATATATATATATATATATATATATATATATAAACTCAACCCAACGGAACTTTGACTCCGTGTATGAATGTGTATACGCGCGATACCGCGGGAAAGACAGAGAGAGAGAGAGAGAGAGAGAGAGAGAGAGAGAAAGATCAGAGTGTCTAGCAGTGAGTGAACTTGGATGCGTTCACGGCATTCATGCTCATGACATACGCATGCGTGCGTAACTGCGTATAACGCTTTTGGATTCATGCCGACGCAGCTGCTGTCGATATATATATATATATATATATATATATATATATATATATATATATATATATATATATATACATACATATATATGCACCGCCAGAAGTAAGAGAGGGCGAGAGAGGTTGTCATCGATAGGCCCTATTGATCGTACAAACCATGCGTACATAATGTGCAAGGAAAACATTGTTTTCTTTTTCAGTATCATTATTGCCAAATTAAGCATCTGTTTCTCACCCGGCAACAGTGCTGGACGAAGGTCCGTAAAGGCCCTAAGCAAACGTTGATGAGGTCTTATGTAAGCATTGTATTATCCTTGTAAATTTGAGATAAAATTAGAATTTGATGCAATACACTGAGAGAAATGTATATTAATAATTACTACTTTTCTAAGCAGCTTCGGGACAGGCTCGACTGATTAAAACGAGTCCAATTATGGCTATAATTGATACAACTGTTTTAACTCAGCTAAATCTGTCTCAAAACTACCTGGAAAAATAGTAAATATTAATATTCAAATCTTTGAGGGTAATAATATCACTCGATTGATATTCTATCGCGATTATTCGATTATAATATTTTTATAAAAATACTTTATACAAAATTCTAACAATTTCTTAATCATTTCAATATAAAAAAATATTTCATAATAAGGTACTTTCTATAATCATGTTGGAATGAATAGGTGTTCGTTGTTTATTTTTATCCATTTAGATTTTTATCCTTTTTTTGAAAAGGATCTTCCTCTAGTTCATAATTTTTAATCATTAATACAATGTAAATTTTTATAATTATGCAATCATTAGGAAACATATCCAGCAATAATTAGATTAAACAATTTTCCGACTTCCATACATATTTTTTAGTTTTCTTTTTTATTTGTTTAATCAGTACAGTAGAGTATTTTACAGCTCCTTTCAAACGCACAATTTACATGTAGAATTCTTTTCAAAATGTTCCTCACGAAGCACAATTATTTTAGACACACCATTTTCATCTTCTTCAAACGATAAATTAGGACACTTTATTAAAAAGCCGAAAGAATCTTTTCATTTTTCATAGACGACGTAACGTAAATTGATACGTACGCGCATCTGTGACGCAACTGTTGACGTTTTTTGCTCATTGCCCATCATATTATTCGCATTGGAGTAGTTCAGGAATTTTTAATGTGATATTGAAATTACTGGACTAGTCTTCAAATCTAAGTCCCAAGCTTATGATTAAAGACTAATTTTATTATCAGTTGTATATATTGATTAATCCATAGTTACTGTGAGTTTTCCCAGTCGCAGGTTTATCATAAATTATGCTTTAAATAAAACTGAATTAATATTTCGCATGATTTTTAAATTTATCCATATTGAATTTTTATGAAATATAAAAATTCAATATGGATGTTATTCAATATAGGAATGTTAAAATAAAGATACACGAAATAATCCTTTAGCACGAACTTTATTTCCAACGAGGAAAGAAAAGACGTCTGTGCAAACGAAAGGACAACGCAAGACTAATTCTAGTACTCGAAATTAATACCAAGTGGATACATCTGCTTACATCCTTTCACGATACGGTCCAATATTTAATTTCAAGCAGTTTTTACTTTATTATTCACAGAGGGCTAAGCGCAAGAAAACTCTTATCTTCGATTGGTGGGCGCCCACGTACAGTGCCCGGCCTGCCTGCCCCATTAATCCGGCCCTGTCCCCGTCAGCGCATTACGCAACCGTAGCCGCATCCGCAGTGCCTCTGCATAGCGAATGATATATAACCAGCGTTACTCCTCGCCTGCCTAGGCTTATTTGCACCGCGTACTGCGACGACACTCCGAGCAACGACATTGCGCGCGCGCGCGCGCGCGCTACGTCGTAGGCTTGACGCAGGCGTCTCGCCTGTACAGGGGATTCGGTTTCCTCCGGTGCGCGTCCGATCCCGCTGCATTATCATCGCTTCGTCTCGCGATCGACGACGAGGCGCGCGATGTCCAGGTCGCTTTCGTGCACGGCTGCGGGTCTGGGTTTCCCAGACTCATGCCATATAATAACAATTTATTAAAACGCGTCTGGGACTAAATTGGATTATTCGCTATACACTTAGTGAAAGCACAATTATAATCGTAATGATAATTAAAAATTCAACTAATACATGGAGCACTTACGAAAGACTAAGGACAGATATACTTTAGTTTCATGGATGTTTATATCTTTTGGACCGATAACTGTTGGGCTTTTTCGTTATGTTCAAAATTATAAAATAATTGTGAGAAATGCAAATTTATAGTGGTTTATATGGATTTATTTGGAGTAAGGGAGGGGATAACGAGGGTAAAATTCTTAATTATTATAAACTTATCACAACTTATCGCGTTGACGACGAAATTACCAAATCTGCCACAACTCTGGATAAGTTTTCGCCTTTAAGTACCGCTTTATTTATATCAATAATTTCTGCTTCATCTATAATCCTTTATATTTTCTAACACTGTGTAATAATTTAGAATTCTTTCGGTTTATATTAGGATTGTTGTTAATGCAACGCTTCCATAATCCTGTCGATGTTTTATTGCATTCCATTGATTTAGAACTTTTATTTTTATTTAAATTTCAATTGTACAGAAATAAAATACATCACATCCTATATCATCGATGTATATCACTGTGAATTTGTATCTCTCTCAGTTATTCTGCAAATTTGACAAAGGCGCAGAATTCGTAACAGATGTCATTTAAGGTAGAAATATTCGTGAAACTATCCAAGTGCTTGTTTCTTTAATAAATACCTACGCTCGTACTAATTTGTACCAAATACTGTATGTACAGTATGTCCTAATTAAATTTCGATTATTAAGCTTAGTTAGTACTAGTTAGTGCATTTAGTATTAGCAGTGTACTGCATTTCAACACGGATGTAGAAACTGATTTATTTAACGCGCGCGACAGTTTACACCGGAGCGGAGCGATTGTATTTTACGCACCAAGAGAGCCGAAAAATCGCGCCAAGGATTTTGAGATTAGAAAGTGGGGATATTTTTTTTTTTTTTATCAACGTTGTGAAAGAGTTGAAATAGATTAAATAAAAAACGATCTTTTTATCAAATTTTAATATACCATTAATTTTTCTAAATGAGGCGTCGCCTTGATTTCTAATGCATTCGCAGGAGAAGATAAGGTGTCGCCGTTGGTATTGCAAATTGAAACTTTCTTCGGCTCGATACAGACTTCGAATATTGCCATACTAATTTTTTAACGACTTTTTATATCTATAAAAGTTCGACTTTTATGGAAGATCAAAAGTTTTCCTTGATTTCATCGTATATGCACGCTTTGAAATATCTGCTTAGAATTCCGAGATGTTTTGCCGCCTTTTTGAAAGCTGTCACAAGATAGCCTAATAATTTTTCTCTGCCCGTGTTGAATTATAAAGAACGATAAGTTATTTATATTACAAATTTAATTTATTCGAGCGGAAATCGCAACTCCATTAATAATGTAATAGTATAAAATTCTTAAACGTAGCTAGATTAGTTTGTCACGCACACTTTAGAGGGAGGGGAAATCTTGAATAGGTCCATATCTGAACTACCTGTGTGTGCCGAGGTGTGTTTAATTACAAGATATGGGGAGTCCAAGAATGTTCTTCCGGTTTATCTATAGCTATTCTGCCTTAAGAAAAATCCGTTTCCTTATACGGGCTCTTGAAGAAAAGATATTCAGTTTGTTGAAATATAGAACTCATGGTCTTTTTTAAATAAAATGTAGAAAAGGAAAACGAAAGGGAAGAACCATACATATATCATTGGTTTTTATTTCTTATGGTTATATTTTATACATATCAGTCGAGACTTTCTTTCAAGATCATGGGTTCTATTTATCAAAAGAAAAAACAGACTCTTCCTTCTATCTATCTATATATGTATATATTGAATTCAAATGCACAGCGATTCAGTAACAGAAACCAAATCGATAAAATTGTTAATAAATCGCTCAATTTTCTTGTGCATCTCTGACTCGCTATAGAAAAGAAAATAAAGTATAAAAATCCTACCAGTAATTTGTTACGCAAAAATGTCGCTCATAAAGATTCGTTTAAATAACAAAAATTGAATGTTCAATTTTGCGGTGTGGAATATTCGGAAGTAAAATATAAATGGCTTTTTTTTTAACAGGAGGATGAAATATCTCTTCACGAGGACGAGCGTCAAAGGACCAACTGAGCTGTTTCAAAATTTTGAAATCAAAATTTTTCAATTGAAAATCAAAATTTCAGAGTTCCGAACCCCTGCTATGACACCCTGTATGGAAAACCAATCTAAGACTCCGGTTACCTAAACAATAAACACATAAACTATACACAAACCTGCGCAAACGTAGACGTGTGAAAGAGAGTCGAGACGCGGGCAAATAAGAAAAAGAAAACGACGCGCATTATTACCAAGAGTGGCGACGCAGACTGTAATCTAACTGACCGGACTCAGCTTTTATAATCCTATAAGAGTTTATGGTTGTTTGTTTCTCAAGTCGTTTTTGATACATTATTTAGAAAAGGCTTAAATAATCCAACAATATATTTCATGATTTTGAAATATATATAGATAGATGCGCTAACGAGCGCTTATCAGCCGTATGAACTTGAATATTATGCTGTTGTCTCGCGATATTTACGTTACTTCAGTCCCACAAAGTAGTTCATAGTTAATATATATATATATATATATATATATATATATATATATATATATATATATATATGTCTGTGGTACATGCATATTTGATCAACTCCCACGCCGATCCGATAAGTTCGCGCGAATCATGCCGAATATAGCAATTCCCGCTGCGACTGCCTGCGACCACACTGCGTCTGCATAATTTTGATCCCTATATAAATACACGAATATATATATATATATATATATATATATATATATAGGCGTGTGCGTATATATGGGAAGCTGCGCGTTGACGCGCGGCATCTTGTGGTCGGGGCTTTATTTTTTTTTTTTTGGTCGACGCACGGTTATTACGATGTTGCGAAAAGTGTGCGCTATCTGTTTCTTTGACGTGCCTGTGACCCGCGCTTTTAAAGAGGGAAAAGGCCAATACGCGCGAGGCTCGTAATTTTAACCATCTGTATATATACCTTGTTTGCCGCGTACCCGATGCTCTGCGGTATAATAAGAAGATTGTTATTTTTGCTACGTTAAACGGGGTTTTTTTTTCGTTCTATCAGGGCTTATCGATTTTTGAACTGTCGGAAAAACGCGTTAAGAATCAATGATAATTTGAATATTTTAAAATATGTTGAAAATTTTGTTAATTTTCCATTTTATAGTTGATTCCAGCTCCGTTGATTTCCACAAAGACTGTTTTTTCCGCTAATTAGTCAGCTTTTTGTTATTCATTGAATAAATTAAAGGCAAACATCTTAAATCATAATAAGATATCTAGTATTTAATTAATATTAGTTCCGACTGCTAGAAAACTATACAGAATAGTTACTATTCAGCGAAGATGTTGTTTATTTTAAATTAGATCCTAACTTTTCGTTATAAATAATTTTTATTAATGAATTGCAATATTAATGTTATTTGTCCAGGCTCTTGTTTAGAATTGAATCTCTATAAATATTCTATTAGTCTTATTCGACCGATGACTAAGAAAACGTTAACGTTTTTTCCTTTCCGCTTTTCCGATAATTTTGAACGAACATTACATAATGTCGTACATTGTACTATATGTGCTGGGAATTTAAAAAAAGATTGTAATAACGAGTTATTAAGTTGCAATAATGAAAGTTCGCGATTTCTGCTTAGTCCATAATTCATGAAATGTTTCGTGCACTTGCACGCTCGTCTAGTCGGCATATATATCGTATATGCTAAGAAGAAAAATATAATTGCCTTGTTTTATTTTTGTCATATTTTTATGGAATACTGAATCATACTTACGCGTGAGCCTAATATAGTTTATCGTTTCAATAACATTATATATTTCATATGTACGTTTGATTCGCTTTTCATTATCTGCAAAAACATTCAGGCGATATTGGAACAACACGTTTATTAGGCATAGTCTCACGATTAATATTCAAAAAAATAACTTTGACCTAGTAGAGCGTATATTAATAGTTATTCGGATATTTTTAAAGTATGCCGAGTGCCATAGATCTTAATTTACTTCAGTTACTGTGAAGTTAGAAAAATTGAAAAATTTTCAAATACAATGGAATAAATTTTTTTCAGATTCTTGGATTGGCAGTATAAACGACGTTGGGAAAAGGCTAAGCGAAGACGAAAACTATTATCGTAAATTCGTATTGTAGAATGATCTGTGCAGCAGATATTTATCATCGATTATTTGATCGCGTCACGAGAATTAACGCCACGTGAAACGCCAAATATTATACGGTACGTGTAGTTTCAAAAAATGAAAGTCGACCAATGACCGGCGGAGCTATCGATTTCTTTAGAAACGTTCCGCTTTCGCATTCCTCGCGTTCCAATTTGGCGTGAGCCAGAAACAATTAGTCCGGGCCAAAGCTAACGAAGGCAATCGTAGTCGGGGGACGCGCCTATCCTCGTCGCCGCGTCGGGGCGCTCGGCAAAATTCGTTCAATTAGTTTATCAGCGAGGAACGGCTCGCGCGCACTTGCGACGCGCCACGCGCGAATCGATCGGCGCTTTACGCGCGAGTCCGGGCCACGGGGAGATATGGAAAATAATCCGGACGGCGCGTCCGCGGTGAAAAGTTCAGCGATCGTCCCGCGACTTCGCGCATCGCGGGGCGCCCTCGGCCGACGGCCCAAAAGTCCCCCCCCCCCGCGATACTTCTTCTATATAACGACATGCACGTATCCGCCTTTTGCCATTTAATTAGACACACGCGCGGACATACACACACACACACACACACACACACACATTAATCCGCGTGACTAAGGTACCAAGATGATAAGCCAGATCGTATAATTGATGCGCGTATACGTACGGCTTGGTAAAGACGCTGGAAACATATAGCGTTGCATCGTAGTTCTTGATACGACGGATAATTACTTATTCTTTGCTGGCTACAACTATTAGCCTATCTTTGCCCGTCGATTTCCCACGTGGCAAAGGATGTAGAATGTTTCTTACTTTGCAAGCCGCGATTTCCTTTCAAATGTCCAATTTGTAATAATATATTTAAGTTAATAAAAGAAAAAAGAACAGAAAAAAAACTGAATATATTGCGCATCGAATACTGCAATATTGAAACAACGATTGAGAATACTCAATTGTTTTATACATACGTAACTTATATGTTGTTCTTTTCTTATGGAGTTCTTCATTAGTTGGATACTTTATCATCGCGTTTCCTTATACAAAAATATTGCTACTATGCCCAGGCTGTAAAGCATCACTAGAGTAAACTCGAGTAAGTTTTTTTATATTCGCATCCTGCAAGTGAATGGCGGCGCTTTTCTTGAATGTTGGACTGAGCACGCTTAAAATACATTTACTTGTAATAGAATAAAAATTAATTAAGACATATTCTTGAGACTTGCTGGTGTAGACTTGGGTACACCCAATCGCCTCTAATGCGCTGTATAATTTTTCATTAAACAACCAGCTTACTTTACTTTGCAAGCATACCCTAAAAATGCACTAAAAAAATCTGAGCAAACCATTTGCCAGATTGCGTCTTCATGCCAAGTTTAATGATTTAAAAACAATATGTAGAGCATGTTTTTTTTTAATCTTTTCATTAAAAAGTAGAGAAAAAGACCGTTAAGGTGCATTTTGTTTAGTTAAGACTTCGGTTTGCTTGTCAGTCATCTGTTACTTTCAAGCCCGTCTACATATAACCAAGGACACGAAAAATTTGGAATTTGGACAGTATAGGAAGTTTTTCAAAATGATTTAAAAATGCATGAAGAGATACAGCTCAGAAACAGACACTTTCAAAGATCTGAGAAAATTTCGGAGGATAAAAAGTAATTAAACAGCCGAAATTCCAAGGACGATAATAATAATTTAATCAGAAATAATTTATCATTCGAAACGAGTCTTTTGTACTCTCATTTTTCTAGATATCATAATGTAAAAGTAAAATTCTGATACTGTTTTTGCTTTTATGAATTACTGAACCGTTATTCTTCAGGCTGTTTCGCTTTATCGCTCGAATAATATTAAATATTTGATACATAAACACACATTGCCCTTTAGAATTTTCAGTAGCAATCGCGATATCATAATATACCGTTTAATCTAAAATATTCTTGTTTAGAAGAACAAAAAAAAATGTGGCCTACTGGAGTTTCTATTAATAGAAATGGGATATTTGTTAAAGTATCGAGAACAATAAATGGAGAATTGATTTAATTCCGATGACAATTTTTATAGTTTCGAGTATAGTGAGATAAACATCTATTTACATGTTATTGAATTAACTGTACGATATATAGTCATCGAAATACACAAGAAAGAAGTGCAGTAATATTGCAATAATTTGATGAATCTTTTTGCATTTTTTAGTTAAATAGTACACACTATTTTAAAAATATTAATTCATGGTAATGTATAAAACAAAGTAGATTATTTCGAAGTAAAGATTGCGTCCGTGTTACGTCTATAGGAAATATATAGATTACAGGTTACCTTTTATAAATAATATTATTCTTCAAGAATAATTCCAGTTTAACACTTAATCTCGCACTTTAATTTAATTGCAACGATGAGTAAAAAATACATGTTACATTCGCTTTTGCTAATTTGTTACTACAAATTGTATTAAAATTAACAGATAGGTAAAAATTCCCTTCGACACCTGTAAAAATTATTAATATAGTTATGATTTACGATATTATACAGTCAATATTTCATCTTATATAATATTAAAAAAAATGTAAATTATCTCCAGGCTATCCGTTCAAATCAACATCTATAAGTATAATTTCCTTGCAGAACAATCTCTCATATGAGATAAAAACAGCGTAAATAAAAAAAGAAAAATATAGATACGAATAAGTGCTCCTATTCCCAGAAAATTGTTCTAATCAATAAATGTTATCATTCATTATTATTATTATTATTATTATTATTATTATATACGTACTTTTATAATTAATTTTATACATTACATAATAATTCTTACCATCGTCAATAGAGTCGCATCAATTTTTACACCCTTAGCTACAAAACCATTATTGGCATGTATCAATTGCAAGGAAAATAAATGCAACTGAAAAATAATGAATACTTTACGCATGTAAATTATTTTTAAGTATTGTTTTAATGCCATCGTTTCTTACCTACCTCTTTTTTAAAAACTTTGTCACGTGTATTTATGAGCATTTCGTTGATAATGGCGCGTGTTCTGCAATTCTCGTCGATTGCCAACTGGCAGGTTAAAGCGAGCTCGAGTAATTTCGCAGAAAAGTAGATCACCGTCGTGTAGTAAGAGTAATACCAAATTTCCTGCTCCGTGTCCTGCGGATTTTTGTACTTTATGGACAGAACGTAAAAGTACAAGCTGAACGTTATTTCGGTAAAGGTCACAATTACCGAGGCCGCAATTTGCAAGCTGAAAGTCGAATTAATCTTCCTGATAATGTCGTTAAGCTGATAGTGCCACTGCTTTAGAAATCGTAATTTTAAGAACAATAAATTACGATGCTGATTGTGATAATTGCGCCTCAGAAGATGGGCTTCTTCCATCAGAAGTTTGGTCATTAATCGACTAAGTTCCTCGTTGATGTGCCTGAAGCAAATCGCCAGAATGAACACGTAATTGCTGTACTGAAAGTCCAATAAATAAACCGATATCGTGGCGTAAGTACTGATCAGCTTCCAAGCTATCAAGTAGACGCTCCCGGGGAATATTCTCGGCGCGTGTATTAGCAGTAGAAAGTAGACCGTAAATTCCTTCAAGCGTATCCATCGCGCAATTGTGGAAAACTTCTCGCTGGACAGCTTCGAGGTGGCGTTGGCGAGGCACTGCAGAACGCCCACGATGGCCGAGCCAAAAACGTAGTTCGACAAAAGGATGAAATTGATCAATGTGTAATAGCAGTTGCCCTGCAGCAGCCACGTCCCGGTCTTTTCCACGTGCGGCGAGACATTTATCATGTACAACAGTAATAGGGAGGTGAGCGCTGAGAGCAACGTTATTATCGTGCAGTAAACCCGTGCTATTTTCGATCCTTCGATTTTCGAATTGGAAACGGTGCACGCAAGCAGTCCAAATAATCGGCATACGGCGAAACTCGGTCTCATCAAACTTTCAAAATCGGTCGGGGTAAAAATTTGCCATTTTTTAATCTGAAGATCTTTCAAATGCATCTGAAGATATTAGTTGTACTCTCATTAGTGTCGTAACGTTCTGTTTGAACAAAAAAAAAAGTCGATTCAAGTCTCACTTGGTGAAAGTATTCATAAAGGTACTATGATTAAGAACACGATATTGCCTATCTGTCTGGCAACAAAATAATCTCTGGCGAAATGGTCCAGTGTTTTTAACTATCTTTACTTTATTATTATATTCGATTTATATCTAATATACGTTTTAGTGAGAATTAAGTATTATAAATAGAAAAGAAAGGTTAAAATTAATGTAGAGTATAAGCTATTTTATTTAAAATAAAATTAGTAAATTATAATGCTTCAATTAATGGAATAATGAGCTTCAGTGCTAAATAGTTGAATACTTATTGAAAATACATTTAAAAACATTACATGCCTCAATGACTGTGATAAACAAAATTTTCATCTAGCCTTGTTAAAAAGTAAAAAAGCGTTACTGTTTTAATATAATTTTTTAATGTTTAAGTCTTAACTCAGTTTTATTTTTATTGTATATGAATTTACCTGTTCAATTCTATGAGAATTTATTTCATTTATTTTGTAAACTTATTGAATGATTGGAATCACCGCAAATACACAATATTAATACAATAATGTCATATTACGACTATTTTAATAATTTAATATTTCTTTTCTTTCTTCATTGTTTTCTTATAAAGCTGCGCACAATGAGCAGAATTTCTCACAGATGACATCCGAAGAAATCGTTTTAATTTTATGATAAATTTACGAAATACAATTTAAAGATCTATTTTTACAAATTATTTTTTGCTTTTTATAAGTTTCTTCAAGATTTGACCAAAAAGTTGATTTCTCCCGTAATCAAATATCAGTTGACGAGAAAAATATAGAGCATTGAGATATATGAAATGTATGCGTGCACATATATATAATATGATAAAATATTAAATTATTGAAAATTTAGTTCTCCACTCTACGTTAATTGTAATTATGTAACATTTATTACACGCAGATATAACTACACAACATAATATTTTTATTCAATGAATGCTTTAATAGAAATTGAAACAATTTTCATACTAGAAGTTGAATAGTTTTTTTACGAAAGCACCAATACATATTTAATATGACCTCAAGACCCTCGAGCCATTAGAAAAATTTTCATTAATGTCAGCATAGTACTGCTTTCATATTAAATTGTTTGATTGAATATCTTATGCAATATCTCATGCAAAGTGATTAATATCGCTAATAATATGATTTTTGCTAATAACGCGATTTAACACTGTGTGAGGTCGACTGGAAGGTCAAATTCTATCGCAATCAATATCGCCCGACGATAGGCAACCAATGCAGCATGCATGCACGTTGTGCACATTCACTTCACAAACAGAACTTAAATATGTTGTTTTTTATTGAAAACGAGTAATGTCAAGGACGATCGCGTTAATATATCAAAAATACGATAATAAATAAAAAATAATAATAAAATTAACTAAAAAAAATTAATTCTTAATTTTATTTATCAAACGATTAATACTAATAATTGGTGCCAAATAAAGAGTCCGGAGAATGAATGGCATAACTAAAATGTAAATTGAAATATTTAACATAAATTGAATTAAAATTAAGCATCTATAAACTAAATTACTAACTAGCATTATTCTATATGTATTATCTGTTTGACCGACTATATATGATTATAAAAAAAATAGTACGGCAGTTGCACGTATAAAAAATTAATCTGACCATGCGACCAATAGAATATTTATTTTTCTACTTCAAATTAGTGGGAATTGCGCCTATGTCCATTTCTCATGCAAAGACCAAGAATATTGGAAAAGGACCAAGTGCCATTTGGAAATATTCCTACGCCGGCTTGGTGTACACTGCTCTTCTGATTTGCCTTGTAACATTAATAGTCGTTTACAGAATAAAATTTCGTCCCTCTCTCGTGGACGACAAAAAGAATTTGGGCATGACGGCGGCAATAATTGCCTCCTTTTTCGAGTTTTTCACCGCGCTAGTGGTGCTGTTAACTTTCATTTTGGGACAAAAATCAGCCATTCACATAGGTAACCAGCTACACTTAGTTTATTATGAGTTGACAATGCTCGATTCAAGCTACAGTCGTATTTTATTAAAAAGGCATCACGCTTTGGTCGTGTGCTTCTATTTTGCGGTCTGGGCGATCCTGATAACCATTGGGGCCAATAATAACATCAAGTTTATCTATCAGCTAACTACTTATATACCCAACGCAATCATTTACGGTCTAGTGCTCCAATACGTCTTTGTTCTAATCTTTATGCACGATCTGATTGAAATAATTAACGGAGAACTTGGCAGACCGTTAAAACTTCGCCATCATCAAATCAGTGTCATTCCCGCTGAAGAGAGTTACACGAATTTCACATTAAAAAGAGAGCGAATAATTGTATTGCGCGAACAATGCCTATTACTGCATGAACTTTCACATTCCATATCCAAATTCTACACAATGTCCGTCTTAGTTTCAATAGTGAAAATAATATACTGCATTGTGCTCGACCTGTACTTTTTTGTCAAACCTCTGGTGGCCGGCAAATTGTTTATGTCGGTTCTTGAAGTCTGGATTTTGTGGTGGGTATTCATCGAAGCCGGGTGCATCATATCGTTGACCCGATACGTCACCAGGACATTAACTGAGGTGACTCTCTGCACATGACATATAAATTTTCAGCTAACGGAATGTCTAAATGTTAGAATTTTACAGCTTAACAAGACCGGGGAGCTCGTGCACCAGCTGGCGTACAGCACGAGAAACACCGAAGTGGCTTCAGAGGTTGGGAACGTTAAGAAAAAATCGGCAACGATTCGGGAATGAAAAAATTCGTTCATAAAATTTTAATTTCCATATGTTTTCAGCTGAAAGAATTTTCACTGTACCTGCTGAATAAAAATTTTTCTTTTACGGCATTTGGAATGTTCCCTCTAGACAGTTCATTGTTGCAGTCTGTAAGTAAATAATTTCTTCTTATTATAAATAAACAGTATAAATAAATTAATAAACTATTTGTTATTATTTATTTAGCTTTTTGGATCTATTACTACTTATTTGATTATTCTTGTGCAATTCCAATTGAACGATCCACAAGATTCTTCCTAAATGTTTCAAATACATTATTCGTTATCGATAATTACAAACGATTGTTCCTTGTTTGCTGGAAACTTTGCATTAACAAACTGTATCAAAATTAATAAATACGTTGCAATTCCACTTACAATCTAAAAATTTTATTCGTTCAATTAGTAACAGCATCGACTAAATGAATCTAGATGTAGTATATTAAAATAAAGATTACAGAAGTTATTAGCTGTGCATCCATAATGATGCATTTAGAAGTAAATTCGTTTTTGTTATACAATAATTGGGAAGAAAACAAAGCGAGCTGTGATTAAAATAAGTATTATTATTTTTCAATATTTAAGTTTAAACCATATAATATTATTTCATATCATCAATCAGGACTGAACAAAAATACCTCGGCCTTCAAATGACTATTTCGGCTCTTTAATATTATGTCGTGAACAATTGTACCGGTATTGAGTGACTCGTTGCTGGTCGCCTGACATATCCATACCATTATCAACATTTTCAGAGAATGGTAGATGACAGATGACAAAGAAGAGTTGTACCATATCTGTTTGTCAAGATCAATACTTTTTTGCCCTTGGCTCTGAAGTACAAAGAAATATAATCCAAATGTGATCTCCGCAAATGTAATAAGAACGGTAGCTATAATTTGCAAAGTAAAAACTGAATTCAATTCGTTTACAATGCCGCTGATTTTATGATGTTTACGCTGTAATTCCCGTAGATGAAGTATTTGTAAGCTATCGTGCCGCAGGCGTTCGCAATCATTTTTTACGGCGGCGATGTTCTCCTCGTTGCAACTTTCTTTTAGATGCAATAAATTAATGTTTACATTTTCGAAGCAACTTTTTATAATTAGCACATAATTACTGTATTGCGAATCCATCAAAAATACGACGATAGTTATAAATAAGCCAAATGCCATTGCCACCGTCTGCACCGTGACCGTCGAATAAACGTTCGGGATTTGTCCCATTAAAAATAAATATCCCATAAAATCTTTTGCATAAATAATTCTAGCCAGTCGGTTCAATTCTTTATTTGTTAGTATTGATGAATTTTCGAATAAAGTTCTTAAAAATGAAAGTCTTTTTCTACTCAAGAGACACGTAACGATTACAATAAAAGTAGCTAATGCATGGTACGACGTAAATTGGAGAAGCCCTTCAACAGTATCAAATTCTATTGCTTTCAATATGTAGCACTGATAAATTATAACTATAAATTCAATAGCGCAACTGACAGAAATAAATATAGAATGGTATAGTCCAAGTTTCGATAAAATTACTTTGTTTTTGTTTATGGTATACGGATATGTCCCGTAAAATGTATACAAAATAGAACACGGCCTCATCATTTTACAAACATTTGGTATTTTAAAGAATGTCCACTTCTTTGAAAAAGGGGACCTCATTGTCCAATGGAAAACATTTACTCCAGTTATTTTCAATTCTTCGGAATTTAGTTTTAAGTAAAAACGAATGATAAAATAAATGTTGAAGGTAAAGGTAACTACTTCATAAATTGAGTAATAGTATATGTATATATATATAATATATCTATATGTTTATTTAAAGTTGCAAGGCATGAACTCCATTATTCTAATTAAGTTTTACTAATGTATCTTTCATTAGATTAATATATTAGATTAATAAATAAATTTTATAAGTAAATGTACATTACGTTTACAATAAAAAAAATGAAATGGATAATTAATAATAATATATATGCACTGTTTTGAAAATTGGTTTAGAATGTACACTTTGTTTTACAGTTTCTTTATCAATAATCCAAACTTTTATTATATCAGATTTACTAAGTGCAAAGTCAATGATGTAATCCATTATGTAAATTTTTTTTTCAATGTCACCCCTTATTTCCATTCTTTTCAATTATTTAATAAATATCACAACTATTAGCAATCAAGTGAATTCTACTCTATCAATTTTTAAACAGTTTCTTCGTTATTGTAAAGTTATCGATGGTACACAACGACAATATTGATCATTGTGGAAATAGAACTGTTATTCCCAAAATTCCAAGTCCACATCAATCGTAGATCACTGTGGACGGAGTAGCAATAACGGAAAGTACAAAAAGCCCGGCATGAAACCTGTATTATATACATCGAGAGAAGAGACAGTGTGCCAGTGCTGATCTAAAGTTCATAACATTACATTTCATTTATTTTATTCGACGATTATTTGTTGTATATTTTCTTACTTAAATAAAGTTCCTTAAAAATAAGTATATTACATCTTGGCTTTTTTTAACAGTCATAATTTTTCAGTAAGCCGAAGTGGAATAAAGTATTTCAATTTATAATCCTTATAAAAGTGATTATTTTGTGTTGCTCGCGAAAGCAAAAAAAATTGTGATTAGATAACTCATTGGAAAGATTTTCCGAATAATTAGAATATTATTTTTAAAATTCAATTACTATTTATTTAAAATATTCAATTTATCAACATTGAATACTATTGCTGCTCGCATGTTTAGGATTCTGGTATATCAAAGGATTGGTGTTTATTTAAATTCCACAACGAAATTTCTCTTCAGTGTTTATGTTGATAAGTATTTACCTAAAATATCTTTATGCTGAATATAGATAGGCGTGCTATATTATCATTGTGTACGAGGAACATTTGAACAATGCTTGTAGGTGCAAATCAGACCATCATTTAATCGAGTTGAATTAGTGGGCAAGACCTGAGGCTTGGCTGAGATTCGGATTTATGCAAATTTATACAGGATCTGGCGATGTACTTTCAACTCTACAGACTTAAATGACTTCAGCTAGTTAATGATTAGAACCTAAGATCCTGCTATTTCTAAAAGATGACTTTTGTCAGGACTATGAGCATAGAATTTCAGATGCTAGCCGAGTTGCAATAAAATACTGTCGATGAGCTTTAACATAAATGTATGTTTTAGCTCGTATCAATATAAATGGCTTTTTTCCATAATCCTGAGAATATGGAATTTTTGTGTGCCAAGTAATGAATACTTATGGAGAATTTTGTTCATATCTGAACTATTTTTTCAACACAAAAAGATTATGAACAAATGCCGGCCATCAATCGACGTCATTCCCAAAGTTAAAAATTTAATATCAGCGCGGATATATCATGTACCAATATATCATGTACAGGTATCAATTTTGATTGCAATTGATGTTTTGAGTCAAATCCTACAGAAAAAAGACCATTATATATGGGCATGGATAGAACAAGATTATGTTGTTTAATGGCGATGCTACACCACATGCTCTAAAGCCGGTGGAAATTTATTTGGAAACATACAAATGAAAAGCTGTCGATTTTCCAAGCATATGCTGACCAAGCCGATCTTTTGAGAGAAAAATGGAAGAACATACTATTAAATAGTTGACCATCTTCTTACTGACACATTTTTACCATATACATTACTATAAATAAAGTATTAATTTTGACAAACATCTATGCTTGTTGTTAATATTAACATGATAAATCAATCTTTTTATAAAAAACATACAATTAAGATAATAGTATAAGGTTAAAAATATAAAATATCCTCTTTTCTTTATGGGTACTATCAGAACATTTCCTTGTGTAGAAATTTATCTCAAAATGTTTATAGAGAAATTTTTTACATAGCAATTGTGCAGACATGAATAATTACACCAGGACCAATATTGGTTTGCTATACAATATTCCTATTTAGAGTCGAAAGCAGTCTGAAGTTATATGAAACAACTTCAGAAATAGTATAGTTTTTCGATTAAAAAAAAGAAATTGACTTGTTATTTTCGAATTTTCTTATAATTATCTCATTGTATATGCATCTCAATTGTATAATTTCATTAATAATGTAGTGATATTTAAATGTCATTACATCATAAAAAATGTCTAATGAATTTTCCTGCAGTGCCTGGGTGAACATTATGAAGGTCATTATTATAACAAAAATTAAACTTCATAAAATTAAATCAAATTATAGGTATTTATCTTGCAATGCACTTTATTATAATTGCATAACTGAAGTTCGATTGTTGAAATAATCATTCAAATCACATTAAAATTAATATTGCATGCATTAACCTTCACCTTATATAAAAAACACTAATTTGAAAAAAGACAGGTGCTATATATATTTTAAAATATTAATATTCAGAAAAAGTGTCTATATTCAGGTGAATGTTTATTAACGTTGTAAGAAAATATTGTACAATCAAAATAAGTAAATAGTACTGGAAGCCATAAATGCATACGCGAATCTAATTTATTTATTTAATTTCATTACAAAATTTTTTTATTTTTTTTAATGCGCTACGAAAGTTATGTATTTACAATGTTCAAAATTATGGGATTGGCAACTATGTCGCTATCAAAACATTCGGGTAAAAGTAACACAAAAATGAGAAAACCTTTCTCATATTCGTATTGTGGAATCGCCTATAATTTAATTTTGATCATTTTTGCGCTAATTTCTGGCACCTACAAAATCTACTATTCGATTAACTTAAAAAATAGAGATCAAACAACAATGGGCAAAACTATCGATTTCTTTGGAAACTTCATAAT
This sequence comes from Sycobia sp. Sy_11, assembly GCA_018907035.1. NCBI lineage: Eukaryota > Metazoa > Arthropoda > Insecta > Hymenoptera > Epichrysomallidae > Sycobia > Sycobia sp. Sy_11. The sequence continues at coordinate 616,092 of JACCIC010000209.1, forward strand.
TTACGCGGTTATCGTCCTTCTGTTTTTTAAATTCGCCATAAGCCAGAAATTGGGCATAAAAATCGGCAACAGGTTACACGTACTTAGCGCTGTCGTGGAACAGTTCGAATTGGAGTATAGAAAGAAATACGTGACTTCGCACCAGGCGTCAATCATGGTTGTAAATTTTTCCATTTGGTTATTCGTCATCGTCGTTGGGCTTCTTTGCAACGTCACACCGCTCGAAGCGACTTTGACATATTTACCGAATTTCATTATTAACAACTTAGTAATTCAGTACGTCTTAGTTATTCATTTTATGCACGGTATGGCCAAAGGCATAAACAATGAATTTAAAAAACACCTATGCTCAACGTGGTGCAGGGGCATGAGTTTAGAGGTTCGCGTGGCTCCATTGCCACCGCAAAAGTTCCTGAACAACGAGGTTTTGGCCGTTCTACGCGAGTCGCTTTTAACGCTGTACGACATATCCAGCGACGTATCCGATTTTTATTCGTTGCCCATATTAAGCTGCATCAGTAAGCTCTTTTTCGCTATCATATTGAACACGTACTTCTTCGTAAAACCGTCAATAAATGGGAAAAGCGTGATTGCTTCTGTAAGCGATGTATGGTCTATTTGCTGGCTGTCTCTCGACATATTTTCCCTTATTATTTTGCTCCGATACGCGACAATTATAGTAAAAGAGGTATAATTTTAGGCATTTCAACATTGGCAATCTTTCTGCTTTATAAAACTTTATTAATGATTTCTTTAGGCTAAAAAAACAGGGGACATTGTACATCGGATAATTCAGAAATCAACGAGCCACGAAATAATTCGACAGGTATTGTCATAGAATTTTACGAAGATCATTTTTTATATCTAATACTTGCTCTATATTGCTCGATCGTTATAAATTATTTTATTACAGTTAGACAAATTCTCATCGCATTTACTTCATAAAAATATGGAATTCACGGCAATGGATATATTCTCTTTGGACTGTAAATTACTTCAAGCCGTATGTTTTTGCAATTTCTATTAACTTTTCGAAATTCATTAAATCGAATATGACTTTAATATAAATTATTGTTATCCGCAGTTCATTGGTTCCATGATCACATATTTAGTAATTCTTATCCAGTTTCAACAAGATAGCATTGAAAAAGAGAAGTTTGATGATTTTTCGACATCTTAATTATCTGGTGTATCATTTTGTAAATTTACTAATGCACGCACCTTATCTTAATAGAATTGCACGCGAGATTCTGAGTATAGCATTGTCTCTTTTAAATGTTAAATTTCTTAATCGTCTTATACGTTGCTTGGTAAAGTTCTTTCCGGCAGATATCTTCACTTGAAAATTAAAAATACGAAAAATATTTGACGTGATTCTTGTCAATGAATTGTTGATAAAGTACGAAACATGATAAACACGATGGAAGAAGTGAGAGTTTGGAGCATTGTAAATTAGTTAACTTAATCATTCCGATTTGTTGAAGAATAAGTCGAAAAATCTATATATTTTTTAATACGCAAAGCGTAAAATATACATTACTTTTAAATAGAAAATAAAAGAAAAGCATTTGAATTAAATACTCGTGATGGTCATTTGAATAAAAGTTTGCTCCCTTGAGATCGCTATAGCAAATTTTATTATGCGCCATTTGTGTAAGAAAATATTGTATGAAACGAGGGCTCTCAAGTCTTTCCCGGTGTGAACAAACTGACGTGTCCTCCTTACCGACAGACGCCTGTTTTGCTCCTTTGTAACATAATATATCATTCAATTGATAAAAAGTTTATAAAAATAACAATGATTGTTTTATTTATATTAATATTTATATTTAATTGATCATTTAGATACGGCATAAATAATTACTTGTAAGACATATGCCTATACTTTTAAAAATTTACGCATTTATCACAGGGCAACGACTTCAACCGTTTAAACTTATACAGATAGAAATTCATAACCATCTCTATATTCAACTTGGCTTTCACCTCGAAGATACTCAAACGAAAGAGATTTGGTGCTGTGAAAGTTTATCCTAGAATATCAAATAAAAATTCTTTATTATAAATGAGTCGATTTATATTTGTAACCAATAAAATAACCACAGTTATATCGTTATACCATCGAAAGAAAAATTCGTAATTGACACTGTTTATATTCCTACAAAATCGAACTTTCAACTCACTCAGTTTTGGTTCATATTGTATATCACGAGAATAGAAAAATCAGAAAAAAATCCTGATTTTGAGGTTAGACTGGTGAATAATTGTTAAAATTAACCAACGTTTGTTGGTGACCAGAAACGTCTGGTTAAGGTGCCCGATAACTATATATTAAAAACATTCTCTGACTTAACTTGTTTGAGTAATAAATATGTAGTCTGTATAGTCTTCAAATAAACAATTTGATTATTTTAATGAAACTTAAGAAACTGATAAAAAGTGAAGTTATTATCGATATAGTTAATTCGTTTTATATCTAATAATATTAAAAAACACATTGAGATTTTATATTTCTACATTGCTCGATTTATATTTACTACAAAAAGTTTTATATTTGTGGAAATAACTGGAATAAAATATTATATCCCTCACCAGTTCATCAAAACCTAATATAATCTAGAATCAAAACTTTTTATTTAATTAATGAATTTATTTTTCAATTATAATATGTTGCCCTCTAAGTAAAAATAAAGTACCAAAGAAATCCCATGGTAGAATTAAGTATTATACACGAATTGCAGTAATGGAAGATTTTATTTTAGGATAATATATATAGTATATATACTGGGTGTCCCAAGAAGCTCCGAACCTTCCGATAATTTTGCAACTCGACAACCTATCAAAAAAACTTTAACAGAAAAATGCTAAGATTTCATAACACAAAATCAGCGGTCGTCAGGTTTGAAGGATAATTCTAGGTCAAATTTAAGATTTGAAATAGAAACCTCTATGTTTTATTCCATAAATCGATAGAACGCAAAATTGTACATGCAAATATAATATGTAATATATTTGATTTTTGTATTAAGTTTTTAAATTTAATTTTAAATTTCAGCTACTGTTTATCATTTCTTAATGAGAGCTTTTGCGTGACACTAACAAAGGGGTTTCTGTTAAAAATTATGAATTTGAACTTTATTGGAGCTAGAAAATAATAGGGCAACGATAAATAAAATCTCACCAAAGACTTTCGTGAGATTTCATTTAAAAAAAATCATATTCGGATGTAAAAGTTTGTGTTTAACCGATTTTAGGAATAAAAAATAAGAGTTCCAAATTAAAATTTTTAATTTAACCTTCAATTGCCTTTGAAAAATGAAGTCAAGATAAATGACATAGCTACCGTTAAATTCGTTTTAAGAAAACCTCGAATTTTTTTCTTTTTTTAGTAGGATTTCACCCTGCAGAGTTATCGGGGAGTTCGGGTCTTCTTCGAACACCCGTTACATACATCTACATATTTGAAATCGTATAGTCGTTCCCAACTGTTCAATTACGAGTTCCATTATTTTAATTAATTAATAATTTACGCACACGTTTCACAATTTAATTTAGAAGAAAATCTTTATTGAATTAAAAAACGACGTATCAAGGTGTATACGTGATTAACTGAATAATTAAGATTTTATCGATTCTTTTATTATTCACCAATTATGTTTAATTAATTAGTATTTTGTTCGTGGCAAAACAGAAAAATTACTAAATTAATTTGGCAATTATTCATAATTAAGTAAATGTCATTTTTGCCAACTTATTATTAGTTTTTTTTTTCAATATATTCAAGCTATAATTCCAGAATAATAGAAAAAGCAGAGTGAACTATTTTCCTCCAGTAGAATAATGTTTATGAATTGTTACATATTCCATCGAAAAGTGGTTGTGGTGTTATTCTCCCAATCATAAAAGAAAGTCACTTATTACGATGGCTCACGAGAAATACTTTTCGAATAGTGATAAAAATTTTTTAAAATTCAATTACTATTTATTTAAATTGTTAGGCTTAGCGACGTTGAATATAAATCTCGTAACGAAAGCAAAAAACAGATCGACGCACATTGTCATCGACTATTCTAGACAAGGAAAGATCTGTAATGCGCTTCTAATTGGCTGTTTAATAGTTATTAATACGATCGGTATAACGGAAACCTACGCGTATGAGACGAAAGACGGATTCGAACACGCGATAATAAATTTTCAGACTATATTGGTCTTTTTCACGGCTATAGTGATTACGTGCGTATTTTGCATTCGCCAAAGAGAAATGCTACAGATATAGCGAGAAAATTTCAGAGCCTCCTGCAATACTCTTTGAAACTTTCCGACGGGGATGGAAAGCGAATGCGCGTTCCCTCTGTTAAAGATAATTTATTTTGTAAACATTGCAATCTGGTTGAACACTACGATAATATCGTTCGTCGTCAATTCAAGCTATTTTGGATATTCCGTCAGTATGGTCGCGTCCAATTTGATTATAAATTTGGCTTTAGCGCGATACGGCGTCGCTTTGCGCATAATGATTCGTATAATGGAGCTGATAAATTTGAACTTTCGAAAAATTCGAAAAAGTAAATCTCATCTGCGCTCCATCAATTCGATTTTCTACGACGATGCAATTGACGCGGAACAATGCGACATTAATCGTTTTTCACATCTGCGATCGCTGTATCTCTCGATCTGCGAGCTATCCGCCAGTTTGACGAACTTCTACGCCGTTCCGATGCTGTTGGGAATTCTAAGCATCTTCGTTTCGCTGCTTTCCTTTATGTACTACGCTGGCATTTTTATGCTTTCAAGAATTCAAAACGCGTCCTGCCCGGAAATGTGGTACTGCTTGTCATGGATAATTAGCTACGTCTTCCTGCTGATTTTTTTAACAAAATCCGCTGGTGGAATAATTAACGAGGTAATTTTTCATTGATTAATAATAAATGAAAATAAAAATCGACATCAAAATTCATGGCTGTGACTTTTAGACTGCCAAAACCAGAGATATTATATACAAATGCTTAATTGCAGCGAATGATCATCAAATGGCTGAAGAGGTGAATTTTAAATACAGTCCACTCGTCATCTCATCGAATCTTATTAACAATGAATCTTATTTATTTAGTTAAACCAATTTTTGCTATTTCTAAGTTATGAGAAAATAAAAGCTACGGTATTTCGTCTTTTTCCACTTGACGAAGCGTTGCTCATGTCGGTAAGTGCTACTTTAAGTGATTATACCTTAATTTTATTAAGAATGATTTTTATTTTTAGATTATAGGCTCGATAACTACGTATTTAGTGATAATTTTACAATTTGCGGACACCAAGTAATTTTCGACTGTTACGTGCATTGTTATTAATGAAATGACATTGCTAATGTACAAAAAAGACAATTATATGTTAAAAAGTTTTATCTTACTGTGATAAGTGAAATAATTTTGTTTCATTAATAAATATAATTTATCAACCGCCAATTTTCTAAAATGTTCATAATTTCATTTTCTTCAGAACGTAAGAAAACAAGAAATAATGAACAAAATAAATTTCAACAAAATCCTTCAAATTTATTAAAATTATACGTTTTTTGCAACTATCATAAGAACTGATGCTTTGAAATTCGAATTTGACTATTAATGATTACTTAATTAGATAGAAATGCACATATTAAGGTAGGCCTTAGCTGAAAAACTAATAAATTGACATGTAAACAAATCGAGAATCGTAATCGTTATCATTACACTTGTATGCCATCTTGTGGAGATCATTTAGTAAGGTAAACTCACGAATATTTTTATCGGACTTATGGTCTTTGTAAGTACATTTATAATTAGAATGACAGTCAGATTATCCTTGTTTATGATCATGTCCGCAAAATCTGACATATAAATAGATACAAATTATAAATTTGGCGGTGGCGACGGTCAGACGATCCTTTCCTAACAATAATATATTTCTCATTTCTATTTGTATTATTTTTTTAGTTGTATATTATTTTCTAGATTATACGAAGATAATCATCGACAAGGATAGCCTGGCTGATCATTATAATTACAAATATATTATTTTGTAAAGAACGTAAGACCGATAAAAATATTTGTTAGTTTAGTTTCCACGAAATAATATAATATTAATAGTCAGTAACTTATTCTTACAAATTTCTTACGTGGTCATTTGACATTAATACACTTTCTTTTATGCTCAATAAAATTGAAATATATAAAAAATAATTTTCAACCCTCTTCGCACAAAATTTTCAACAAAATTTTGAAATCCTTTTGGCAATTTTAGAAACAAAGGGTATCAATTGATTCAGTATGGCAGTAGCTGTCGATAGAATCTTGATTATTCATTTATTAATATGATAAAAAGTCGTGAAATTAAAATGATTGGCAATGCAGACTGAGGAGGTAAAAAGTACACGGAAAGAATGCGTAAGGATCACATATTTACTCGTGGATTTTCAGCCACCTGATGTAATTCATTCCTTTCGCGCATACGCAGTTATTCACATTATACCAGCGTTAATGAAAAATAAAAACCGGCTGAGCGCGCGATCCGCTTACGATCGTAGCCCGCTTGAAAACGAAATAACCGCGGCTCACCAACTTACCGCACTGGCGCGCGTAATTCTCAACTTCCCGAATTAATGGCAATTGATGCTCAAGTGCCGGGAAGTACTGCGAGTATCTCCATATCTTTGTCGGACAGAATCCAGCTCTTTGGACGTCCGCGTGAACTTTATGCACGCGAGTCACTTTTACTTTTGGTATATATTTTTGCGTTAATCCCAGGGAACTGTGTATACCGTATACCATTTTATTCGTACATCGTTGGGAGGTCTAAAAGTTTCATTTATATATTTTATGGTGGAAATTTAAGGGATTTATATAATTTTAATTGCGGCTATATAATCGCCGTGTAGAGGCTCGATTGAAGTTTCTAATATTCATCAGCGTAGGATTAAAGGAGGACGAGAATTATGATACTGGATTTTAATTTCTCAAAATATTTGGTTCGACCTAATTTCAATTCCTATTATAATAAAAATTAGATATATCATACCATCTAGGATTTATCTATATTTTTCAATACTTTTTGAAAATTAAGTAAAACTTAAAGTAGTTAGGGGAATGAAGATACTTACTGTAGGGGCACCTTGTTTATTTTACAAAAATCAATATAACGGAGGAAATAGTAAATAATTTTTAATAATAAATGAGTCACAGCTATAAGCTTGTATCAATGATATTTTATTACATTAACCATATTTTTTTGCCCTAATCTATACACGCACTTAATTATTTATTTACATCGATACAAGATGACGACAAAAATGCCAAACTTATATCACTTTCCACTACAAAAAAAAAAGAAAAAAAAAAAGAAACGCACGATAAATATTGCGTAATTAAATAATGCAATATGGATCCTCAAATTTTAAGACGAAATTGAAAGTAACCGCAACTTTCGTCGATTAACTAAACGCTTGTACTTAAATTACATTGCATTTTAACGGCAACGTTGTAAATTGACGGGAAACCAAGTAAATATTGCATCAGATTATTGCGGCCGAAGATAGATCCGTTTCGAAGGATTAGCAATTTATTTTAGTTTTCTTCATCCTTTCTTTTTTTGTTATTACTCGTAGACAAAATATGTAATAATTACGTAATCACAACCGAATAATACTAAGAATTTCGCCGCTCTTTGAATCTATCAAGTTAATTATCGAACGTAGTCACATAACAGGATTGTGATACATTTAATAAACTCTTACATATAAGTTAAATTCGTTTAATGTATAATGACCTGGTTCTCTTACTCAACCATTTTATGTCACCGGCTTGTATATATAAAGCCCGGCTTTAGGCTTGAACAAATTGCCAATTAACGAGAATCAAAATGATACAATCGAGGTCGTAATTTAATAAGTGTCAGTATTGAGTAATAATAATAATAATAATAATAATAATACTATAAATAATAATTCTGACTGAATACAGATATAATGCGTCAAATGGCTTATAACAATCTTATAATGACTGTAAATAATGAGAATTATATAGCTGTAGCCTGTGATGTTTTGCGCACTAAAATTTGTGACTCTTATATATTAATTCAACAACTGAGCTTAGCATCGACGGTATTCGCAAATTAACGAGGAATTTCCAAAAGGTCACAATTTCTCCCTAATACTTATGTAAATTTATATCGTTTGGTTTGCACGAAAGAGCACTTTTCTCGTTAAAAGAAAATGCACTCTTTTTTTTCTTGTTGACAGAATGATATTTCATTTTACTGTACTAATGGTAATGGAACGTGCACATCGCCATTGATAAATTTTTAACTTGAAACAACATAAATGTATGCGTTTATATCGATAAATTATGTTTTTGATAACTCTTCAAGGAAGCACTCATTCGGGGTTTTTTTTTTTTGGCATTCTGCATATTCAATTGAATCATACATTTATACAACATAGAATTTCAACGAATTCCCTATATCGTTTTACACTGCGCATTTATTTTTTCACCTTATATTCTTCTTCTTCTTCGAATAACTTCAATTTTTAATTAAGCACTCTATTTTATCTATTAAACATGCTGATATTTCTATTATTATGCATAAAAATAAGTCTATTGTTAATAACGAAACGATAGCAACGAGCGTTTTCTTTTTTTTCTTTATTATTTTTTTTTTTTATGAAATACTTTACCTCATTTCTCGCGAGTCTTTCGAGCTTCGCGAGACTTCTTTGCTTATATACGGTATTCATAAAAATTAATACGCGAACTTATTTATACAAATTTTCATGTCGTTAAAAATGTGCGCTTCAGTGTAAAATGCTATGTAAACGTTTTTTTCCCATAATCATTATTATTGGCTCGTATTTAGAATCTGTATCTAATAGCTTATAAGGTTTATCAAATTCTCTGGACTCGATAAAATGCGTGCGATCATATAATTAACACGTGATTTCTATAGTCAACTTAACGAGGATTGAAAATTTACAATCTCTTATTACGGTATACGAATCCATGTCTTCATTAATAGAGCCTTTTTTTCCTATCTATATAAAACTTTTTACGAAGACACGTCTCGCGACTATACTTTCATTTTACACGCAATTGACTTTTACGCACAATTAATAACGGAGGATGTTACATTAAAGCCATTGTTAAATCCATCAAAAACATTCCACCTCCCTTAACCACAATCTTTACATTCCGACGAGATAATCATCTGGCAACAATGATCTATACAAAATATCGACAAACCAAAGTAATCTCAATCTGTCCGGCGATCGTCGGATTCGTATTTTATCAAATGCAGACCCTGTGTTCAATGCAACCGTTTCGTCAACGTTAACTTCATCTAACCCCCTGTCCTAAATCAGTGCGGTCAATACAGTTTTCTTTATTTGTTGCACTGGTGTATTTGTTCTTTTAAATTTGTTTGTCACTGTGTATCTTGGAACTGCATATAAAATCCCGGAAGTCTTCGGAGGTCGGGTAAGTCGAGCGTTCGTATGTGACTAATTGTTTTTGCATAAAATTGAATCGGCTTTGTGTGTGATGCTACGAATTAGACGGAAGTCTCGGCGGAAGTAGTACCATTTGCCTTGAAAGGGCTGGTATCTTTCGATCGTATTAAGTCGACCTGGAAGAAAAAGAGAAGCGAATACCTATATATACCTATGAATTTATTTCAATGCTTTAAGAGTGATAAATATATAGGCAGAATCAAGCCGAAAATTGTGCCGATAAATTATGAGCTACTGATTCAAATTTCTTTTATATGTAATACTATATATATATATATATATATACATATATATATATATATATATATATATATATATATATATATATATACATATACACATATATGTAGGTATGGATAAAATAGTGACGCAGAAGCGACATGTGAATGCAACGCCTTCTAGATAAATAATGAAAAATCGATTGATTAATAATCATGATAGTAATATTGTTAAGATTAATGAAATGGATTTGTGATACAATTTACTTATTGTTGCTGTTATTTTCTTTTCTTTCTTTTTTTTTTTTTTTGGAGTATCGAAAAATTGTTTTCAGTGCTATTTACATGTACACTTAATCATAGCAACTACACACAAAAGCGAAGCAGTATTGTATTGTTATAATGCGCAAACAAACAGCACAGTGTCATAAACGCAAAAACTTACATTAAACTTGTTTGCAGATATTTTTTAGAAGGAACAAACGTATTTCATATTTGTTATACGGATCTGTAAAGATTCACGCATCTCAAATGTAATACATCGTATACTTTCATCGTATATATTCAATTCTAAATATTATTGGGCCTCGTATACAAATAATGTTGTATCAATGGGATTAATTAATGAGAATCAATGCTTAATCTTACAAAAACAATAAAATAATTTACGACAATTTGATTTCATTATACATATTATAATGTGAACGGGGGGACCGAAGCGAGACAAAACTAGAATGACCATAATTACAAAAATATTATTTTTTTCGTACAACTCTAAAATGTTTATTAGTCCAAAGAAAATAAATAAATGATTTTTAATTCAAATAAGCTGGTAATTTTACTACATTGATGGCGGCTGTATTATTTCAGCTCCAGCGACCAGCTCTCTATCTTTCTCGCGAATTTTACTCACAGACGTGTTACATAAGGTTATGTCGCATGCCGGTGTATCGTGCTCTTGCCGTGTATTATTGATTATCTTGGTAGTAGTAGCTGTAGTAGTAGTAGTAGTAGTAGTAGTAGTGATGATGATGGTTAAAATTTAGAGTTGTTAACGTTTTTCACCTTAATCGATATTCCACCGTCATCCTCGTCTTCCTCTGTCATTGTGGTTAGTCTTGTCGTCTCGTCCGTCGAAAGCACCGCGTCTTTCTTCGAGTGCTTCTTCTGCTTACCTACACTGTAATTTCTCATTATTAGCCAATTTAATGCCACGCGCCCGATTACTTTTTACAAATCACTCACTTAATTAGCTTGGACTGATGCTTGATTTTCTCATTTCCTTCGTTCACCTGCTGCCAGATCCCAGTTTTATTGACCTCCTCGCTGATATTTATACTTGTCAGAGGTATTTTCATGATATTTCCGTTAGCCAAGGGAATCTGCAGATTACCCGATGAAGCAAAGCCTATTGATTCGTTGTGTTCCTAAGAGATTAGCGAAAAGGTAATGCTAATTTAATCGATTTACTTAACAATGAAAATCAGAAAAAAGACCATGCATCATGATTAAATCGGTTAGGGCGAATTGATAAAATTCGATGCCAGTAGAGATGTACTACAAGTAGGTAGGTGCTTTTTTTGATGTGACGTACTAACTGAATGGGCAGTACGACGATTGGTTGTCAATATCATTGCATTCTATCTTGTGATATTCTAAGTCATTATACTTCTCACGCTTTTAACGCATCAGCGGCAAAAGTGCACGTATCTGTTCACACTTTATGTACCGTAGGAAATCTAAGAATTCAACGAGGGCCGCTCATTGACTAATTTTATGGTTAATGTAATAAAAGCAATTCCAAAGCGATCGCAAAACTATTACTTTCTTTCTTAAAGTTAATAATTTCTGATATACGAATGTTCCATACCTCAAAGTGGGATCCAACGATAGAAGGTGAATTAGTAGAAGCGTGTGTTGTACAAAACTTGAAAAGCTTGTAAAAACGAATGCTTCAATGGAAGTATTAAGTTATAATTTTTATTTAATTCAAGCATCTTTCAACGACTTTCATACATAATTTCTTATAATTTGGCACCAGCGTGTCAATTCAATACTTCCATTGGTTACAAAGTAAGGAATAACGGTGCTGTAAAATTGAAAGGAACTGACATCGAAAAACTTGTTGGGTGATCAAATTCATAATCTATTTACATAAAAAAAGGAACACGAGCTTGTAAAAATACTTGTGTATAAGTGTGTATAATTTTGGTGAATGACACATCGATATGCAATTAGTTGGTTCACTTGCATACCTAAGAACAATCATTATTTAACCAATCAATCACAAATGTCAATTATCAAATGAATCGCAATATATTGTACGTGTAATATTTCCCATGACAGTCTCGCGTTTAAACTGGAATGTTTTATTACTATAGGATATTTTTCCTCGTAACGATACATGCTGTTTTATAACTTTTTACATATATTACTATTTTATTATAAATTTGTGTAAGTTCAATGTATAAAATGTGAAAGATGCGTCAAAATCTAGATTTGCAAAAACTTGTTTTAAAAAGTTTTGAAAAGTGTCTATAAAAGCTGTCTCGGCGCAACGCGAAACTGTCCATCCTCATAATCCTACGAAGCTATCTTCAATTGCACTAGCTGTAGAATTTGTTTATTTTCAAAAAGTTAAGTGTATACAAAGAGCATTTTTTTACGTTACGGGATAATAGTACGTCGAAAATGCTCACAAGGGATTATAAAAGTAATAAATGTGTGTATCTTTATCTTTAACAATATTCATCATTGGCACAATACAAAGTTAAACGTCTACGCGAGAGATAGCTGTAGTCAGAATCATTTATGATTATAATACATAACAATCTTTCTAAAACTGATGAGCTTGTATTAACGCACTCTGTACTAGGCAGCCTATTTTTGTCTAATACAGTACACGTAATTTGCTACTTCATTCTTAGAATTACATTAACAAATCCATCGCAATAGTCTACTTATCGTTCGCTCTATAACGAAACTGGGAAAATAACTATTTTTCCGTGTGCTCATTCGCCAGTTATATTTATTTATCTTTTTTGCCTGTTTTAATTTTGCTTCTAAAATAAAAATATCGATCTGAACAATTCGTTTAATTGCATGTCAAAAAAGAACACGACGTACTAAACTGGTGAATTATGAGAAATAAATTTTGTAAATATTAATGTTTCCTTTCAAAAAGCGTAGCTTTTTCATAATCGCAAAGAGCTATAGTGACCACAGGACAAGGAGGCCTGGGATCACTGCTCATTTGTTATTTACAAGTGATGGCTCTTAATATTCGGGTTGCGGTGCTAACCTCGCCATTTTCCAATTGGCGAAGATCTTCTGCGTGCTTTTTATGCGGTTCGGGCATTACGTCATCTAGAATTTTTAGTTCTCGCTGTGTGAATACGAAATCCAATGCTTTTCTTATTCCAATCATTACCACTAACTGTAAATGAAAATTATCGTGGTCAATTAAAGTTTCATATGTGTATATATTTAGTAAAAAAATTTTATTTAAATGTATTCAAATCATACCATCAATGGGAATAATATGGATGTGGAGCTAAACGATTTAATAATCCAAAGGCAGGCAAGGCAAGTGAGTTGTATCAAAGTGAACATGTGAACTCGTTTCAGTGGTACCTATATTATGCAAAGTAATATACGTTAATATAATTACATTATAACATAATAGACAGAAAGTGTATTTTTGTATCATACCTGCCGAAGGAACATGTAATCTGGTTGATACTTGACGGGCATGAACATTATAAGTATTCTATCGAAAAATTGCAATCCTTTTAAGGATGCCACGCCCATATACAGGAATACACCAAACAGCACGGGCATCGGTATATGCGATAACATTGGAGTTAATAATACTGAGCAGCCGATCATCAAAAAGATCAAAATATGAGTAGCTCGCTGCTCGCGAACTCCTAGGAACTGGGGCTTCTCACCCGGTGCTGCACATTCAGATTCTAATTTTAATGAGTTTACGTGATTAATAGAAAGCACCGTAGCAGCAACAAACCAAGGAAGTCCCATCACAGAACAAATCTCTATAAGTATCGCCAGAACGAATAGATCCAAATGATAACCGCATCCTTTCTGCACGTCGAGAGATAATAAATAATTAAAATAACTGAATATACGTTTGTAAATATACAATGATAACTCAAGCTATATAATCTCAGTATAAAATTTATATTATATAGTAATTATTAACATATATATAAATATAATAATAATTATATGTAGTAATTAAATTTAATCAGAATAATACAAAATCCAATTGAATACACTATTTCACTGGTAGCTAAACCTAATTGTTTAATACAATAAGTCTGTGTTACTGTTACTTAAAGTGACTTACGTAAAGGTACTATTTAATCAATTACTGAATTTTTGAATACAAAGCGAATGCTCATAGTGATTTTCATATTTAAATAAATATATTCAATATAGTATAATATAGGGATTTTTTAATAATTTAATATTATATTGGTTTTAATAATCATTCAGAGGTATTCAGATATTTTGGGTTGAAATGTTTGTATTAGTCATCAGTGTATATAATTATAAACAAATTATATATGAATCTATTACGATTTTATGCGTATTATAAAAGTTTCTACTTACTTTCAATTTGTTTTCCTTTCTATTAACTATAACTGCAGTAATTTGTTGATCCATAAAAATGAGAATGGTACCTAATAATGCTGGAGCAGCAGCTATAAGAGCACTCCACCATGGATTTTCATTAAATGGCCATATCATCCAACCACGCCCTTCTAATGTTGGTTTAAACTCAACCGGCACTTCCAATTTAGGAGTAGCAATTCCAACAAAATAATCGAGGGCTGACATTGAAAAAATAGCTATTATGACTGCAAAATCACTAAAGATTTGTCTGACCTAAATAGAATACGATAATATTAATATTGACATTTTAAAATAAATATATAAGAATGACAAAAATTAATCGAACCTTTGAGGGAAAGAAAAGAGCATTTTTGAAATCTTTAAGTTCCACTGATACTAAGAAGGTACCCATAAACAGAATAATTGACATTAGGAATACGTCGGGTACATACTGTGGTGTACTGCATCCCTCTCCAACTAATGTACCATTATAGCCCTAGAAAAATTCAAAATATATAGATATAGAATAAAAATAAGTTAGATAATGAATTGAAAATATTTTTCTTATATTATGAAATAAAAAGTAAATAAATCCAAATTACGGATCTACAGTAGTTAGCGTGCCTTTTATTTTGGAATTGCATTAATAGATTAAAGGACTTTAAAAATGATATTTAATACCTGACATGCTATCTTATCTAAGCTTGACCAATTGACATTATCGTGACTGGATGAGAATGAATTTAATGTATTGTACGTATTATTCGGAGGTTTACACCAACACTCATAATTTAATGGATCGTTGCCATGTGTATTTATAGGGAACTTCTTTCCTATTGATAAAACATTTTCTACTGCCTGTAAATAAAATGACAAGTTTAAAAGTATTCGTTAAAGGCGGTTATATTTTTATATATTTTACCTTATAAATGAAAATAAAGGCTATCAGCGTGGCAAAGTTTTCTTCCGTGAATCTTGTAATATAACAAACTAATGCACTCGCATCGATTGCTACTAGTATGACTAATATTACAGTGATCCAAGTACCGATCCAAAATCGAAAGGACATATAATTCCACTGAGATTTCCTAGAAATTAATTACAAATTGATAGTATTATTATATTTGTATTTTAATTTTGAATTATAGTAGTTTTGAAAATAGAAATAAAAATTGAAAATAGAAAATAGAAAAATGCTTACTTGCAAAATTCGAAAACGATCGTTTCAAAAACCAGGACTGGACCTGTAGAACCTAATATAGTTAATGGTTGTCCGGAAAAGAATCCATATCCGATACCGCATACGAATCCAGAAACAAGAGATTCCATTGCAGCCATATTTTTGCCGGTAGCTTCGCTAAGAAGGCCACCAAATGTGATAATAGGTGAAAGACATGCAAAATATAAGAAGATAAATGAGGCTACACATTGAAGTGCTAAGGCATCCTTAAAATCGGACAAATAAAAAGGTGCTTTTCGTTTTATATCATTTATCAGTCCACCAAAAAGATGTCCTGTTCGTGAAAGGCCTGATTCCTCACGCTGTTTTTGTTCATCCGCTTCTTCGTCCACTTCTTCTTTTAATTTTTCTTCTTTTGGTCTTTTTCTTGTATCCTAAAGAACGATAATAAACTTATATTAAATACCGATATAATATTTAATAATAACATTCTAGATTTCAAAAATGTAAAAAGTTTAAAAGTAGCACATTCATAGTGTTGGTCAATTGATTCGGTGTAAATAAATTGATCGATTTACTCACTTGCGAAGGAATTGCAGCTGGCGGTTCTATTCTAATTGTTGGGTCCCATTCACCAGGTGGTAAAACTGTGACAGCATCAAGGAATTCGTCTATGCCAGCCAGTAAATGATTTCTATTTTTAGCTTTATATGCTACATCATGGAAGACCTCGTCTGACATTAGGGTTGCCATAGCTCGACCAATTTCGTGAAAATTTGATATCCCTCCCTGCAATTTTGTAATGCATTTATATTTATTAATTGTCTATAATTTTAATATCAGAAGAGAATTCAATTTGATCATGATTTTTTATTTACACTTACTGTAGGGCCAAGTAATATGAAAATGAATCTGGTAGGTACAGGTACTTCCGTTAAATCACCCATAATACTTGCTTGGCTAAGACGTATAAAGGCAGATAAGGTTTTATCCAGAAAATCAACTTCGCCAACCAAAATATTACTCGCTTCAGCACCAGCAGGTATTTTACGCATGAAATGAGTATTTCCCTAGAAATATTATTTAATGAGAATACCTTTATTGAGAGCTATATACATTTACCATTCGCATGTTGTGATTGATTTTACTAACCCTGTGATTGGCGTCTCCATTTTCTAGAGCATTTGAACTATGATTTCTGCTAATGGACATGGTACTGGGACTTCGATCGATGCCCATTTGTCCTAGTTCTTGGCCTGAAATATATCTAGCTTACTGCCTACTGCTTGATCAACATTACATATTTAATATGTTTAGTTGCAATTTCATAATTTATTTCATTTTTTGAAATAAAATTTTTAATGCCATCTGTTTTCAGTTATCATGCGATATGGCTGAAATGATAGTGAACTGAATTCTGGCAAAGTTAAGCTTATACATGCTTCATGCTTTTCAGAGAAATTAATATTTATAATAAAAGAATATAATAAGAATTAAATGGATAATTTATTTTTATAGTTCTGCAGTAGTGTTGTAATATTTGGCAAGCATCAAAACACGGCAAAAACTTTCTCCTTTAATTCAATACTGAACTGTTGCGAAAAAAGCATATATTATAATTAAAATTCTAAATAATTTTCAGTCGTGCTTACTAAAAAAATCTATTAAACAAAGTTAACGATGTATACAAATAAATTTCTAAAATTATTTAATGGTGCATTTCTTTCATAATAATATTATCTTGATTATGATATCTTGATTCGTAGACAATGTCGAGTACAATATTATATATATATATATATAAGCCAACAGCTTGTGAAGACGTAAGTAAAACCTCTACGAGGTTGAAATTACTCAAGATGCGCGATTAAAGAATTTTTTTATGTGTATGTATAATACTTTTATTCAGTGACTTAAGATGATTGCATCTGTATATTTTAATTGAAAAGGGGCCATTAATTCAATAGGGTTACTGGGATTGTCATTTTGTTTTTTATTTTGAAGCAATCTTTTTTTGTGTTACTTCAAACGGCAAGGCATATACCAGACATAGGCGTATTTGAATGTTTGAAAAACGATGATTGGATAACTAAATCTAGCAAGGTATATATCTTTAGTGCTGACCACACGATAGAGAGCGCAAGCCTTATAAGTTCGAATTACCAGGATTACCGGGAATGGTTAGAAAGCGGCCGCTTGGATTCAGTCCTGCACCACCGCCCTGACCCACCGTGGTCGCGATAGCCGGTGCAGAATTCGATTCTTCCACTACAAAGCACCAAATACATAATGGCTAATGTTTACATATATACAATAGACTATGAATACAATGAGTTGCTTCTGGAGTATGCGATGACACGGAGTAAAAATTGTACATTTTTATTGTTATTAATTTAATAACGGATGATTGCTTTTTGTATATCAATAATTCGATTATTGACCAAGCTTAGTAAATTATAATAATAAATAATATCGTGCAAGACAAATTTTATCAAAATAGTATAGTACACGTAGCTACAGGGTCATTGAACAAAAACTAATGATAAATTATGAATAAAAGTTTGTTTGCATTTATACATTACTGTGCGAAGAAACATATTATTTGCTTTGTATTCAGTTACAACACACCCACATGTTGATATATAAATAAACAGGCAGCGCGTGGGACAAATTCATGCCTGAAGATGACAAAAACTTTATCTTTAAATGTACAAGTGCAAATTTAAAATTAAAAACATAATAACATGAGTTCAAGAGATAATACAGATATATATATATATTTTTTTTTGCCATTGATGTTTCTTATGATTTCTGGTGATGAATTTCAAACGAAGAAATTTCTGACAAAGAAATGGCCAAAAATGAATTTGTACAAAATATTTTTTAAACAAATGTCACCAAACATACCGTTTTACCTTGAAGAACGAATAAAATTAGCTTAAAATAATTGATTTCACTTATTACAAGATATATTTTCTGATATAGGTGACCCAATAGTTAATATTGTGAGGGATCAGGTTATAAATTGTATAGTAGGATTAGATACATACAGGGTATGTGATTATGAGTCAATGGCTGTTTACAATTTACTAAACTATACATGAATATTGTTTAAAAATTAAATGGAGAAAATTCGGAAACAGTAGTAGATTTGTAATATAAGAAATAGATAAATAGACACCAAAGTAGAAAAAGGTAAAATAAGTAGTATACAATTAGTCATTAACAGTCGCCATGTTCACAACAGTCTTTAGTCCTAACCTTTTAAGGGACACATTGCGAACCAAGTTGTAAAACCCACCACGTAAGGAATGCCATAATCATCTATCAAAACAATTATTTCAAATAAATTGTTCGTCTCTTCAAGAGTCAATTATGTGTGTTATCAAGAATCTTATTATTATGGAGATTAAGAAAATAATAAAGTAACCCAGCAAATTGGATAATGTATTACGGGTTCGTGGATAATTTTTAATATCATATCTAAGTATTAAGCAAAAAATTGACCAGATGTTTATAGTTTAATATTGTAATTATAAACAGGACATACTTTTTTAAATTTACATAATTAAAATTCATTATCGAATAAGTTTCTTTCGATTTTACCGGATTTTTGAAAATCAAATAATAATATATTGATATTATAATTAGATTACTACTGATTCGATAAACTGTCGAATGAATGAAACATAGAAAGTTAGTTATTGTTAGCATAAATTAACTACGAAAAAAGCATTTTTAGTACAGTTAATGATCGAAATTATTATTGCCCATATCGAGAATGCTATGGAATAAACAATAATCATAATAAATAAAATAGTTTATTCATTCATTAACGAGAAAGATAATGATGGTTTTTACAATATATCTCTTCGCTGATTAATTTTAATATCAATCGATAGTGTCATCATATTATGAGTTTAGAACAACGAAAATAACTCTTATCAAAGTGTGAAATATTTAACTCTCAGCTTATAGACTCCTCATTATGAAGACTATTATTACATTAGTAAAAATACTAAAGGTTGCATTATAAGTAATATAACAATGATTTTTAATTTATAATTATATAAATTATTATTTATTAAATATGTTGTTAATGAAAAGGAATTACAATGCTTCTTCATCCATATTGCGTTCGAAATGATGACTGATATCAAAAATAATCAAAGAGTAAATAGATTGTGAAAATTATCTCTATCTTACTTATCGTTGTTAACCCCACAATTATAAGAATCATTTCATCTATAAGAAAAGTAAAGATCACGATATAGACTTTAATAAAAAGATGAATGTGTTAATAGAATTTGCGAAACGTAGTTATGCCAGGTAAAGCACTCGCAGCCTGGATGAATGCCTTTGATTAGCAACTGGCCTAAAGTATACCTGGAACCAATAGATAAGGGCCTTTGAGGTCTTTTGCCTCTTTGGACAGTAAAGCTGTATTTGAAGTGGGACTGCTTGTACTCTGACCAGCGGCAGGCGCATAAGCGTCACCGTTATCACGACGCTCCTGGATATCTGATGTCAATAACGCATGTATACCACATGAACAGTCACAATCTGAAAATTTTTGGGATTTGCGTGTGTTTTAAGAGTTGTATCAAGTCGTACAGTGGCCACAAAAAGTTGCCGCCGATAATATTGACGGACTTAAATTAAAATATAACAAAACAAAATGATAAATTAATTCAAATAAACGGTATAATTTAAAAATAACTATGTTAATTAAAATTAAAGTAAAGGAAACTAAATTACATCCAAAATAAATAATAACAAAACTTAAAAAGAACAAAAAATTTAATGAAACATAAAAGTTTAACGACCCTCTGGTACAGCTCTTGAGTTTCAAGTCATTCTCTTCATGTTGCAAAAGTTCAGCCGAAGTCAAGTATTGATTGGTTCAGTTGCAAAGTATAATTTGTTTTGTTATAGTATTTATAAGTCAGTAAAACTTGAGAATTTTAGACAGAACTTACTCTTCGATGACGAATGATTTCGTCCAATTTCAGCCAAAGATCGTATAATCGGTAATCTGGACATATTATTATCCTTGCGTCTTTCAAATTGATGCCGATGTTTAACCAAAAGTGCTTCGCGTACCTATAAGTATAAGAATTACATTCACGGTAAAAAAATTGTACTACTTGGTATAGTGAAAATTACTTTCACAATTAGGATATATTAAGAAAGCAACACAACCTAATTCCCATATATTAATAATCATCGTTAGTACAGCTTACAATATCCTAATTTTTCGTTCAGAGACGTCAATATAGAGTATTATTTCCACTTAGAAAAACGAAATTCAACGGAATTTGAAATTTAAATTGAACGATGAAGTTAAATATGAAATTAATTATATGATATTTAAGACAATGTCACACAGAAGCAAATTTATATGTCTTGGATCAGTTCTTTTTAAAACTCATTCTAAAGCATAGGCTAAATATGATCAGTTTGCAGTATTCCCAATGCTGTATGTACGCTTCCTCACCTTATCCCTAACGTCAATCGAGAGCATGCTCTTGTTGATCATATTATCGAGAACGAGATCGGTTATTTGTTCTAGGCCGCTCGCCTCCATATCCAACAAGACCGCGCCATTAAGTAGCAGACTTCTCAGCTCGAAGAGCGAGTGCAGTGACAGAGTGGCTACGTGAGGTTTGCTCCATCGATTACCGCCCTCTTCCACGTCCTCTTCGAACTTGATCCATCTGAAAGCACACCGGTGCGAATGAAAAGAAAATCGAATTTGTTTCAACCCAATTGATAATTATGGTAAGATTATTACCTGGCGGTCTCTTTCCATTCCAATTCATCGCCATCCCTAACAAGCTCCTCCATTTCCGAGAAGAGAGGATGGGACTCGTGAGCGTCGTCCCCGACATCTTCGCCCAGGATGAATTGAACTCTCTGAGACGGTGGTGTAACTAAAAATAGAGTGTATGATGTATTATTACTGTAGGGAATAAATGATTTCAAGTGGACTGTTTCGTTTCAAGATTATTCAACTGAATGGTATGTCGGATTTTGTGTACAACTATATAGTGTATAGTGCAAGTCGCTGTAAATAATCAAAAGTCAGAGCTAAAGAACACTGTGCATGATAATCAGTCATGTTTAGTTGACATTCTTGAAAATTAAGTTTGAAGCAGCTAATTTCGTAAAAACTTTGGATGATTCGTTGAAATGGCGTCGAAATGAAAAAGAATTGGCAACCTGTTAATGTTAAGCATCAATCGCTTCTTTCGTGGCGTTGTGTTTCCGTGGGAAGTACGAAAGGTGCAAAGAGTTTGAAATGTATCGATGAAAGATTGTGCCTGGCGTTCTTAAGGCTTGTGCTTTTCGAAATCACACAAAACGATGCAGTGTTAATGAAAGCTGTTCTTTCATGCGTGCCATCAAAGAAATTTTTTTCATATATTCAACATAACTATGTTCTGTAATCATTCATATGAAAACATTCCTAACTGTATGATGTAAATAGATGAAATAAGTATCGAATTTATATTATCAGCGAATCTTTGAAATTTATTTCCGAGTTGATCAATAATATATATAATTAAATCCCACTCGTTGCATAGATAAGATAAAAAAAAACTCGCTTCGGCAATACATATACTGTTAAGGCAAACTGATAAATTTTTATACCGGTAAGGACTAGTTTTATAAAAAAAAGATAAACATTAAAAGAATGACGATTTAGATGATATCATTTATTGTGACATACTATTTAAAACAAAAAACATGCTGTTTAAATTTGTAACTTTTGAACATCATGCATAAAAGGAGACAGTACAGGCCTGCAAGATTTTTTAGCCTAAATAAAAAAAATGAAATATCAAATACTAAGAATTCTATTATCTTCTTTCTGTTAACAAACGAACCGATTAAATAAATCAATCATCTGAATTCATTTGTTTCTAAACCAATGAACTCCTAAATATATCAGTTTTAAAACCCATAAATACGAATGGATGGTAGTTTAACAACATGTATACATGTATGAATCAATTATTTATAAAAGACTGATCAGTATAATTAAAATTGATCTCAATATCTCAGATTCCATAGTATATGAATGAACTCGTTTTCGTGAAAATTTTATTTCTGCGTAAAACGATTGTTGCGACAGGACTGATAACATTTAATTACTTTAGAACAAAAAACATTCCAGATTAAGTAAAACAGACTGGCAAAAGCTTGATTTTGCAGGCTTGCAAGCTCCAACATCCAACTAACTTCTGCAAAAGACATATTTTCGGAATCAACAAAGAGAATTTTAATGCCCGAGTCTTTATACATTTATCAGTTATACCTTTGGTATATTTAAATATCAGACCTGAACCGTATATGTTTAATAAAACTTAATTCACTATGTGATCTATGTAAAAAAAAAAAAATCTGTCTCATGATTTGATGAAACTACGATAGAAATATAGCATTCGCAATCACTTATTATCGATTAAGAAAAATAAAGACACGGCTTATCTGTGTCACATCTAAAATATAATAAATTATCCGTGCAACGTAATGTCCACTATGTACATAAAGGTTTGTCTAAATATCTAAAGATATAAGTAGAAAAGTAACTGCCTCTATAGCTATATATAAACAGTAAAATTTGTGTTTTGCGTTATCTGGGGGATAGCTGCATAGCTTACATATCAATTCGCCATCAGGGTCGCAGATACTCGCGAGCCGACCCCTGCGCGCCATCAGCAATTGCCCTGCAATATCAACTAGAGAAACACAAAGATCCACCAAACCTCTCTCTCTCTCTCTCTCTCTCTCTCTCTCTCTCTCTCTCCTCTCTTTATACTAGCTCTATTTCTAACTCTCTAGATAACTATCTAAAACTCTCCCTTTCTCATGGGCACTTAGTAGCAAAACCGGAGCGCCGGTTGCCGTTTAACCCATCCCTCCTCTTCCCTTCCCCCCCCCCCCGCCGAGGCGATCCGGCGCGCGCAGCAATTTCAGATTAGTGCATCATCAGGCGCATTGCGCGATTCAAAGGCGCCCCCGGCGCGGCGCGGCGCGTCGCGCAATTGCAAAATTGACGGGATTTTCTAGGTTGCGCTCTCCTCTCGCCTCCTTCCGTCGAGCGCCGCGTATATATATATATATATATATACACAGTCGGCCATATAATCCGCTCGGTGAATATAAGTCGCGGAGCGCCTCGCTCATCACAACGTTTCCCGAGTAGAACGTAGGAGCTTCCGGTTGAAATTATTAATAAGTTTTCAATGAGAGGGCGTGCGAACGAACGACGCACGCGACCGACTGCGACGACGAAACGAGGTCGAGCTTTTAATGCGCAAGATTAACGCTGTAAACTGAGCGTATATAGTGCATAATATAGAATGCGCGTAAAATCGTCTGAAATCGCGAGGCGCCTTTTATGGATTCCCGTATATATGTATATATACTTCCCCTCCCCCCCCCTTCAGTCGCACCGTCGGCAAATCGAATAAGTGCAATTAATCGACACGGTGCCGTGCGCGCAATTCTTCCATAATGTCATTTGTATACGTGGACGGTTAGGAGGTGGGCGACGAGTCGTACCCGAAGAAAGTAACACCGGGCATAATGCAGCGCCCTGCCTATATACGTAGTAATACAGATGTAAAAGGCGGGCTACGAATGACCTTAAACGTCCTTGGATGGGCCACTGGTGCTCGGGCGATTCGGCGCTCGGCCACAATTTTCACGCGGCTCTCCCGTCGAGCCTGCGCGCGCGCGCGCACGCTCGCATCGATTATCGGCGCCATCGTGTATATATATATATAGATAGATATATATGTAACGCTGTAACTGTGACGGGGACGAATTTTCCTCCGCACGAGGAGCCTGCGCGGGGCGCACTTTTACAAATATTGCAAATAATTAATTAATAATCAATTAATTTTTGCTTATTCAGCGATTGGACTTGATTGAATTTAGCGATAAATAAATGTGTCTACCTTTATTAGCAACGAATTCTTAATCTTTAGTATACGAACGCGAAAAATAAGCGCTTAAATTCTAATCTCTCGCGTTTTCTACATGACGTTCATTGGAGCGCTCTACCATCGGCCGCTAGGTGGCGACACGTATCTTTATTATGTCAAATTAACGATCCCGCGCTTACATTAATATACCAGTTACTTATGTGAACTGATGCGCTCAACCTTCAGCTCGACATCCTTGAACCTTGAAAGCGCGCTTTCGGTCGATAGGCCACCCCTTTTTATTTCCAGCACCTAGGGAGTGTCTTTTCTAACAGTTTCGCCGTTTCGACCGAGATAAGTGCATTCGTTAATAAGTGAATTTTCCTGGCTTCTTATTATTTGGAATTCGTAACTCGTCGCAAATGCATCGTCGCACTCGTTCGTTAAATAGAATAATGAGACCGACGCGAAATTCTCAAATGAACGAGCCTCAACTTGAAATAGATTGTCATTCGATTTTGAGAGAGCAGCGTGACTGGGGGGGGGGGGCGCAGATGGAAGTCGAATCGGGCGATGCCCTCCTCGAAATGCCTAATATCATACGCTATAGTTCTGTGGATTAAATTATGCGTCGTCGAGACGGTCAACGTGGTAATCATTCAATTTCGCGGAATTCGACGATCTGCCAGAGATAGGGCGATTTTCGCCCGTACGAAATTTCGAGGAAACGCTGAATAGCAAGTACATAGTGCATCATTGCGGCCATTCGATGTCAATTCCGTACGTACAGTACGATGTGCATAGAATTTGGTCGAAGTAATAATAATCACAATAAAAATATATATGTATATACACTGCAAATTAATGTGCTCAAAGCGTAAACGTGAATTTTGTAGATAATTTTTTTACGCCGACCTGTGCTGTACGGTGCTCAAGCCATAATAATGTACATGGCGCCGCAAGCGGCGAACGATCTGCCAGTTATATATAATTTATGTGCATATATAATAAATGCGACTAATTATAAGTTGTATGCCGAGTGTGCATCGATCTAGGGAATTGACTCTTGTGAATCGGACTAAAAAATGGATATCACAAATATATATATATATGTATACTTGTTACGAAACTTACAATTTTAGTACACATAGAGGCTATATATACACGTACACGTGAAAATCGTCCACACCTGGGCGGATTCGACCAACCTGATAATTCAGCGGAGCGCCCGACATTACAGCGCAGTAGAGAAATGTACGAAAATCCCTAATGTCTATTACGACGATAGTGCGAAACGCCGGTCGCGATCGTCGGGCTGCGGCGATAGTCGCAAGACGCGTATATTGGCTGTGCTCTTCTCCTCCCCCCCCCCCGCCGCGCACCCCAGCCCTAGACATACGCGCGGCGCACGCGACTCGGCCGCGGGTCGCTTTCGTCACACCGCGGCGTGTCTGGGTCCTGTGTGCAATACTTACGGGGCCGGTCGTTCTCGAAATCGTCCCTGCCGGAGCCGTTGCTGCCGCGCGAGTGGTGATGCCTGTGGTGGCGCCTGTGCCTCCGCTCCCCGGGCAGATGCACGCCGAGGTAGACCGTGTGGGCTCGGTGGCCTGGAAGGACGAAAAAAGAGTGGGGGGGGGGTGGTTGGGTGGGGGAAGGTGGAGCGATAAAAAAATTATATGTACACACATATATGGCATATATATATATATATATATATATATATATATATATATATAGGGTATATTTTCCGTGCGGGGTTTTTTCGGTTTTTTTTTTTTTTTGATTACGCAGAACGTTTCGCGCACTGTGGTCTGGGGATGAAAACGCGGCTTAAAAGTCCCGCTTGGGTCGATTCACCCGCGGCGAAAGAAAACATTTGAAGGAGACTAAAACGCGTGTAATGGGTTGAGCGACGATGGACGGAGATTCGCGTAAATCGGCCGGAGATCTCTTTCCATCATAGCGTTTTTCACACTGTCCAGCGAGCAATTGCGTAGCGGGTCTTCGATTAAATACACATGTGTATAAATACTCCTTTTTCAAATATGCGCGCGTTATATCTCGTAGAAGGCGAAAAAAAAAAAAACTTGTTCACTCGTTGTACTCGTCGAGTCACTTCTAACGTATATAAAATTTGAACATTCGTGCAGTCGTTCTTTCCCATATTCCCTCTAGTGATAAGCAATTTACCGACGCTGGTTAAAATAAAAGTAACTCAGCGATAGTAATGAAAATTTTGAAGGAATACGCACTCGACTCTTAATAATTTAAATAGCCTTAAGTCCACTGATGCAATATATCCCATTATTCAGTAAAGTGCATAAAAAAAAAAAAAATAATATGATAATAATTTAATTCCACAATGCTTTATTACTTCATTTTTAGAATCCCAATTTCACTGCAATAATGAAAATTTCTTGCGATTCGGGGCATATATCGCAAAGAATTACTCATGCGTGAACCATTGCACGAAAGTAATACCGACATTTTTGTGACATTTTGTCCGTAAAATTATTTAAATAATTAAAAGGTCAATCCGAGCATATGGCATTTAATCATTTATAGTATCTTCACGCATCGATTAATTGCTCATTATAACGAGTGACCCCCCTATCGAGCGAATGGCATACGGGAGCCATTGCGCATTCTTACTATATATATATATATATATATTAGAATAGACCCTCTGAGTCCGACAACTTAATCCAGGACCCAAGCGCAGCCGAGACTCTCCCCTTGCAGCTGCGTTACTGCGCTTTGCGTGTACAGTCCTGACCCGTGCAGAGGGGTCGTCGTTTCGCGCGACGGTTTTGAATGAGAATAAAAAAAAAAAATCGAGTTTTTTCTTCGTCGCGCGATCTAATCTAATACAGGTCAACTTTGGAATGCACGATCGCGGCACGAGTGGGTCAGCAGGATCCTCGTAATGCGTTTACGTATAAACTCGACCGCCGCCGCGCGTATATCAGCTTCGAAGCTATTTTCCGTTGTAATTAGACCGTCACCGATAAACGAGGAAAATCATTCGAAACTGTAACTTTAACCCTCTCCCCCCCCCCCACTCCCTCGCGATAGCCACCGCAATACGCCAGTGATTGAACGCGAATTTTAATTTTTGCTCTTCCGACGGGTCGTCGTCGTCATCGTCGGTCGCGCCGGAGCGTAGGACGCGGTTATTGTCCGTTCGATATTCGCTGAAATTTTGTGCGATGAAACATTTGAATTACGGCCTCGAAAATCAATGGCTCCTCGGCTAATTTATGTTTTCGCGACGGAATTTTTTCGTCTGCGAACCAGCGTCCAATCCCCGACTGATTCTTTTGTTCTCTACGGATTTCACTGATTCGGCGGCGGCGGGGGGGGGGGGTTAGACATGATTTGCATAAGAATTTAAATCGAGCTCTACGAGTGCACCGAGGCCTCGCTCTTTCATAACGCTTCGACCGCTATTATAAATTTTCGCACTTCATGATTGTTTTCCTCGCGAATTCGGCGGGACTTTTAAGCCGACTTTTTTTGTTATCCCCGAGCAGTGCGCGTATCGATTTGTACAAAGTCCATTGCATTATACATTCGTTTATGCATGCGCTTGGTGGACGTTTTAAGGCTGCTATTTTGCAGGTGCAACGTTAATTTACAGAATTGTGTCGCTGATCGATTTGGATTCGATTGATTTTAGTTTTACACACACATACGCATACAGTCAAATGTCAAATATGGGGCGACAATATGTATTCTCGTATACAGTTTTGCAGAATTTCTGAAAATCATTTAATACGCCTCGGGACTTTAAACGATAATTTATGGTTTTACGCGATAGGCGGCAGAATTATCACTGCCTTTATTGTACTCGTAAAATTATAAAAATAATTTTAATGCAATTTTTTCGCATACGCATCGATCAATATTAGTTAAGGTACGTGGATTTCTTAAGCGTACACTTACGCATAATGCCTTGTAAACACCATTTGGTGTTTAAAAAAAAAGAAGAAAAAAAAATTCTATACACATTGGCAGGTTTCGTTAATGGCTTATACGAGCCATCAAGCATCGCATAATGTTTGCAACTTTATTGTACGCTCAAGTAATAATGTGCTGACTGTTTGTCGTTTTAATGACAACGCATTTCGTAACGACGCGTCGACAAATGAGGCTGTAATAATTTTTGATTATTACGGCAGCTTCGACAATTCAATTATTTTCTTACAATGTCCGATACTGTATGATTTTTTTATTTCTCTTAAATCGTATCAAAGTTGAATAAAAGATCGGAAGAATGCAAATTACCAGGAAATATATAGATACAAAAATGCATTCGTTCTTTTAAAATTTTAATTATAAAAAATAAACTGGTTTGCCGATACGATCGGACGAAAGACCTACCGAATATACACGAATACACACAATATAAAAGTTTCAAGGGCTACTTTGATATACATAGAGTACTTTGATATATATATATATATATATATATATATATATATATAGAGGGAGAGAGTGTAACTCATGTACGTGGTACTCTTGGCTATTTTAAGCCTTTACTATAGGAATTTGAAAAATTTTTCACCGGTGTTCTTAATTCCTCGCGTAATCGTACCTTGAAATTCCGGAAATGCAACGACTCTATACAAATAATAAAGACAACAACAACAACAACAACAATAATAATTCATCAATTAATAATAAACATAAATGATAATAATAAATGAAGCGCGTCCGCACGCAATATCGTTGTGCGAAAATCTGTATTTGTGTATATAAAACCAATTAACTCCCGTATTGTATTATGCAACAAGAGCAACAACAAACGTCTCTCTGTGCTCTTCGCCATCAGCCATTACTTATATTACATATTATTACGTCTCTCTCTCTTCTCTCTCTCTCTCTCTCTCTCTCTCTCTCTCTCTCTCGAAAGCTGCGTGACTTTTGCGAAGATCGCGTGCACCTCGTGGGCGCGTGGCCGATACACACGGCGTATAAATATAAATATATATGTCATAAAGATTCAAAGTCGGGGCTGGTCGACGCAATACTATATATATATATATATATATATATATATATATGTATATATATATATATATATGTATATATATATATATACGGATCCGCTATATCGATTGGGGAAGGCTCTGCTCTTTGCTCTCCCCTCCCACCGCGTCACCCTCAAACTCGACGTTCAAGGGCTCGCGCGCGGAGAGCGAGAAGGGTGGGTGGGCGAGTCGGCCATCGGCAATTCTGCAACATATCTATCATAAGAAGACGGTGATATATATATATATATATATATATATATATATAAATGTAACGATTTTCGAAGCACTATATCTCTCTCGCGATGGACGTTACGCCCGAATACGCCTCTTATCGAGTCTGCCCCTATTAAGTGTGTTTGCGAGCACACAGAAGCCGGATCCGCGGTCGAAGTTGTTGTATTCTTAAATACATACAAGTAGATATATACTTGTGTGTATGGACTTATTATATACATATACAGGCACGCAGACGCACGAGGAAGGGATCTTGAGCGGTCGGGCGCGCACCGCGGGATGTACGGTATACGTATTATAAGCAGCGGGACTAACCGCTGAAGAACCGATAAAACAGCCGATCCGCCGAAGACTTATCCGGAGCCGCGATTGCGCCGAGAAAGTGCTTGACTTGACTTCCGTGTGCGGAACAATAGCCGGGAACTCTCGGTCGGACGTACATGTTGCATTAGGATGGCAAAGGGAGGGGAGAGAGAAGGATTTATTTTGAACGCTATATATATATATATATATAGTCACAAAGGGATCGCCGGTGGTTTTTTCCAAATTTTTTCTTCTTCCCTACACACGCATCAACGTATGCACGTCCACCATGCTATTAAAAGATTATAGACTGGCGATGAGTGTCGCAACGCGATACACGTATAGTGTGCGAATCATTGAATGGCCGATCGTCGCATGGGATAATTGAATGGCTCGGTAAGCGTCGATTGCAATGATGGTTAAAAGTGTCTCGGCAAGCCAGGCGTGAAAAAAAAAACATAATCATCGTTATCATATAAAGTTATTCAATGTTAACAATACAGCACACAGTTACCTGGTAGACGAACTCCATCTTTTTTTCTTTTTTTTTTTAATTACGCACCTCTACGATTGGATTAGTTATATTAATTTGTTCATTTGCTCGTTTGCAAAAACATGAATTACAGACATAACAGTATTTATCAGCTATGGCAAAAGACATCAAACTTATTAAATACAGCATTCTGAACCGTAAGAAAATAATTAAGAGAAAGCTACACGTCAGTGAATGATAATTCGTAATGATAAAGGAGCGCTTGAAATTATTTTTCTCCGATCTCGGATCGTTTGACAAAAACAGGCGAAGAACTGCGGAGTTACTGGAAAAAAGCGTCGCTTCTTGAATCTTCGAATCGTTTCTCTTTTTTGTCTTCTTCGTTTCACATATAAAGATCTATAAAGCTTCATTTGGACGTGGAACGATTTGAGATCGCGACTCCAACCCGAATTCGCGCGATCGAATTCTGATTTTTCGTCCGGGGAAAAGCGCCCGTTCGACTAGAGAACGGCATGAGGCTGGAAAAATTTGCACGTAAATTAAAGGGTAAAAAGCCCAGTCACTAGAACGGAGACGATAATCATTAAAATTTCAACTGGGCTGATCAAGTATACAGACAATTATGGTAAATGCCTCGGGAGCTCGACAAGCGGACCGATGTTTTTCAAACGAGTCCATATATATTCGTACCGAATTGTTTATCAAAAAAAAAATAAAAAAAAAAAAAAAAAAATTGCACGCGAACTAAATTCGTACAAAAAAGGGGTCATATTGTATAAATATCGCTCGTGGAATGGGGCTGTTAAAGTGTCGAAAGCGAGACTGTTATATCGATCGTCAAGACTCCAAACGAGACCTGCATCCCAGTCGTTTTAATTTAATGTAATTTTTAAATAATGCCCAATGCGCGGAGGAGCGCATCGATCGTTCAAATTTGCGCTCGTTAACGCGCGGGAATGAGAGCCTTCGTCCTTGTCGGTTATTTGTCGGTCTCGTGCAGATATCAAAGTCTCTGAATGCACGGGACTGCGGTCGGTCAAATGTCGGAAACTCTTAGGCATCTCCGCGTGCGAGAGACCGCGCGGGCTTTACGCGATCCCGATTGGATATATATATATATATATATATATATATATATATATATATATGTATATATGTATATATATATTTTCCACGCCACGGCTTCGCGATCGAAGATTCAAGAGCGAGCGCCGACGCGCACACAGGTGTATATATATATACGTATATGGCCGCGGAGCCGACCGAACCTCCCCTCGCGTATAATCGCGCGCCCCCGCCCTCCCCACCCCCCCGCTCACCTTCGAAGTCCTTCTCCGTGTACTGGTGGGACTGGTGGGTGACGCGAGCCCCCGGGTCCTTGGGGGCCTCGTCGTCGCCGGTCCCACCGCCC
The DNA here is from genome assembly GCA_018907035.1 of Sycobia sp. Sy_11. Lineage (NCBI taxonomy): Eukaryota > Metazoa > Arthropoda > Insecta > Hymenoptera > Epichrysomallidae > Sycobia > Sycobia sp. Sy_11. The sequence goes on from JACCIC010000209.1 coordinate 648,073, forward strand.
CCCTGGCTACCGGGGGCGGCATGCTGCTGATGCTGATGCTGATGCTGATGCTGCTGCTGCTGGCCGCTCGGGGCGTGATGGTGGCCCCCGCCACCGCCGGTTACGGCTCCCGGCTGCATCCACGGTCTGCGAAGGGATTTCAATTTATAGTATATATATATATATATAATGATATTGATATAAGGCATCATAAACGAGACTCGACGAGGGATCGGACTTGTATATATATGTACGTGTAAGTGCCATTTGAGTTTAAGTCTTAAGTGATCTTAAGATACAAGTTCGCAAATGTGTGTATATAGCCAGTAAGACTCAAATTTGCAAACGTGCCAGCTTGGAGGTAATTAAAGGTGGTCCATTTGATGCAAGATAACTTTATGAGGGGTTTAGATTAATATACATATATTAAGCAATTATTATACAAATCTGAAAATAATTTCTGTCTTGCGAGGCTATTGAACAATATTGTGTGAAATATAAGAACTTTCTTTAAATCCCAATTGTCTCAAGCAAATTCCAAAAGAAAAGCAAATCTCAAGAAACTGCAGTTCTGTAATGATAATTGATAAGTTATTTGCATTTCATATAATATACAAGTTGACCTCTTTACGCTGGACATTTAGCTTACGAGATTAGGGTAAAAAACATTTTTTTTTTATTTATTTATTCATTTCAGTGGATATTGTTGATATACAGCTGATCCGATCGTTGTATTGCTAATGAATTTTTTTGCGATTTTGCTCCGATCAAATATTCGGTCGGGGTTTTCCTCATTCCACGCACGAAGAGATTGACGCTGCCGCGGGCCTTTTGGAAATCGTCCCAATTGTCCGCCCCCCCCCCAAACACTTCTCGAATATTGATAGTATATTTGGACGATTTCCAAAAGCCGTGGTAACGCGAACTGCTTTAGCGGCAAAATGGACAAATCTTGTGACACGGAATCTTACCACCGCTATGAAGTGTCGAGATACATACTTACATGAGGAATTTTTTATTCTCCCAAAGACAAATGGAATATTTAATAATGAATGATGAGCTGTTAAAAATAATTGATATCTTGATCTTTTAAGACTTTTATTAATAATCCAATAACACTATCTACTTATTCGCTTGTATTACAGGCTCAACAATGTTTCTTTCTGTAAATAAATAAACAAAGTTAGACACTAATGGCAATTAAGGTGCTCAAAGACTTTAATGGCGATTTTCTCTTGCAAGCGCAATTTTCTCCGAACACTGTAAGAAAAAAAATTCCATCCTCGTAACGGGTAGATTAAATTCCCTTTTTCATAAAAAAGTTTACATAATAGCTTCTTTCTCTCTTACGATAGTAATAATTTCTTTAGACATAATAATATTATGTACATAAAAAACAACGTTCTAAATCGCTCTTATTGAGCAAAATGGAAGAAAAAAATTACGCGCGTAAATAAAATGAAAAGCCAATATATAGAGAACGCCAACTTTTGAGCATAATTAACGCCATGCTGAAACTGCTCGCAATCATTTAACCGCCTGAGCGTAAAATGAAAAATTCCGAGACAAACGAAGGTGTAATAATATCAACAGTAATTATTTTTTAACCACGCTTTATACGGCACTTAACTGTATTGTATACCTTCAAAGATTACATGCCAATTACCATGCAGCCGTAATGTAATAATAAACGAGCCTCGTCTTTCCTTTGTTTTTTTTTTTATGATCGTTAACGTACCGGAGCGTTTACGAGATCACGCGACAAGTGTCGTAGTGTCTTTACGAAACGGTATAGAGACGGATTTAAAAGATCGTTTATCCTTTAAAGACGCGACGATGAACAAGTTTCATGAGTTCTAATACATACTTATTCCCGCAGTAACATAGCCCGTACAATACTTTTTACCGTATAATACGATAAAGTATAATACTTCGTTAGCATCGGTAAATCCATAAATACCACATTCGCGGCAATGGTTTTGTTAAAAAAACAAAAAAAAAAAAAAAAATTCGAATTTCACCGAAGCGACGATTGGAGCTTAATACGCTCAGAGTGGTATGCAAAACGCGCGGTAAACGCCAGCGGTCACGTCGGCGGGCGAACGCCAACTTCGCGATGGCGAGAGAAGGGGAGAGAGAAAAGAAACGAGAAGTGTGACGATCGGCGGCTCGAGCCGTTCCGACGGCGCGACGCTTATGCACTGCCGAACTGTAACGCAAAACGGGCACTTAATCCGGGAGAAAAGGCAATTTCGCGACAGACAAAAAAAAGAACTCACTCTGCTGTATATGTCGTTAAAACGAGGGGGGGAGGGAGAGAAGAGATTGCATTATATATCCTTTTTTGGCAAGAACGTGGTGTAAATCTTTGTTGCTATTTGATTTCTTTACTGTCCCTACAAAACAGCCGTGAATTAACGGTGTCATCAATGGTAAAATTCTCTCCTAATTGAATATAATAGCCAGAATGTTTAATAATTTTTTTCTTAATTTTTTGCGCAAAGGGACGACCGTCAATTCGGTTTTCGCGCGCGTCAGCAGTTTCAATTTACTTCGAAATAAAATTTTCCAGAGGCACTCTGTGCTCGCAGAAAGTTACGGTTAGTAACAGTTTTGAAAAACAAGTTTGTATGAAAATATATCCAGTACAAGGGATCGAAATTGCGTTTATTGTGCTTTTTTCGTTAAAAAAATTTGCAGGTATCAAAATTTCACGTGACAGTTTATGCGATCCTTCGACACGAATTACAATTCGAATTCCAATAAACATTTTTAAATTAAGTCGATCTAAAGAAGCAATTGATTAATAATAAAATGTATTTCCTCAATTTAAATACACCTAAGGTGTTTTTATTATAAGATTATTCGTTTAAACAAATTATCATCAATTTTATAAATCAAAATAATGAATTACGCGCATTACAAACTGAGAAAACATTCATATAGATAAATAAATTAATTAAATATATTTTTGATATCAAAAATTTGCATCTAAATTTTATCAATTCATTTGCGACTGCTTTAATTTACCTTTTCCCGTGAAATATATAATACAGACATTCCATTACTACATATACGACATATTAACCGAAAAAAATCTCTATCGATCTACATTAAGGGAGCGACCTACTTTTCCGCAAACGCCGCCGACGGCCCTGTGACGCGCGCACACGCAGCTACCGCGCCGAACTCGGAACTGATGCCGCCGCGCGGCTCCTCGCGGAATTCACGAGAGGTAATCAAATTATATATATATATATATATATATATATATATATATATATATATATATAACCGTATAATTGCCATCAGAAGCTTCCCTGTCGCGCGCGTTCCGCTCTCTCGATGACGATCACTCCTTTTCCACGTCGAGCACATATATAGACGATTTGACGTTTCGCGATTTTCTACGTTGCGATATCGCGACTCTTCCCCTCACCCCTCCCACCGTCCCCGTTCATCTGGACATTATTTAATAATTCGCATTGCCCGCGAGGGAGGCGGCGGAGAGGTAGAGGCGGGATGGGGGGGGGATAGAGGGTAACACGGACTCTTACGCGAGCGCGCGCGCGCCGCGGCGCTGACTACGCGTTCAAGGCAACAGCGGGCTTGTGTCCGTTCCGCGTCTCCCCCCCCCCCCACAACCCAAAACCGTTGACAATGACCGATGGACGCACGGCTGCGTAAACGACGGCTCCCGGGAACTCATTGGCTCGGCGCTCTAATCGGGCGAACCGGAGCGCGCGTCGCGAGAGCGGAGCGGGCCGGCAAGCATTACGGGGGAGGGGAGGGGGGTTGAGGAGACCCCGCGGAGGAAAGAGTTCGCGAATTATTCGAGGCGCGGTATTCGCGCCCGGAAGCGGGAACGTCGGCGAATCGTTATTGGATGGCCGACGAGAGCAGCGTGCGGCGACGAGCGCTTCGGTGGCACGTGCACAAATACCTGCGCGCTGTTGAAAAAGACCACAGTTCTTTAATCCGTCGGGTATATTGGATTATGTTTGACGATCGTTCAACAAAAAAAAAAAAAAAAAAAAAAAAATGATACGATAAATTGTAGTGGAAAAAATCATTTTTACTATTAACGGCGATTTTTTTACATTAATTAAACAGAACACGGTCTGTCCTAGTTCAGTATTCGTAAAGGTTAATGTTAACAGTAAATTTTCATTTAATTCTCATGGGTTTCACATGCATTGTCAAGTCAAGATATACATCATGCGGATAAAGTGTGGCAAGGAATTTTAACCAGGATTTTTGTCAATGCGCAAAATATGTAATTCAATTTATAGTAGTTTTTGTACCTAGCCCGTAAAGTGGGACTTTACCGAGTTTTTTGTGGGTTTCAGGTACGACTTTACGTACGTGCCCTTTTTTTTTGCTTTACGTATTGAGTATATTAATGAACTTAAAAAGAAAAATAACAAAATCAAACAGTCATTGATAAAG